>NC_051167.1:192508778-193083514 GCF_013339725.1 Rhipicephalus microplus | reverse complement strand
GGCTTGAAGGATGTATCTGATCCCCACCCTAACTCCAAGAGTGGTTACCATAACTTGTGCTGAATAAGTTCGTAAATCACGTGGTTATACCTCCTGGCAGATCATCAACTTTTAGCGTTATTCAGCTTTAAAAAAAACTGAGGACAGGCGTCATGCTCTTCAAATTCAGTGCAAGTAGTGCAGATTTCGGCTCTATGATACGTGGCAACTATACGCTCGATCAGTGCCATTTTGGTCTTGTTTAAAGAGCATTTGTTCAGCTGTTCTTTATGTGTGGGCGCATTCGCGCTCTTTCGCTTTGCCGGAGTGCCAGCACTCACTCTGCCAAAAACGGCGAACATCCTAGTGGCGGTTCCCACTTTTGCGTCGGCGTCGCAAACTCCGCCCCGGCAGACGCAACTATACGCTCGATCAGTGCCATTTTGGTCTTGTTTAAAGAGCATTTGTTCAGCTGTTCTTTTTTATTCAGTAAGCAACATTGAGCATTACTCTGGCTAAAAAAACAGGGCCTCAAAGACAAAGAGCCGCGCTCACTGCCATTGGTTTAATGGGGCACGTGACTAAAATGGCGCGTGATTAAATGGCTGGAAGCTGGTGGCTTATGTCTGCATACGCGACCCGATGCCATTTTGAAACGGTTACCGCTATGACGCCTCGAAACGGCAGAGCCTTGAGAAGCTTTTAATCATATCGGCATGCCAAAAGAAGTATCGCACCATGCACGCATTTGGTCGCAGGAAACGCAAAGGTAGCGGAAGAAAGTCTACGAAGTCATCAAAGCCCATGGTTGACTCCGACAAACGATGTGTCGATGCTCTGTGGCCGTTCAGCCATGGTGTGACTGAGCGCGTTGCCTCCGACGACAATAACAGTGAAGCGAACTCCGGGCGACTACGAATCGACGCCAAGGTGGTGACAGACGCCGAAGTCAAACAAAATTGTGCCTGTGAGAAAGCAACGCTCGAGTGGCTTTCGTAGAAACCAGCAATAGCACTGAAAATTGATTTTCAGTGCAAGTTGTAGCGAGGCAACCACACAGAACTCTGACAACAGCACTCCTTATCTGCTTATGCATCTAGATATGCTAAACGCAATAATTGGTGCCTTGTGCTGCAAAACTTGCCACGGACCAGTTACGATCGTCAGAAGCGATTGGGACTATGGACTGACTGTGGAAGTGTTAGTGCAGTGTGAAAGGAGCCCCAAGATCACCAATGAGTGGACTTCGGCCCGCGCGAGTGCCACGAAAATGTGCATTCTGTTTGAAGTCAATTTTCATGCCTTGAGGGCGATGCTGGCTACCGGCAACAACCAAACGAAAAGGAATATTTTCGCGACAATGGGCATCTCGCACAGCGGTATGCACCACTAGATGTTTTAGTGGCATTCGAAGAATATATTGGCCCCCACTGCAATGCAAGCGGCTGAGCCCGCTATGAGTGAATGTGCGGAGAAGGTTGCTAGAATGTATGATGACTTGTGCTTCGACCACCGGGACAATATTGCCGTTAGCTACGACGGCACGTGGAAGTCGGGAGACCATTTTTCTCGCATCGGCGTCGGCATAGTTATTGACTTATTGACTAAGTAAGCAGTAGAATCTACACAAGCTTTCCAAATTTGACTGAGGTATTCAAAAAAATGAGTTTTTGGCAAGTGTAGCATCTCCCCTTAAAAGGAAAGTGAAGAAGTAAATGTCTTTACACCAAGTCTTGGTTAAACAAATTGAAACAAACTGAAACGGAAATTACATTATGCAATGAAAACGGAGTTAAATTAGCATTGAATACAACTGCTAGATGTTTGATATACAATGAAAGCAAGAAAATAAATGGGCATTGAGTGTTAAACAATGATCAGGGCAACGTAGGAAGTTCAAGAATTGGAAACAGGCTGCATTACATAGTTGATACACAGTTCTAGTGCTCAAAGGGCAGAATTTCAAGCAGCCTCTTAAAAATGTCAGTATCATGGACGATAGCTATGTTTTCTGGAAGATTGTTTATATATCTATAGTGGCACATCATAAGGCAGGAAAAGGGACGTTCACGTGATCATATATATGCGCAAAACCGAGGTTATCTTGCAGCCAATGGGAAGATTGATGATTCTGTAGTTACAAAGAATTTTAGGCTTAATGAGTACAACAAAAATTTAAAGGGACGCTAAAGCAAAATAACAGTTCATGTCAAAGTGAGAGGTCAGTGTGTGAAAAGGTCTAAATCATCAATAAAATCAATAACAATGCTCCGCTAGTCGAGAAATCAAGGTAAAAATTGGGGGCCCCTTGTGCTTGGCCTTTAAGTGTTGAACACGATAGCAATGTTCAGTGTCTAGTGCGCACTTCAAACACTTAGTGTATAAAATCTTTTTGAGCTTGCTGTACACCCACTTTGTGGCCTTAAGGGTGTAGTAGTGCATGCGCCTTTTGTTGTGGCTGACTGGCTTTAAGCTATGAAGTCATTATGATAATTTCATGTTCTGATGCCGGATGGCAATGTACGTTTGTACCACGCATTATTAAGGCAAAATTTTATGTTTTATTGTGATGAGTGTATACACGATGTGTGTTTGTAAAGCATGAAAGTTACTCTTGCAGCATTTCCAAGCAGAGAGTTATTTTCACTGTATTCACAAGCAGAGGTGCGGCTGTGCCGTAGAAGACCCACTTGCCACGCAAACGTCCTGGGTTCGATGTCCACTCAGACCCAGAGTTATTATTTACTTATTTGCATCTTTCTCAATTTTTCGGTCATGCAAAGATGCTCGATCTTTAGGTCACACAAAGATGATTTTTCGCTCACTATTAATGCTGACAACGAGGTCGGAATTTCTGTGAAATGAGCTTTTTAATGCTATCACAATAAAACTCAATTAAGTGAGCTGTGTATTACTAATGGTAGGCTGCTGTAAATGCTGTGGTGATGTTGCTGAATCCACAAAGCATAATTATTTGTAGCATTATCAATAAAATTATAGTAGAATCTCTATGATACACTTACGGTTGATGTAAATTTCGCGCTACGAATATTTAAAATTCTTCAGATGGACTACATTATACAAAATACGCCTTGATTCTGTGTTGTACGAACGGGTTCTCCAGCTACAGCGGATCATACAAACGAGCGATTGACCGCTGCACACGAACAGAGCAACGCGGCATTTTCTGTGGGAAGTGCCCGTTCACATCGGGTCTCGAAGAGAGTAAACGCAGCAAAAGTCACCGGAATTGTCCCTGCTTCAGTCCAAGTGGCCTGTAAACTACGCCGCGAGGCTGATGCGAAAAAATTCGACCGAGACCAATTTTTTTGCCATACTATAGCAGATCGCCTATTTGCTTTATGGCTTGCGCTACACTGGCTGCACTACGTTTCAAAGCACAGGATATAAACATTCGGCTGTAAATTCAACATAGCGAAAAAGGCGTTGGTGGTGGCTCGCGTCAGCGCATTCACGAACTACCTGTGCAGCACGATAAAGCTCACGGACTGGACAAGGACGCGTTTATAGAGAGCCTGGTTGGGATTAGGATCGCTGTGAACACCTGATGTAGAAGGTGTGGTTGCAGCATGTCTGCATGCCCTAACGTGTATTGCTCGCTTTTGTACTGCCGGCTGAATCCTTCGCTGCATCTGCCAGTGAGCCCGCTCGTGTTGTTTCTGCTGGCGTATCTCCCAAAACAACGTTTGGACTGGTAGAAACTGTTTCCTTTGAGTGCTTTGCATGCCTAACTAGACCTCGGTACGAATTTGGAAGCTCGGGAAACGGGCAAAACGGAATGAATGCTCAAGCTGCGAAGGCAGCGGCGGTAGGCAGGACTAATGGAAACAATTTTCGAAGGGCGTGGATGTGGTTTTAAGCCCGCTCCACATCCGCGGCAAGCCAGCTGTGAAATAATTCATCGTAAATTGGAGCTACCAGCCAAAGCACTTCGGATACAGCTAAGGATGTAAAGAAGCAGATCAATTTGTCATCACTACGTGGCCTGCCAACGAAAAGCACGTAACAATCTGCGTTCACATTTACATCTAGAGGAATTTACGCAAACGCAACGCTCGCATTTGTTGTTAATCATGAAGCTGCAAGCAGTTATTAAAAGATCTTAAGAGCAGATAATGCAACTGGCTTCAGCATAGTAATAAGGACGCTAAAGTGGAGTTTTCTGAACAAACACGCTCATCACGCTCATTCAGAAATTACTATAACGTCAATACTCTCGTAAAAGCTTGGGCTGCGGGCGGACGATATAAGAATTAAGAGAAAGATTAATATTAGCTGTTTTGTTATCTTTAGGTTATTCGTTCAATGCTGATTATTGGAAAGCTATTCAATAAATAATCTGTATTTAAATATACTAAACACGAAGCACCTCTTTGACTAGCCGGTGCAATGCTGTCCCCCATCTGCCCCACGCTCCTCTAGTCAAAGGTGTTAGGGCAATGCCAAGTAGGTTACGTCTTCCCTCGCACTGCGCGTGCGTTGACTTCACTCTGTCTAGCCTGTCACTGCTCGCCACGTATCATCTCTCTTGCTTCACCCTCTCCACTGCTCGCAACATTCGAATAGTCTTTCTGCTATGAAACTGGCTGGAAACCCAGCTCGCCTCCTGTGTCTTTGCGTTTCAAACATTCACTTGAGTTAATGCTATACAATTTAGCGTCAAACCATTCTTCCAGCACCCGTGTGGATGCCCGTTTCAACCGGGTCAATGCTGTGCGCACCGCTGCTGCTTGCATTCCATCAGGGTCTCCCTGCAGGGAGATGGTCCACAATTTTTTCGTATATGTACTATTTGATTTGTATACTGAATCAAATACAGTTTCATTAGATTTGTCATTTTAAACTTTTGTATATTCTTGTACCCGTAACACTGTTTGACGTTTCAGCTTCCATGTATAACCATCTGTATGCAGTGCTCGGGCAGTGATTTTTTCTTTATTAATCCAATTAGGTAGCATTTTCTTGCCGTAATTTGTTTGCTGTTTCATTGGCATTATAGTCAGTCAATATGCTCTCTTCTAGAGTCTGGGTGCACGACAAAGCAACAAAGCGGCGGTCAGCTTCGTACTTGGTAGTGGCATTCGGGCTGCGCCAGCGAATGATGCACTTCGTGAAGAACCTGCAGTATTTCGTCACCGTTGATGTCATCGAACCCAGCTGGCACGTATTTCAGGATCGTATGCAAAAGGTGCAGTCTACGACTACCTTTTATTATTCAACAGCATTCAAGAACTAGTCGTCATTTGTGTTTAATACATGTCGCGTACCCTTTGTGTACACATTTGTACAGGTTGCACTTGAAGTTCGATATTTCGAACCCGGATATAACAAAGTATCCGTTATAATGAAGTGAATGAAGAATAGTCTTGCAACAGTCATTGTTTGGCATGTAAGCTTATAAAGAATTTTTGGATATAACAAACCTATTTTTGTGAATATTTTTATTTTAATGAGGTTTGAGTGTAATATAAACTGATGATTCAAACATTGGCTTAATTCAAACTTCAAGCTCTTGCTTTGCCAGCTGGGTTTTCAGTAAACTCTCAAGTTTCTAAACTTCTCCATTTCATAAATTCGATGAAGTCGTACTCCTTTGCTTGTCCGGGTTGAAAAATATCTGCTCCAGTCGTTGCGTCTAGCTAAACATTTACATTTTTACATGAATACTAGTCACAAGCACAGTGAGTGCCTACTTACATAGCAGCTTAGCAAAGCAATGTTCACGCACCTGCAACTGCATGCAAAGTGACAAAGAAAGAGAAATGGACTGTTCGGCCTTAGTCTATTGTGTTCAGAATGCTTAAGTCACTTTCATTGTAGCACAGTTTTGTCAGTTTTGGAACCAGTTATGGGAAACGGATCTTTTTATGCCTTTATTATACACATGGGCATGCATTGTATACTAGTGATCGGTGTGATTGTTGATGTCTAAAAAATATAGCATTCAGCACTGTGTTATTGCTGCAGCTGCGATAGAGGAGTAATTGAGCAAGGTAGTGGACTCATTTCTGCAACCTTTGTAAGAGCATGTGGGATACAGTCGAACAATATAACAAGCACAAATGCAATGAATTATCAGTTAAAACGAAGTAAGTACAGAATAGCTATAAATTGTGAATATATATTTATAATGAATTTTCTGATATAACAAAGTATTTTTTATAGCAGGTGTGAATGTGTGCAGTAAACAGCTATGTGTGCCAGTGCCTGCTTCGTAACAGTGTCGCCGTTTTGGCATGTTAAAACCCTGAAATCATTATAACAGCCTCACCCTTTCCTCGCAGGTCCAGACGATAGACGAGGTGCTCGAGCTACACACGGACCTGATAGACTCGTTTGTCAACCTCTGCATGCTGACCAACCACCAGGTCTTCAAGCTCATTCACAAATTGTTGCAGGAGTGCCTTCGGTTTGCCTCCTTCATGGTGGTCAGTACGACTTGTTTCACTAGCCCCACTTTTAGATTCGCACTCCGGAGGTGGCGTATAACTGCATGCAATGATGCCATGAATATCGAATATTTCGAATACGAATCGGATACGAATACATAGCTTCGAATATGAATCGCATATCCAGTAATCCAGAGGTGTGGCTTTCCTTCATTAGTAATTTTCTACTTTACGGCATAATTATGTTGGAAAGAGTACACTTGTGATCTGTGCGAGCTTGTTACTGCACAAAAAATCGCCACCATCTGTACTTGCCATTAAGCATATGACTGGGTCAAGTAGTTGAGCTTGTGACTATGACATTTTGGGCTTAATTCAAATGTTGAAGAAACTTCTTATCTGTTTTTTTTTAATGTAGTATCACTTTATTACGGAAAAAAAAATGTTTTTGCACCTGTCATAATGAATAGTGAATACGAGGTCGCTAGTTTGGTTTCTGCCATGGCAGCCACGTTCAGGTGAGGCGAAATGTCAATCAATCAATCAAAATCTTTATTTTCACCATTTCGTACACAAACTGAAAAAGGGAGAACTGGAGAAAAAGCCGAACGTTCATCGGCTTGACAAAGCTCCGGTCCCTCAGGCAGACAGCGGTAAAGTTGTTCTTAGTACAATAGTAAAAACCTTGTTACACATACAGCATAGTGGGGTAGGATAGTACATAGCATTTTATTTGTGCATAAATATCGTGGAAACGAAAATGTAATGAATAAATTTAAAACAAGCATATAGAGCCTGCAGAATAAAACCGAAAGAAACTTCATGTAACATAGAAAGTTCAATAACAGAAGCATACAATCAAGTCACTCGTATTTGTTTTATGCAGTTTTATGTTTTTATGTTGCTTTTTGTTGATAACCTGCTCTAAGAATAGGTCTAGCATTTTAGTCTTGTTTAGCGTTAGAACATCAAGATTTTGTTTCTGGAAATGGTCAATTAGGAAAGGCAGTGTGACAAAGGCGCTGTTTTCCATAATTTTGTGTGGGAAAACAAAATTAGTCACACAGCCTGACGGCAATACGAACATAAACTTTTATTTTCTTCTTGATTGGCGAGGGCTAGAAATTAATCTAGCTTTCCTAGCATAGCATTCTTGTAGCTTTGTAGTGTCTTTAGTTTGCATCATCATCATCAGTCAGACTACGTCCACTGCAGGATAAAGGCCTCTCCCATGTTCCGCCAGTCACCTCTGTCCTGTGCTTGCTGCTGCCAATTTATACCCGCAAACCTCTTAATCTCATTTGCCCACCTAACCTTCTGTCTCCCCCTAACCCGCATGCTTTCTCTAGGAATCCAGTTAGTTGCCCTTAATGACCAGCGGTTATCCTGTCTACGTGCTACATGCTCGGCCCATGTCCATTTCCTCTTCTTGATTTCAACTATGATACCCTTAACCCCCGTTTGTTCCCTAATCCACTCTGCCCTCTTCTTGTCTCTTAAGGTTACACCTGCCATTTTTCTTTCCATTGCTCGCTGTGTCGTCCTCAACCTAAGCTGAACCCTCTTTGTTAGTCTCCATGTTTCTGCTTCTTTTGAGGGATAGTGGCAATCTACCTGTCTTGATTTGAGAGTGCTTGCCAAATGTGCTCCACCCCATTCTTATTCTTCTGGTTACTTTAATCTCGTTGTTCGGCTCCGTTGTTATTACCTGCCCTAAGTAGACATACTCTTTTACAACTTCAAATGCACTATTACTTATCTCGAAGCGCTGCTCTCTTCCGAGGTTGTTATACATCACTTTCGTTTTCTGCAGACTAATTTGAAGACCTATCTTTCTGCTGTCCTTGTCTAACTCCGTAATCATGACTTGCAATTCGTCCCCTGAGTTACTCAGCAATGCAATGCCATTGGCGAAGTGCAGGTTACTAAGATACTCTCCATTAACTCTTATCCCTAACTGTTCCCATTCTAGGCTTCTGAAAACCTCCTGTAAGCACGCGGTAAATAGCATTGGGGAGATTGTGTCCCCCTGCCTTACACCCTTCTTGATTGGTATTCTGTTGCTTTGTTTATGGAGCACTATGGTAGCAGTTGATCCCCTGTAGATTTTTTCCAGGATGCTTATATATGCTTCGTCGACACCTTGATTCCGCAGTGTCTGCATGACTGCCGATACTTCTACTGAATCAAACGCCTTCTCGTAATCTATGGAGGTTATGTATAGTGGTTGGTTATATTCTGAGCATTTCTCTATTACCTGATTGACAGTATGAATGTGGTAAATTGTTGAGTAGCCTGTTCGAAATCCTGCTTGTTCCTTTGGTTGATTGAATTCTAATGTTTTCTTTACTCTGTTAGCAATTACCTTTGCAAATATCTTGTATACTACGGAGAGCAAGCTGATCGGCCTGTAATTCAAGTCCGTGTTATCTCCTTTCTTATGTATTAGGATGTTAGCATTCTTCCAAAATTCGGTACACTTGTTGTCAGGAAACACTTCGTAAACAGGATCGCTAGTTCTTCTAACACAATTTTTCCTCCATCTTCCAACAGATCTGATGTTACCTAATCCTCACCAGCAGCTTTGCCTCTTTGCATGCTCTTCAAGGCTCTTCTGATGTCTATCATTACTGGTGTGGTGTCATTTGGGTTACTTCTAGTTCTTATATTAAGGTCGTGGTTGTGCTGTCTACTGTAGAGATCTCTAAAACTCCTCCGCCTCTTCTACTATCCTATCCATATTGGTAGTTATTTTGCCTTCCTTGTCTCCTGGAGCATACATTCGATTTTTGCCTATCCCAAGTTTTCTCTTCACTGCTTTGACACTTCCTGCAATCTTCAAAGTGTGTTCCATTCTCTGCACGTTATTTCAGAGCGTCTTCAATTCTCTGCACGTTATACCTTCCTACATTGGATACCTTACACTTATTATTCAACCTCGAAAGCTTCACCCAACTCTATTTCTGTTTTATTTGAGGCTTTCATGCTTTGACGCTTCTTAATGAGATCTTTTATTTCCTGGGACAGCTTGCCAGTGTCCTGTATGACCACAGTACCTCCAACTTCCACTGCGCACTCCGTAATGATACTCGTCAGATTATCATTCATTGCGTCTGCGCTAAGGTTGGTTTCCTCGCCAAGAGCAGAATACCTGTTCAGAAGCAGGACTCTGAATTCTTGTGCTTTCCCTCTTAGTGCTTGCTCATTGATTGGCTTCTTGCGTATCAGTTTGTCATTCCTTCTTAAAGTCTAGGCGAATTCGGGACCGTACCATTTTATGGTCACTGCATCGTACCTTGCCAAGCGCTTCCACATCTTGCACGATGCCTGGGTGTGCACTCATTATAAAGTATATTTCGTTCTTCTCTTTGCCATTAGGGCTCCTCCATGTTCACTTGTGGTTTCCTCGTTTTGGGTAGAAGGTATTCAAAATATGTAAATTATTGCGTTCTGTGAATTTTACTAGTTGCTCCCCTCTGGCATTTCTAGTACCGATGCCCTAATCTCCTACTACCTGGTCTCCAGCCTGCTTCTTCCCTACCTTTTCATTAAATTCTACCATCGGTATAGTATACTGCGTTCTTACCTTACTCATTGCCGATTCCACGTCTTCATAGAAGCTTTCAACTGAAGCGTCATCATGGCATGGCTGGATGTAGGCGCGGAAGTCTGTACCACCTTCATCTTGTATCTCTTATTGAGTTTAATTACGACACCTACTACCCTTTCATTAATGCTTTAGTATTCCTCTATGTTGCCAGCTATGTTTCTGTGAATTAGAAACCCCACTCCAAGCTCTCTTCTGTCAGCCAAGCCCCGATAGCAATGCACGTGCCCATTCTGTAGCACCATATAGGCCTCATCTGTCCTCCTAACCTCACTGAGCCCTATTATATCCCACTCAACACCCTTTAGCTCCTGAAATAGTACAGCTAGACTTGCCTCACTAGATAAGGTTCTAGCGGTAAACGTTGCCAAGTTCAGGTTCCAATGGCGGCCTGTCCGGATCCAGAGATTCTTAGCACCCTCTGCCGCGTTGCAGATCTGACCGCCGCCGTGGCCAGTTGCTTGGCAGCTGCTGGGTTCTGAGAGCCGTAAGTTAATTAACGTATGCATGTGAGAGGCTGCACCAAGGGGGCCAATCCTTCTCTGGTGAGGGACTGCGTTACCGGCGGAAGTCACTGGTGAGGCCGCACCCCAGGACTCTTAATGCGGTTCCACCACCACGCGGATTCTTTTCTTCTCCGGTTGGGAACTGCGAGGCACTGGGATTCGAACCACGGACCTCTTGGATGCGAGGCTAATGTTCTAACCACTACGCCATCGCTGCCGTTCGAAACTTGCCGAAAAAGTTCTTCCGCATGTTCGGAGAAAGGAAAATTTGCTTTGGCTCTAATTTTCTTCTGAAGCGTTTCCAGCGTCAGTACGTTTTGTGGTGCATTTATTGAGCAATAACTGAGGTGTGAATTAAAAAAAAAGCATGATAAATGAGATGCTTGATTCTAGAGGGTAGTACATTTCGATTGCGATTTAAGACACAGACAACTTCCTGTACTTTTGAACCAACATTGTCAGCATGTTCATTCCAGGACATGCACGAAGTGAATATAACGCCGAGTGTGTCATAGTGGTAGTATCTGTAATCGTGTACGGACCATGGACAATGTTACCCTGCACTCTTTTTGTAGAGTGATAAAAAGGAGGAAGATTTCGAGGAGCAAGTGAACCGCTTCCAGCGGAAGTTCCACCACCAACTGAGTGCTCTGCGTAAAAAGCTGCTTGAAGGAGGTGCCACATCATCTCGGGCGAGCCTCGAGATCAATCTTGCAGAGATGCTGTATCGGTAAGTCGAGAGAAGCTGTTCTGCTCACTGCGAAAGTTTAGACAGTACCACGCTGCTTTTGTGTGCAGAAGCTACCCGAATTTAGAAATGGCTTTTTTCGCACCCAGCTCTTCATTTGTTAATGACAGAGTATATAGCTACTGAGTTTCTTATAAGAAAGTTCATTATATCTGTATATCACTTCTTTATGTCCCAAAATTCTTTATAAATGATTTTTTGTAACAATACTCAAGGCAATGCTCTTGGTCCTTTATCTCGTTATAGCGGATAATTTATTATACCCGAATTCGTAATATCGAGGTTTGAGTTTGTGACTACAAAAGTAGAACGCTCGCGGTGCTAAGCTCAGGTGCACTATAAAAAAACCTTCTGTCATCATAATTAAATTTAAATTTCTATGGCATGGTGTACTTTCGACCCCCAAATAACAAGGACCTATGTACATTCAAACCTATTTATAACAAATCCGATTATAACAAAATATTGGTTGTAACACAGTAAATGAAAAATGTTCTTGTAATCTTTATTGCAAATTTTCGTATATAACACTTATTCTTGTGTAGATGCAACTTTAATTGAGAGTAAAAATTTGTTCCCATTTCAACTTGCCTCCAGCATTCGCCTCATGCTGGAAGGCCTTGAAATCACTGGCAGTGGTGTTGTTAAAAAAATGCGACCGTAGGGCTGAGCACTTCGTAGCGCTGAGGTTTTCTCCAGCGAACTGTTCCTACCGTGAAATAGGAAAGAAAAAGTTTTTATCAAAGAGATATCTCTGGTCACTTGACAAGTCAAATAGCTTAATAGATCGTTGGAATTCTCTATCTACTTTTATTAAAAGCATTGATCATGACACTTCTCCACTATTAAAAGTGACTAGGTCTTTCATAGTGAACGTACGTCTCTGACGAATTCATAAGCTACAATTGCCGTGTCACAGTTGCCCCGATTTTATAGTCTGATGGCTATTAACATGTTATAGGGAACTGGCATGTTATTGAATGTCTAAAACCAGTTTTTTTTTTTTTTGTCCAACAGTGGAGCTTAGTGTACGCAGTTATTGAGAAATTTTGTCACCACAATCGCTGACTGGTGGCCACAAGCTGAATTTTGGAATTGATGGAACAGCGTGAAACTTTGTGTTTTCTAGACTCAAACATGTAACAGCAAGCAGTTACACTCAAACTTCGTCTCGGGGATCCAGATATAACAAAATATCTGTTATAACAAAGTAAATGAAAAACCTTCCTGCAGCAGACAGCCTTAAGAAGAAACCTTTACAACGAATTTTTGGATGTAACGAACTGATTTTTATGCAGGATTCAACCATGTTATGAGGTTTGAGTGTACATCCCTTTTGTCTAACCCTGTGAGGCATTCCGTAAATGTTAGCGTGGAAATTTTTTTTTTTTTCTAGTTTCAACTAGTGGCGACGAAAGACTCAAGATTCGTAGAGATCTGGATTAATTCAACTTCACGTGTTATAAAATGTACAGTTCACTTTCAGTAAATGAAACTCGTGCTTACAGAGTTACTTTTTCCCATTTTTTTTAATGTTCTGTTTTACAGGAGTCCACTCTGTTGTCATTTAACTGTTCCATGAGCTCTTCAACATTCCACTTTCAGTGACCAACGTCGAAACTGGTGCACTTGAACCTTATAACAGAGTTGCTTCTTACACATGTATGTTTGTTGTATCCGAAAATTTGTTATAAAAGTATATTCCCAACACTATATCTTTTATATCTTTTGCAATACCACTTCATGATTTCCTTTAATATAACTGATATTTTGTTTTATGCGGGCTCTTTATATCAAGGTTTGAGTGCATCTGTTAAATCCTCAGCAAGCACCTCTACCTGGGCATGCACCCTCCATTCCTTTTTTGGGACACTTGGAATACAATTGCGCCCTTTTATAAAGTACCGCTAACTCTTTCGCTACCGCAGGAAAGGGGGTCTTTTCATTAAGTCTGAAAACATTTGTTCTTGCTAGATACTAGCGTCTCATTCACATTGTTTGGTACCAAAATGTAGCTAAATAAACACTTGTTGTCAATAACATAAATGTTGTACAGTCGAACCTCGATACATCGAACGGCGCGGCGATCGTGAAATAGTTCGCTATATCCTGAATTCGATATAAAAAAGTCTCGAAAAAAATGCGTCAACAGCTTGCTGAAAACGACCAACGAATCGTTCAAGCGTGGTGCAGTAAATACTCACTTAAAGATTCAAACATAGTATTTATTGTGTTGGTTTAAAATATTGAAAAAAAGTAGCCTGCTTTTTGTTGGCCATGGCGTGTTTGACGACTGCGTCCTCGATATAGTCCAGGCGATCCATAAGAGATAGGCCGGTGCCTTCAAGGGCCAAGGCAGCTACGACCTCAGCTGATGTCGGGAGCGGGGCACCATCAGCGCTTGCGGGATCCACCTCGGCAGTCTTCATTTGGCTGCTCAGCAGTAGCTTCGGCGACAATCTCGACATCCGTGAGCTCCGCCTTTAGGAGTTAGGCCTGTCGCGCGACAGCCACAGTGCGCGACAGGCCCAACTCCGAACAGTGCGCGACAGGCCCAACTCCGAACAGTGCGCGACAGGCCCAACTCCGAACAGTGCGCGACTGGCCCAACTCCGAACGCACGAACACTGCGAGCACAACGACCGATGCCTGCCGATGCTACGGGGGAGGAGCTTGCAACAAGAGCGCAGTGTGCCGTTGACACCATAGAGGCTGCAACGACTGCAAGCTGCAAGGCTGCTGCGCGAGTCCGGGTATAAATCACGCACATGGCGCGCCCATGCCGGCTCGCCTGACTGCTTTCCCTTTCCCGGCGGCAGCGCGGGCCGCGTTCGAGACAGTCGTCTGCGTCCTTTCCCTCCTATACTTTCCTCTTCAATCTTTACCTCCCACTCTCCCTTCCCCCACGCGAAGCCGTGTCGGTGCCTTCGTATTGAAAGAAAATAACAGCTCCACGCTTTTCTCTTCTTTCCTCATTCAAGAACCTCTACCACAAGACTGTGGCACGCGTACGCCGCTACGTTAAAGTGGCGCTCTCTGCGCCATCGATGTGTGCAGCATTCGTAAACGCCCGCCGCTCTACCGCTACTTTCGAGAGTTGCGAGAAAGCTCGCCGCCTGTCAATGGAGTGCGAGCGGTTTGGGGTGGCTGAGTTTGATATATTCATTATATGTCAAACTTTGTTCGAAATAAAAAATCAATAATGCATGCGATTTCCCGCGTGATATAGGAACCGTTCGATATAGGCAATAATTCGATATATCCGTGTTCGATATATTGAGGTTTGACTGTACATATATTTATTATATATAATAATGAAAAAAATGTTTATATAGAAAATTTTATACAGTGATAGCACATTGAACACTTTCAAAAGAAGGATAACGTGAAAAAAAAATTCAGAATATACAATTTGTGACTAGCACTCATGTTGCAACAACTGTACACAAGTTTCAGAAACTTATTGCTAAAAACTGTTTTTCCCAGAAAAAAAAAAAGTTTGTGAGGGTGCGCTTCCTGTCATTCTCGAAAGCAGTCTCTTGACGGGATGAAACAAAGATAGACCCCACATGGGTGACACAAAACTGCTGTTTTCATCTGTGTCATTCTCTTGTCGTAGCAGCGCTTGCAGTTTAGGTCAGATTGATCGGCTGCGTGGTAAAAAACAGCTGAAAGAAATCGATGGCCTGGACGAAGCATCGTGCATTACTAGAGAGCGCACAGCCGGCTACGACACCTGGGTTTTGTCTCGGCAGAAGCTGTATGCGCTTGACAGACGCGGGCGAGTGGTCATGTCCGTATGACGTTGAGACCCTAACCCTTTCAGCCCTTGCGGTGTCAATTGACACCATCGCACAACATACCCCCTAGTATCTCTGAAACGTAGCCAATACTGCTCATTCTTGGGGGCATAGTTCTTCAATGATCCCTACTGCAATTGACACCAATATTGCGACACGTTTGTGGAGGTAGCAGCCACAACGAAGAAGCACGATCGAGGTCTTCCGTGATGTCGAGGCGCTTAAGTTGAGGCGGGTAAGCGCCATTTTCGGGACGACGAACCGAAGCTGTTTCAGTGAGTATTAGGCTTAAAAGTGAGATGTTTGTTTCCATTTTGCGTACACCATTGATTGGCAAGAAAGAAGCCATTTTTTTTCTAATCTCTAGGCCCTAATTACCTAATTTGATTCCAGGTTAATTAATCGAAAATTGCTTGTACCAGTGGCTTAATTCTTGTCTGTGGTCTTCTGAGGTCCTAACTACGAGGAAAACGCACACAAAAAGTCTATCTGACCAAAATAAAAAATCCAGGGCTGAAAGGGCTAACACAAGCGAAATTGCAGTAAGTACTGTTAATCAACAAAATGTGCACCTCACATTCAACACACACCTGATGGGCGCTGTGGCTTGACGTGTCGCATTCTCGTCATTCGTGCTGAATAACGATGAGTCAACGTGTTCTCCAGACTCGCTGCTGCCTATATCCTGATAATTGACTGATGATGCACTGGATTCGCGGGAAATACGTCGTCTTTTGGGACGACGCCATGATTGGCGCGCTCGCGTGGCTACCCGAAAACTTCCTGCGGGGAGAGAAAACTCCCCCATAGCAAAACACAAGCAAACCATCGTGGATCCCTTCATGCATTTCCTCCTTTCATGCCTAGATGGCGTTGGGCGCTCTTAAACTGTGCGACAACGCGAGCATTTAAACTTGAAATGCATCGTTGTGAAATGCATCGTAGTGAAAAAGTTAAAGGCGAAGCCTAGAGTTCCCAAATTTTTATTTGCTTGACGAAAGCAAATAAAAACAAAGAACGCATGTGTAGTCAATAAAGAGTTTAGAAGCACAATGTTTCGTTCTTTATTCTTAGCGGCTCTTCCACCACCACCTGGAATTTCGATTCCTGACCATACCCCCCCTCCCCTCAAATCTTGTTGTACACTCAAACCTGTGCATAACAAACATGGATATAATGAAATATTGATTATAGAAATGAAAAATAGTCTTGTAATAGCTAGTATTAGAAATATACCTTTATAAAGAATTTTCGAATGTAGCAAACTTGTTTTTCTTGTAAGATCCAACTTTGTTATAATGAGGTATGAGTGTATTATCTTTCACCATAGGAGTGCTTGCTTAGGATTTAATATTTTTCAGAATTTTGCAGTATTTCTTTACTCGGCAACAGTGTAACTCAATAGATTTCACTATATCGCGATATGTGATTCTATTTATGCAAAAACGTGAATTCGGTTAGCATAGATTTTTCATCTCAACTTAATGGGTATAAATTGCTATAAATGGCGAGTTAAACGGTGACGACATTTTTTGTGGCAGTAGAGCATTGAGTGCCTTAAAATAATGCTCTGTAAATTTGACGCATTTGACAGTCAGTTCCTCTCAAGTCACTCCTGAAAGGGCTTACAGTTTCACGATCTCTTTGCAGGATCGATTTCCACTGCTTCTATTCGAGTACTACCCAGTAATCGAGTGGGGCCTGCAGAAACACTTTTACGGCAGGCAGCAGCGTGAACGAAAGGCGCTCTACGTGCTTCACATGTACTTGTACCATTGCGCTCCACCATGCCGGCTTTCTTTGATGTGAGACTGCTACTTAACTGCTCGTTTACTCTTAACTCCCACGAGTTCATTGGCGCTGCCGCGCTACTGATGACGGGCTGCGCTTTCATTTTCGGCTGCTTGAGCAAGTAGCAAATCGTCAGCTGCGGGGAAATTAACGAGCACTCGGCATTGAAGCACTCCTTGAGGTGACCGCAATGTTTGTTTCGTCGAATACGGTGGTGAAAAACTGAGAGCGCATGCAATTGCTGGTCGATCGCAGTGTGCAAGCCGAAGCAGTATGCCTCGCCGTGGATAAACCAGGATTGTACTGCTAGGGGAATGCATCGTGTGTTCTACTTCTCTACCTTCTGCATTTTCGTTTACCGATGCAGTATGATGGTTTTTGTTGCTATCCGATGTCTGTCACTGCCCATACAACGACAGCACGAAAAGCAGTTGGCTGTGTGTAAACTGGTATATATCGTGCCATGGGAGGAAGGTTTTAGTAAAACATTAGTGCACACGAATTTGTCATGTGCGGGATTTAGTGTGCATTTTGTACTGCATTTATCGTCCTTTTTTTTTCTTTCCTGTTACATTTAAATTACACTGTGTGTACAACTTCAAAGCTTCAGTTTGGATATCTCGTACATGTTAGTGCATAAGAGCTTAAGTGGTGCCTTGTAAAATGAAGTGGTGCCATTGGTAGTTTGCGCACATTGAAGTGCCATTGAATGGGAGCAGCACTAGGGCTGTGTAACATTGGGCTGGGCTGCCCCCAAACTTGTTACAGTAGCTTGTCGCTGATCGTATTTCAAGTTCCGAGCACCTGGTGTTTTTCTCTCAATTTGCTCGCACCAGTAATAACTCGTTTGAGTGAAACATACACCGCTTAAAATGAGGTTGTGCACGTATTTCCAGGATCCAGGATTGTCCGGAACTGATGAAGTTACCTTTTATTGGTTAATGCTCAGCAGCAATAAGGTCTCAACAATTAAAATTGGTCACTTCACTCTTGTAGGCATGTGGTTTGTTGTTACCGTGCTGCATTGTTAGCTGCACATCTGTGGCCGGTACTCACTACAGTATAACCTCGTTACACAGACCTTCATAGTGAAGAGGATTTGGTCTGTTGTAAAAGGAGTCTGTACAATCCATGTACTGTTACAACAGACATTTACGTAAACACGTAATGACTTTGTTATAACAGGATAGAATTGAAAGTCACAAACATAACGGATTTACATAACGGATCAAACATAACGGATCAAATAACGGATTTATTAAATGTTTGAAAGAAGCTAGTCAGCTTTGCCTGTACTGTGTGGCGGACAGCTTTAGACACTATACGTGTCTCCATCATGACAAGTGTGTTCATTTCATCTGAAGTCGTGGCCTGTTCGAAATAGCTTTTGAGCCCTTGAATGTAGTCCAACGCCTGAGAAGTTGTGACCTCCTCTGTGACAATCCCTGAGTTGCCTTCTTTATTTTGTTCTTCTTCTTGCTCAGCATTAGGCACTTGGCGAATTTGGGCTACAATCTCTTCATCTGTCTGTCAGCTGCTCTGAGCTGACCAGGTCATCATCTGCAGTGACGTAATCCGAAAACTACTGGCTCCCAAAGGCCTCCTCCACAGCTGACCACACACCAGGATCTGGTTGGTATTCCTCTGGCAAGCAGTCTGTGCAGTCGCTGTCAACTCGGAAACCTGCTTTCTTAAAGCAATTCTTTACGATTCCTGGCTGAATCTGCGCCCATACAGTTGACAGCACCTGCACGGCAAATTTCAGGTCGATCACTGAGTCCCGCTTCTGCTGCATGTCAAAAAGCAAACGCTCAGCAAGGCGTGAGCGGTACCGTGACTTCACTGAGTGCACATACCTTGGTCAATCGGCTGAGCTTTTGACGTTGTGTTCGGTGGAAAGTACGCCACCTTCGTTGCATGAAGCCCGGGAAGCTGCATATGGCTTGAGCAATTGTTAAGGATTAGTATCACATTCCTTTTCTGCTTCACCATCTTGCTGTCAAATCGAGTAGCCATTTGTTAAAAATATCTTTTGTCATCCAAGCACTTTTGTTGGAGTGCCAGTCCACGGGAACGTGCATATTGCGCATGCACCGTGGTCTTCTCGACTTCCCTATCACCAGGAGTTTTTCTTTCTCGCTCCCGTCCATATTGCAGCAGAGAGAGAACGCTAATGCGCTCCTTAGATTTCTTGCCGCCGTGGCATGTGTCATCGCCAAAACAAAAAGTCTTGCCTGGTTTAAACTTATAAAAAATGCCGCTTTCATCGGCATTGAATACATCCTGCGGTGTGTAGCCTTCAAGGTGTGCAGGTAGAACATCTGCTATCCAGTCAGCTACAACAGTGTCGTCGACGCTGGCAGACTTTCCAAAAAGGCACTTAAACGCGATGGCATGCCTAGATTTCAATCTGCTCAGCCAGCCTTCGCTGCACTGGAACTGTTCTTGGTTAAGAACAACGGCAAGTTGCTCCTCGCGTTTTCGTAGCAGCAGTCCGTTAACGGGTATATTTCGCGAACGGGCGTCACGAAGCCACATCAGCAGGGCCTCTTCGACGTCAGGATATGAAGCTTCGCGGAGCCGGAACCTCTTGGGTTGCAAGTCACCTGAGACTTTCTTCGCCAAGACTGCCTCTTTGGCGTTGATGATAGTGCTAACCGTCTGCTTCGACAAGCCGTAGGCCACGGCGACGTCCACCTGCTTCTTTCCCTTCTCAACTTGCTCGATGATATCAAGCTTGTCTTTAAGGAAAATCTGCTTGCGCTTCGTTGCTTTGTGACGCACGGCGTTGGCTGATGCGTTCGGCTCCATCGGTTCCATCACACCACGATCACGTCCGCAATGCACAGAGGCCAACAGGATACACAGTGACAAACCATGAGGCCAAACAGCCCCAACTGCCCCAATTGAACAAAGCGAAGTACACGGCGCCAGGGCGCCAGCAGCGACTGCGCTGGGCCGAGCATACGCGCCACTAAACCTTTTATTCCGAGAGGGGCCGCTGCCAAGCGCAGGCTTTCTATTTATTTTTCACTGACCACAGTTTTATGCAAGTGGTCACTATTGTCCGTTACGAGTCTAACTAAGATTTTTTATATTTTATCTTTATTTTATTTTGACAACATTGCAATCATTGCAAATTATGGCTCGCTAAATTTCACAAATTCGACAGTCAGTTTCTCTCAGGTCACTTCTGAAAGGGCTTACAGTTTCACGATCTCTTTGCAGGATCGATTTCAACCGCTTCTATTCGAGTACTACGCAGTAACCGAGTGGGGCCTGCAGGAACCTCGACACTTTTACGGCAGGCAGCAGCGTGAACGAAAGGCGCTCTACGTGCTTCACATGTAAACTTTGTACCATTGCGCTCCACCATGCCGGCTTTTCTTTGATGTGAAGACTGCTACTTAACTGCCGTTTACTCTTAACTCCCACGAGTTCATTGGCGCTGCCGCGCTACTGATGGACGGGCTTGCGCTTTCATTTTCGCTGCTTGAGCAAGTAGCATCGTCAGCTGCGGGGAAATTAACGAGCACTCGGCATTGAAGCACTCCTTGAGGTGACCGCAATGTTTGTTTCGTCGAATATGGTGGTGAAAAACTGAGAGCGCATGCAATTGCTGGTCGATCGCAGTGTGCAAGCCGAAGCAGTATGCCTCGCCGTGATAAACCAGCGATTGTACTGCTAGGGAATGCATCGTGTGTTCTACTTCTCTACCTTCTTGCATTTTCGTTTACCGATGCAGTATGATGGTTTTTGTTGCTATCCGATGTCTGTCACTGGCCCCATACAACGACAGCACGAAAGCAGTTGGCTGTGTGTAAACTGGTATATATCGTGCCATGGGAGGAAGGTTTAGTAAAACATTAGTGCACACGAATTTGTCATTGCGGGATTTAGTGTGCATTTTGTACTGCATTTATCGTCCTTTTTTTTTCTTTCCTGTTACATTTAAATTCCACTGTGTGTACAACTTCAAAGCTTTAGTTTGGATATCTCTACATGTTAGTGCATAAAGCTTAAGTGGTGCCATTGTAAATGAAGTGGTGCCATTGTAGTTGCGCACATTGAAGTGCCATTGAATGGAGAAGCACTAGGCTGTGTAACATTGGGCTGCCCCCAAACTTGTTACATGAGCTTGTCGGCTGATCGGATTTCAACTTCGGAGCACCTGGTGTTTTTCTCTCAATTTGCTCGCACCAGTAATAACTATTTTAGTGAAACATACACCGCTTAAAATGAGGTTGTGCACGTATTTAGTGTTTCCAGGATCGTTCGAAACTGATGAAATTACCTTTTATTGGTTAATGCTCAGCAGCAATAAGGTCTTAACAATTATTAAAAATTGGTCACTTGGCTCTTGTAGGCATGTGCTTTGTTGTTACCGTGCTGCATTGTTAGCTGCGCATCTGTGGCCGGTAGTCACTAGTGCCAAAGAAAGTGGGTTGCCATATTTTGGCCACAGGTTTTAAATTTCTTTAGTCGGTTTTACTGAACTTACAATGGGCTTTTGATAATCACTCTGCCCACTACCTATTCTGTTTATAACTCTCAGGTTTATTTTGACATCCGTTTTTTATTCTGCTTAGGCCATAAAAAAAATCGTCCATGGAAGAAAGCATAACTAAATCTTGTTGGGAAGCCTGCTTGAGAGGTGGATTTTACTCATAAAACAGTTTGCGATACTCTGTGCTCAAAGCATTCACAAACTTTCCTAATATATATAAAAAAACCACCTGAGGGCATTAGTTAGTTGTATAATACATCAATGACAAGTTGTAACTGGCACATTTTATAGCTAAGCAAAAATTTCTGGTTCATTTCATTTCATCATTTCAGGTTCATCATATTTTGGATTCTTGTGAAAATGGGGCTGCAGGTGTTCACTCTACTACAGCTGATCTCTCAGGCCTTCATTTTTCTATAACCTCGGTAAAACTTGACATCTAATCATTCGAGCAAAGGAAGGTGATAGTGGTATGACATGAATTGATCAGTGGTCTTAAAAACTGACATCAGTTTTTGACTGTCTCAAAAGTTTGCTTGAATAGGATTCGATTTCTTTTTTTATCTGTGTCCTGCAGTGTGGGATGGATACCATTTGGAATAATGTTAAGTGAAATGGGGTTTTGTTTTGTAACACAATTGCATAGTTACAGTGCTAGCCCAAGAGTTAAGCTTGTTAAGAAGTTGACTGTAGTAATTCGTAATGAAAGTTACAGCCACAGCATCTGGTTATCGTGTCGCTATATTCATCCTGAATTGCACTGAACGTGCTGTGCTGTAGTGGGTTACTTTGTCACTTGTGCCAGGAAAGGCAAAGCCTGTCGAAAAAGTCTTGTCACAAATGAGAAACTGTCATGCACTTAAGGCTACACATTAGAAATTTGGCAGGCACACATTATTGTGCATTCTTCCACAGGCAATGCTTGTAACGACTTGTTCAGAATGCAAAATGATTGGCCTATGTTTTGGACATAATAGCAGCAATAGGAAATGATATTACTGTTTGTTGACTTCACCCCTGTTACCGATGTTGTCTTTTTTGCATATCAGTGCGTGCCATCATGACCAGTTGTCTACCTGTAGGCTTTTCTGGTAGAGGCAGACAGTTTGTTTGCTAGTGATAATGTTTTAGTGGGTGTTTGAGGCTCACGCCTACGCATTTGATCTCGTTACCTTTGGGTGGAGTTGGAACAGTTGGAAGGAATGTGCACTGTCTGGTACTACCAAGTGGGCATTTGAGTGTACGGGTCAGTTTGATCCCTTTATTACAATAAACAGATTGGAATGATTCTACTTTGTCTTGGTGAATAACTTTTCATTTGAGTATGTGAGGTATTGAGACATGTACAGTACTCGTGAACCGAAACACTGAAGTTTAGAACAAGTTGTTTCCAGCATGTAAACATTGTGTGATACTCGGCGTAATGTTGGCTCAACATTTTGTGGACTCTGCAAACGCTTGCTAGCTCTGTACAAAGAGATATTCACTCCATCGTGCAGCCAACACGTGTGCATTCATTAACTGCCATTACATCGACGAGCTTGCCATCCGAATATAATAACTAGTCATGCTTACAAAGTGTCAATACAACACATATGCAAGGTAACAAATGCAAGCAATATGACGCCGCCCCGCCGCGGTGGTCTAGTGGCTAAGGTACTCGGCTGCTGACACGCAGGTCGCGGGTTCAAATCCCGGCTGCGGCGGCTGCATTTCCGATGGAGGTGGAAATGTCGTAGGCCCGTGTGCTCAGATTGGGATGCACGTTAAAGAACCCCAGGTGGTCAAAATTTCCGGAGCCCTCCACTACGGTGTCTCTCATAATCATATGGTGGTTTTGGGACGTTAAACCCCACAAATCAATCAAGCAATATGACGCCGCGAATGCGGGGTTGCAAACTTTCGACACAGCCCATGGACCATGCCGAGAGCCACTGATAGCTGAAAGCCGCTGAGAACCGCACTAGAAACGATGCATATGCTACTTACGGCAACATGTACCTCTCGGTCTGTATGTGCATGTTCATCTCGGTGGCTGGCCGGCACTGGGGATCAAACCTGGTACCTCCTGTAGCTGAAGCGGACACGCTCTTGCAATGCCACAGCTGCGGTGAGGGCTCTAGTTATTATAGTGCTGCATATCGGTCCCAAGAAATGTGAAGAAACTTGAAAAGAAATAAATGAACTAAACGTCGTGGTCCTCTTGGGTGGAGGGTCCCCATTGCAGAAATACTGCGTGTGTGATCACATTTATTGAAAATTGCTAAGCCTTTTTTTTTTTTTAATATTCCCACAGCAGAGTCTCAAGTTATACAAGTAAGCGCTGCTCCAATGCGCAAACTATAATGTAACGCTAAGCTTGTCTGCACAAGTTTTGGTATGTGTACCACATCAATAAAATATTTGCCTCACTCTTGCTGAATGATATAGAATTAACATATTTGCACAGCGAAAGACTACGAGTAGTTATGATGTATATGCTCACAAAATGTAATTATTCAAAATATCATGTAATCTCAAAAAATAAAGAAATGGAAGCTTTCTAAACGTTATCGGCTTGCCATTTTTGTCAAAATGGTGCCAAAATTTTATTATTGAAATTCGATGCAACTTGGAAAAATAAACTGTCTGAAAACTATAGGCTACTGATTTTGTTTCAAAAACTGCCCTAAAAATGAATTATCAGTATTTGACGCAAGCTCGAAAATTGAAAATTTTCAAAGGCCTCAAAAAACTTGCCATTTTGAATAAAGTTGTTTTTCTCTCTCTCTCAATCGGCCGTAAGAACAAGCAGAGCCACCGCCTGGTGGCAACTGTCCATAGAGGCGAAGTGTGGATTGCTCCGTGCGTCTTCTGCTAGCCACGTAGTGTTTCTATGTGCACGTAGTATGTCATTCACGTTTCCAAAGTGTGGTTTTTCCGGTCAGGTCGGCATGAGTGCAACTTTTCTTCATATGCATGAAATGACATACGAAACCAGTTTGGTCTTGCACTCGACAATCTTATTACTATGCATTAGCAGCCGAGCAACTTTCCAGAGTGCTATTTATTGTCATCGTACCCTCCATTCACCAGAATAACTTCAGAGTGGATGTCTCTTTCTGTTAAAGCACACCTCGAAATGCTCTTATTATGCTCCCAAACATTAGGACTATTAAATGCTGTGTGATTGCAGCGTGTTGTAGCGACTCGGTTGTAAAAAAAGAACGCACAAAAAACACTCTAGGCTATGCACTTGAGCTGCTGTTGGTAAGTGTACAACTACAGCACTGTAGTTTATCGATCATATGAGGAGACTTAGTTGTGTTTATCTGACTGTGGTACCACTGCATAGAAATATTACTATCACATAAACTGTTAGACTTCGGTACTTACACTGTACTTGCAAAGTTACTGTGCGCAACCGTCTGCTTAGATTTAAGAATGTTTTAAAGCCCAGACTTTGAAAATTAATTCAGACTGCATGCTTTTATATGATGTCGTATAATTTCACTGTAACAACGACACACACACGCTGCCAATGTGAAAAGGATGAACTTTTGAAAAGGATGAAATTTAGTGACCGTTGAAAAGCAGTGCCATTTTTTTTTTCTGGAAAAAAAAAATATGCTTGTTCCAGTAACCAGGCCTTTGTTGTAGCACGTGGTAAACACAGTGTAGCTTAAAGCGCCATCAGCCAATAAATTTCTTCACCAGACTTGTAGACTGTCCCCCATGCAGATGACAATGATGTAAATAAGTAGTTCAGTCACGGTACACTAGTGCATAGCAAATTGCGTACAAACAACACAGAAAAGGTGTGGTTTAGTGCTAAAGCATGAAGAGAATCGCCTAGGGCGACCATTTCTGTGAAAGGCGGAATGCGCTTTACTCGCGGTTAATGTGAACATCGCATAGGCGTTGTGCACCGATTCAGTAGAGAAGAGCGTGCTTATTAACTGTAAACTGTAGTCAACGCGTTTTATCCGCCGACAATCTGCCCAAACCGCACGTCACGAAGCGCGGCTGGGTGTATTGTCAAAGTTCCCAGGTGTCGCCGAGTAAACAAGCAAACAGTCGCACCAAAACAAGACCAAAGAAAGTGGCAGCGCTTTTTCGAATAAGCCCAAATTAACCGAAAGTTAAAATGTTCCTATTCTTAAAAATTGTTTCCAAAAAATAAAATACTACAAATACATGAATACATCTGAGAGGTGTACAAACATTCATGTTTCATAACGAAAGTAGGTGCATGAATTAAGGCATGAATATTTCTAGCCTTATACACACCGTCATTGTCACTGACATCTGGCAGATCGGGGTAATCTATGGAGTTTCTGGTGACTGGACGTAAGCAGTTCTTTAGCTGCGCTTCTTTTTCCCACTCCTAACAATACTTTTACCGTACTTTTACCCCTTTGAAACCGTAGAAATGCACCACGATGGCATGAGAGCACCCTAGAAAGGTACACATTGGATAAGCGCACACTAACAACTGATTTTTATTCACAAAGAAACCACAACATACAATCATTCACGTACAATCATTCACGTAAACTGATAAAACCATTAGTGTAGATTGTGTAATCATCACATCATAAGGACATGAGCGTCAGTCACCCTTCAATTTCGCTGAATGATAACGAAATTGAATAACGAATGAAGAACAACACATAGGACCTCGAAAGGTCCCAAAAAGTACTTGTACAGTGGTGGGGAAACAAGGATCGAAAAGAGGATAGAGATAGAGAGATATAAAATAAATTAGAAAAAAAATTCACATGCACCCTTATTCAGGGCGTTCCGATCACAGTCGTTTGGACAGACCGGTTGAACGCAAGAAGCGCAGGAGCGCCTTCACAGCCTTCTTTTGCGACATTAAGTCCTGTCGGTAGCGCAGGATTCATTCTTCCGAAAGAGTCTGGTTGTCCAGTTCGTCTAGTGCATTGCAGGGTGACAGTCTCTTCGAGCAGTATAGTGGGCATTCACACTGCAGAATATGCCAAGTTGTTTCGTCACTGCCGCAATGGTCGCATGCAGCATTGTCAAGCATTCCTATGCGGAACGCGTACGCATTGGCAAGTGCGACACCCAACCATAATCTCCAAGCATATTAGCGTCTCGTCGGCAAAGTTCCGGAGGAAGTCGAAGACTGAGAGTTGGGTCAAAGGTACGTGATGGTGCTTGGGTGAAGTGTGACTCTTTCCATTGCGACGTGGTGCGCTTGCGAGCAAGCATGTGGAGTTTCTGTGCAGCGTACAGTTCTGGAGAGCGGAATCGATATTTGATCACTTTCAGTATGAGCAGAACGGGCAGCTTGATGGGCCCGTTCATTGCCAATTATTCCATAATGACTTGGAAGCCATTGAAAGGCTATTTCATGTCCTTTCTCAATGAATTGGTGAGTCTTTTCTGCAATCTCGAATACCGGCTGTACGTATGGGCCGTGGCATAAAGGTGATAGAAGGGATTGCAGTGCCGCCCTTGAGCCACTGAAAATTGTCCATTTTTGTGGCTGTTGATCGCTGATGAATCGCAATGCGGTACGAGGGGCTGTGAGCTCTGCTCCCGTTGATGAAGTAAGGTGGGAGGCCTTGAATTTTCTTGCGTCTTTTTTTTGGTATAACAAATGATGCCGTTGAACTCTTCTGTAAAACAGAGCCGTCGGTGTATACGTGTATGCAGCCTTGATGCATCTTTTATAACAAGAGCAGAGCAAGCTGCCTAAGAGCAGGTGACGACATGTCTGCTTTTTTTCTGGGGTGCCAGGTATAGTTAGCCTGAGTCAGGCACCAAGGAGGAGTCGAAGGCCTGGCGGCGGGTGTGAAGCATAATGGCATAGGGTCGCGATATGCGGTTACCGTTTGGCAAATGACGAACGTGGTCATTCTGCTGGTATAGAGGCTAGGTGTCGGCAGGATGTCCGAGCAATATGCCTTATATGTGTCCTGAGTGCCTCAACGTAGATATGTGTCGTGATGAGGTTGTCACCGGCGATTGCTATAGTAGCCATTGTCGACGCACTATGAGGCAAGCTGAGGCAAATATGGAGTGCCTCGGACTGAACACTATGTTACGTTCGTAGGCTTCTTTTGCTTGCATTGGTCAATGCCGGTAAGCTGTACCGCAGGAAACCGAGAAAAAAAAAGTACACTGTACAGCTGTAGCATTGCACTGGGCGACATTCTCCAAGTCTTCCCTGCAAAGAACTTCAGTAGATTGCAGATGTCCAACTCTTTTTCATTTACGAAACGTGATCGCCCCATGATAGATTCCTGTCAATTATGACGCCCAAAAGCTTGTGCTAGCGAATGTATGGTACACTTTGACCTTGTGTGTAAAAGCTACGAGGGTGCATTTCACGGAAGAAATATCCGAGCCTCAATTTTAGAGGTAGCGTAATGTTTCAGTGGCAGTTTCTGAATTATCGCTCACAACTGCAGGCGTGTTACAGCCTACGCGCAAATGCAGATATCATCTGCACACATTGATAGCCTGACTGTGATTGGCAGATGCTCAGTAAGAGCAATTAGCATAAGATTGAACAGCACATGGCTGAGTACGCCACCCTCGGGAACGCCACGGTGGCTGTAATGTGGAGCACCGTCTTCAGTGCTCACAAAGAAGGATCGCATTCACAAATAACTACGTATCCAGCGATACATACGACCACCTACTCCTACATCTTCGAGAGCGGTAACGCGTAACGTTGTCATACGCCCATTTGACGTCTAGAAACAAAAATGTTCAGAGACGCCTACTTCCCTTCTCATGTTGGACGTAAGTGACCAAGTCGACTACGTTGTCAATCGATGACTGACCATGCCGAAATCCTGTCATGGCATCTGGGTAGATGTTGCACTCCAAGTAGCACTCCAAGCGTCCCAAGATCATCATATCCATAACTTTGCCTACACAACTGCCCGATGTGATCAAGCGATAGGATAAGAGCTCCAACAGTGACTTGCCTGGCTTCAGAAGTGCAACTAGGCGACTTGTCTTCCAGCTTGTCGGGAGCGTTCAATATTGCCAGGATTTGCTGTACAACTCCAGGAGCCTGACTCACAGGTCGCGGGATCAAATCGCGGCTGTGGCGGCTGCATTTCCGATGGAGGCGGAAATGTTGTAGGCCTGTGTACTCAGATTTGGGTGCACGTTAAAGAACCCCAGGTGGTCGAAATTTCCGGAGCCCTCCACTACGGCGTCTCTCATAATCATATAGTGGTTTTGGGACGTTAAACCCCACAAATCAATCAATCAAACAACTCCAGGAACGGGATTCTCGCGCATTCACCCAAATGACACAGGGCCCTATAAGAAATTGTTTCAGGCCCTGAAATTTCTCAAAGGCTATAGGTATGCGATTGCCCTCGAATTGATGTCGAAATTGAGTTATTCAAAACTCGACAAAACGTAAAAAAAATCGAAAAATAGAAGGTTTGCGAAGGCTATGGGCTCGCCATTTTATTTCAATATGGCCCTAGAAACAAATATCAGCATTCGCTGCAACCTCAACAATTTAAATTTCTCAAAAGCTACAGGCTTTCGATTGCTTCGCAAAACGATGCCCGAATCGAGTTATGCAAAACGCGACCGAACATCGAAAAATCGAAAAATAGAAGCTTTCCAAAGGCTGCAGGCTACCCATTTTTTGTCTCAACATATGGTCCTAAACATGATTTATCAGCGTTCGACGCAACCATGAAAAATCGAAAATTTCCAATTCTTGCCATTTTTACTCAAAATGATGCCAAAATCGAGTTATTCGAAACGCGAGTGAGCCTCGGAAAATAAAGAAATAGAAGCCTTCTGAAGGCCATGCGCTCACCATTTTTCTGAAATTAGCCCTAAAATAATTTTCATCATGCGATACAACCTCGAAACATTGAAATTAGGCTTTCGATTTTTTCTCAAAGATCGTGTGCCAAGGCTCAGACATATAAATTCACCATTTGTATTGAAAGATCGGCTGCATAATGTACGCTAAAACATTTACACCGTCTTATCATGCCGTGGCAAAATAGTCAAGTTGGTAAGGTGGCAAGCTCTAAAACGAGAAGTCGCTGGTTCAAATCCCGGTGCCAGTAGGGGTGAAAAAACAAAAGAAATCAGGGCTATGTGGTGAAGGGAGCTGATACGCCTAAGTGCGTCGATTATTTTTATAACTGACCTGCAGTACGTTGGGCAGAGCAAGTTCTAATTTGTGTATGCTGTGTCGAGGCAGTAGCCCAGTGCGTATGGTGTTCAGCTCATAACCAAACGGTTGATGGTTCGAATTACAGAGCGGCGAGTGCCGGAACACCAGGATGTCATCCAGATACCTAAGCACGGAGCCCTGAAATGCACGCAATGCCGCATACTACAAGTGGAATACAGATTGCTGCTCTGCAGTTGGGGCTTACAATCCCCCCCCCCCCCCCCCAAAAAAAAAATCGCCTATCAAATAAAATAAAGCTTTTATTTTTCGTGAAAAAAGCATTCTTTTTTTTTTTTTTGCAAAAGTAGGGGCCACGAGCTACGGCGGCTCTGGACTTGCCGAAGGTCCAGGGTACCCAATAGCCGCCATGTAGCTCAAGCAACCCCCCCGAGCATGACAAGCCTCACCGTGCCGTAGCACAACTGCGAAGCGCTCGCGTTAACCCCGAGAAATCCCCAGGGCGAGGGGTGTACCACTGTGGATTGAGCCAGGTCCGGGTAACACATCCCTCTTGCCTTTGAATCCGGTGGCTTTCCGGCCGGTGACCGGTACGGCATTGAACCCGGCACCTCCCACATTGGAAGCAGACGCTCATACCATTATGCTACCTCTGTGGTGGGAACTTCAGTGACAAATAATCTGGGTCAATTCCGTCAATGTGACAAAACGTCAGAAAATAAAATTTTAAATCCTTTAAGGAATATTTTTCCACAAGGAGGCCGGCATCGCGATTTGAACCACTGCCCTTGCGATTACGAAGCAAGCACTTTACCACTCGGCCACTGCCATGGTTCGATAACACGGTTTAAAAGTAGGTCTGTGCATTATGCTGCCACAGTTTTTGTGTCCCTCCCATGGGGCATAAAATGTTTTCTGGCGGCCGTAAAGACAGAGGTTGAATGCTTAACAATTCAAGACGTGACAGATGTTGAAACATCAAAAAATACAAGTTTTCCGGAGCTCCTAAAGTCTTCATTTTCTCTCAAGATGGCCTTAAAAGTGAAATATCAACTTTGACGCAACCTTGCAAACTTGAAAATTTGTAAAGGCTATAGTGTTGCCCTTTTTTCTCAAAATAATGTCGAATGTAAATGCATTAAAACCCAACAAAACGTCAAAAAATCATAAAATTGACGCTCTCTGATGGCTATAAAGTCGTTATTTTGTCTCAAAAGGGCTCTAAAAATAATTTATCAGCATTCGACGCAACCTTGAAAAATAAAAAAATTTCCGAAAATTTCCATTTTCTATCAAAATGATGCATCATATAAATGATTTAAAACGCTACAAAACGTCTAAATGTTGAAACCGAGAAGCTTTCTGAGGGCTATAAGGTCGTCATTTTGTCTCAAAAGGGCCCTAAAATTGATTTATCAGCGTTCGACGCAACCTTGAAAAATCAAAAACTTCCAAAGGCTATAGCCTTGCCATTTTCTCTCAAAATGATGCGGAATATAAATGATTTAAAACGCTACAAAACGTCAAAATGTTGAAACATAGAAGCTCTCTGAGGACTGCAAAGTCGTCATTTTGTCTTAAAAGGGCTCTAAAAATAATTTATCAGCATTCGACGCAACCTTGAAAAATCAAAAGTTTCCAAAGGTCTTGCCATTTTTTCTCGAAGTGATGCGAAAATTAAATGATTTAAAACGCTACAAAACGTCAGAAAGTTGAAATCGAGAAGCTTTCTGAGGGCTATAAAGTCGTCATTTTGTCTCAAAAGGGCCCTAAAATTGATTTATCAGCGTTCGACGCAACCTTGAAAAATCAAAATCTTCCAAATAGCCTTGCCATTTTTTCTCAAAATGATGCGGAAAATAAATGATTTAAAACGCTATACAAAACGTCAAAAAGTTAAAATATAGAAGCTCTCTGATGGCTATAAAGTCGTTATTTTGTCTCAAAAGGGCCCTTAAAATGATTTATCAGCGTTCGACGCAACCTTGAAACATCGAAAATTTCCAAAAACTGTGGTCTTGCTATTTTTTCTCAGAATGATGCGGAAGTTTAGTTTCTTAAAACGCAAGTGAACCTCAGAAAATCGAAAAAAAATACGCCTTCTGAAGGCCATAGGCTCGTCATTTTTTCTGAAAATGGCCCTAAAAGTGAATCATCAGCGTTCTATGCAACCTCGAAAATCTGAAATTAGGCTTTCGATTTTTTTTCAAAGATCGTGCGCCAAGGCTCAAACATATAAATTCACCATTTAATATTGAAAAAAGGGCCGCATAACTAACACAACAACATTTACACCGTCTTATCATGCCGTGGCAGAATGTCCGAGTCGGTAAGGTGGTAAGCACTCAACCGGAAAGACACTGGTTCGAATTCCGGTGCCAGTAGGGTTGAAAAAAAAAACAAAGCGATGTGGTGAATGGCGCTAGTACGTTTAAAAGTGTTGTTTGTTTTTATAATTGACTTGCAGTACGTTGGGCAGAGCAAGTTCTAATTTGTGTACGCTGTGTCGAGGCAGTAGCCTAGTGCGTATGGTGTTCAGCTCATAACCAAAAGGTTCATGGTTCGAATTACAGAGCGGCGAGTGCCGGAACAACAGGATGTCATCCAGATACCTAAGCACGGAGCCCTGAAATGCACGCAATGCCGCATACTACAAGTGGAATACAGATTGCTGCTCTGCAGTTGGGGCTTACAATCCCCCCCCCCCCCCAAAAAAAAAATCGCCTATCAAATAAAATAAAGCTTTTATTTTTCGTGAAAAAAGCATTCTTTTTTTTTTTGCAAAAGTAGGGGCCACGAGCTACGGCGGCTCTGGACTTGCCGAAGGTCCAGGGTACCCAATAGCCGCCATGTAGCTCAAGCAACCCCCCCGAGCATGACAAGCCTCACCGTGCCGTAGCACAACTGCGAAGCGCTCGCGTTAACCCCGAGAAATCCCCAGGGCGAGGGGTGTACCACTGTGGATTGAGCCAGGTCCGGGTAACACATCCCTCTTGCCTTTGAATCCGGTGGCTTTCCGGCCGGTGACCGGTACGGCATTGAACCCGGCACCTCCCACATTGGAAGCAGACGCTCATACCATTATGCTACCTCTGTGGTGGGAACTTCAGTGACAAAATATCGTAGTCAATTTCGTCAATGCGACCAAACGTTGGAATAAAATTTTAAACCATTTAGGAATACTTTTTCGCAATGCGGTTGACAACGGGATTTGAACCCCTGTCCTTCCGCTCACTAAACAAGCACTTTTACCACTCGGCTACTGCCACGGTTGGGTAAGACGGTTTAAAACTAAGTCTGTACATTATGCTGCTGCAGTTTTTGTGTCCCTGCCTCGGGGCACACAATGTTTTCTGGCGTCCGTAACGACAGAGGTTGACCGCATAACACTTCAAGAAGTGACAGATGTTGAAAAATTTTTTATTCTTCATTCAAAGGTTACCCATTGCCAAAAGGCGTTACAGCAGGGGGGTTACAGGAACGACATAAACAATTCTTCATTCTTACAGCACACTTGCATAGAAGACAATCCATTCCGCTCTTTAACAGTTCTAACAAAAATGAATTCGTGAACAGGGGGTTACAGAAATGACATAAACAATTCTTCGTTCTTACAGCACACTTGCATGGCAGACAATCCATTCCACTCTTTAACAGTTCTAACAAAAAATGAATTCGCGAACAGGTTCGTCCTGGTGCGTAATTCTCTTATTTTAAAAACATGGTCAGTTCTAGATGAATGGTAATGAGGTTCCTTAAAGTATTTTTTGTTATTAATTTCTGTTTTATCAATATATATCTGAAAAAAGAACTTCAGTCGCAGCTTTTGCCGACGCGAGGAAAGCAGTTCCCACCCAAGCTCATTTTTCGTCTGAGTGCAGCTCTCCCCTCTCTTGTACCGTCCCAAGATGAACCTGGCCACCCGGTTTTTAATTTTTTCAATTTTATCAACCAACGTGGCTTGCGAAGGATCCCACACGGCACAAGCGTATTCCACTATAGGTCGCATGCATGTTAACTAGGCTGTCTTTTGTAAGTTCAGTTCCGAAGTTTTTAAATTACGTTGAATAAAGTTTAGTGCCTTTCCAGATTTACAAACCAAATAATCTACATGCGCATTCCACGAGCAGTCGGATGACAAGACTACCCCTAGGTATTTAAAACTATCTGCTCTTTTTAGACATTCATTGTTCAAAGTATACTCTGTTTGCATAGGTTTCCGCTTCTTTGTAAAAGATACATGGACACACTATTTATTATTTAGGTTCATTTTCCACGTAGAGAACCAATCTTGAACACGTTGCAAATCAGTTTGCAGTTGGGTAAGGTCTCTGTCATTCTTTACTTCTCTATACACCACACAATTGTCTGCAAACAATCTTATATGTGATGAAATACCTGCTGAACTATCATTTATGTAAACTAAAAATAAATGTGGCCCTAAAACTGAACCCTGTGGAAACTCCTGATGTCACATCAACATATTGAGAGCTTTTGCTGCTTAAGATGACGCATTGCCGGCGCTGGCACAAGTAATTTTCAATCCAATTTAGGACAGCACAATCTATATTCAGTAATTTAAGTTTGTTGCAAAGGAGTGAATGTGTTGCCTTGTCGAATGCCTCGCGGAAATCTAAGAAGATGCAGTCAGTTTGCCCCCCTGAATTAATGGTGGATACCAGATCATAATAAAATTCAACTAGTTGTGTGCTGCACGACAACCCCTTTCGGAACCTATGTTGAACATTAGTTAATATATTGTTTTCAGTGAAGTGTTTCAATATTCCATGAGTAGAGAATGTGTTCCATTACCTTGCACACTATTGATGTTAAAGAGATTGCTCTGTAATTCCCAGCATCCTTTTTCGATCCCCCCTTGTGAATTGGTACAACATAGGCAGTTTTCTAATCAACTGGTAGGAGGCCTGATTTCAAAGATTGTTTATAAATTATGTGCAAGTAAACAGAGATTGGTTCGACGCACCGTCTCAGAATACGCGGAGAAGTCGCATCTGGGCCAGTTGCTTTCGTTTAGTTTGTTTGCTTTATTAACTTTTCAATGCCACTTACGCTGAACTCAATTGGGTTCATTGGTGGTATGCTACTAGCGTTTAACGAATAGGCAAAGTCCTGTATTGGCAAAAAGATTTAAAATAGTTGTTCAAACAATTCGCCTTCTCTCCATCATCTGTGATAGTTTCGTTATTATAAACAATTTATACCGACACTTTCAGAACCGCAACTCTTGATATGTTGCCAGAAATGCTTAGGATTTGCTCTCAGCGTGTCGTTCAATTTAAAAGAAAACGCTTCTGGCATTTTTCATACCTTTTTTGTGTTCTTGCGTAATCTGAAATAACTTTTGATAGTGGCTAGTCCATTTAGTTCGTTTGAATTTAGCGAATAACCGCTTTCTCTTATTGATTAGCCGCAACACACATGACGTCATCCACGGCTTTCATCGTTTTTTTAATTTTGGAGGATTCTGCGCTTGGCACATGCGCCTCAACGAGTTCAAGTAGCTTATTTTTGAACAGACGCCACAATTCATGCACATTCTTATCATCCACAAGGCATTCGAAGACCAGTAGATAACTATACAGTTTTTCATTTATGCTAAAATAATCGCCTCGGTTAAAGAAGAACACTCTTCTATTCCCGCTGTGCTTCACGCGATGAATTTTCGTTTTTTTTTATAGACGCGACTACAACGTTGTGGTCACTTAATCCCGGAATAACAGTTGTTGAGTTTACAAGGTTTGGCCAGTTGCAAAACAACAAGTCTAAGATACTATTTTCACGGATTGGCTCGGTTAGATATTGTAATAGACCGTGGGTATCAACAATGCTCTTCGTGTTCATGTTAACCTGACTACATTTTTGGAGTACACGGGCATTATCACTCCAGTGAAGGTCTGGTAAATTAAGCCCCGCCGCGGTGGTCTAGTGGCTAAGGTACTCGGCTGCTGACCCGCAGGTCGCGGGTTCGTATCCCGGCTGCGGCGGCTGCATTTCCGATGGAGGCGGAAATGCTGTAGGCCCGTGTGCTCAGATTTGGGTGCACGTTAAAGAACCCCAGGTGGTCGAAATTTCCGGAGCCCTCCACTACGGCGTCTCTCCTAATCATATGGTGGTTTTGGGACGTTAAACCCCACTTATCAAATCAGTCTGGTAAATTAAAGTCGTCACCTACCAACATAACCTGACCTGAAACCTCAGAGATAACTTCACCGAAAGCATGTAGTGGTGCCACGTCAGGGTTCGGTGGCCGATACACCACTCCGGCAGTAAGTGAAAAATAATGAGATAAATGCACTTTACACCACACAGCTTCCACCGCATCATGGCTGATAGCAAGGGCAGATGAGCGTAAATCAGATCGAACAAGCAAAAAAAAAAAAACGACGCCACCACGGCTCAGCCTATCTTTTCGATAGACAATGAAGCTCTCTGGAAAAACTTCACTGCCACTGATGGAAGGATTTAGCCAAGATTCCTTGCCGAATACTATATCCGCCTTTACAGACTCTATTAAGGCCGCAAGTTCATCCGCTTTGTTACTCACGCTACGGCAATTCACAACTAGAGCAACCAGATCGACATGAGGGGTTACCTTAATTTGGGCACCACGTCAAGGTTTCGTAACAGGAACAACTTCTTCCTTTTCTTTGTCCCACCTATAAACCCTGCCGTTTATAATAAGCTTCTCATGACTTAACTTCGCTTTGTTATCTGTGTCTTCCTTTTTAGCTTTCGCACATTCCCACAGGCGCTTGCGCATTCCGCGTGTCTCAGGCGAATAATCCTGAGCAACGCTGAAATCGGTCCTTTTAAATCTTTTGGCATTTAGTAGAAAGTCTTGTTTTTCTTTGTAACAGGAGAAATTTACAATAATTGGTCGCTTAGCCTTTTCAGTGAAACGTCCAATCCGGTGCGCTCTTTGAACCGACTTCAACTTTATTCCCAAGTTATTTTCACAAATCTTCTGGAATGTGATTTTTTTGACTGGTCCGAATTTTCAAACCGGTCAGTGTCGTCCATCCCATAGAAGACTATATTTTGTCTCCGGCTTCTGTCCTCTATCTCAACCGACTTCCCCTGTAACTCATTAACATGTTTCAGAAGCCCCTTGATTATATCTGCCTGCCTCGATACCAATTCACTGACGTCCTCTACATGTTCCTGCGTGATAACCAGGTTTTTACCTATTTCTGTTATCATGGTTTCGTGCTTTGCGAATCCAGTTTTAATTGCGTCTAACTTATTCATTATCACACACTGACCATTTTGCAGACTTCTCAGGCAATATATTTGAGCGGCATCATCATGACTTGACAAGTTTACCTGGACAATACCATCAGGACCAGGGTTTAGTTTCGCGTCTCCAGCAAGGAGCAACAGCAAGAGCAAACACAGCACACTATTAGAAAAAAAGGCGAAAGCGCCTTTTGGACACCTTCGCCCGGACATGTTTATCACTCACGGGAGCAGCAAACGCATTCGTGGGAGGAGCCGGCAACACAATAGTGTTTGTTCGACTATGAATGGAATAGTATAGACTAACCTGCACAAACAAGAGCGATGTCGGCTGCAGGTCGGAAAGCTTGCCGGCTCCAAATCCCACGAATGCGTAGTGCTGCTCGCTGACGTAGCCTTGCCATTTGTCACGTGGTTCATTCCGCTCGTAGTTGGTGGGTCGCCCGTCGCTGTCAGCGTCGCTGTCATCGTCGCCGTGTGCGATCACCGGCAGTGCGAATGCACCGCCGCATGCTGATGTGGCCCACGCGAACGCCGATGTGGGCGACGACAGAGGCGTGCGAAAAAACGACGTCTCTTCGCCTACACCACCATTCAGGATCGTTGACCAAAGGGCAGCGAAAATCTGCACAAACAAGAGCGACGTCAGCTGCGTGTCGGCAAGCGTGCCGGCTCCAAATCCCCAAATCCCCAGAAATCGGAAAATACAAGTTTTCCGGAGCTTCTAAAGTCGCAATTTTCTCACAAATCGACCATGAAATTGAAATAAGATTTGACGCAACCTTGAAAACTTGTAAATTTCCAAAGGCTATAGTCCTGTCATTTTTTTTTCAAAATCATGCCGAATGTAAATGCATTAAAAAGCAACAAAACGTCGAAAAATTGGAAAATCAACGCTCTCCGAGGGCAATAACGTCGTCATTCTGTCTCAAAAGGGCTCTAAAAATATTTATTAGCATTCGACGCAACCTGGAACTATCTAAAATTTCCAAAGGCTATAGCCCCTTTTCTTCAAAATTGTGCCAAGTATAAATGATTCAAAATGCGACAAAACGTCAAAAATCAAAATTCTAGAAGCTCTCTGAAGGCCGTAAAAGCGTGATTTTGTCTCAAAAGGGCCCTAAAAATGATTTATCAGCGTTCGACGCAACCTTGAACTATCTAAAATTTTCAAAGGCTACAATTGCCCTGCCATATTTCTCAAAATAGTTCCTAATGTAAACTATTTAAAACGTGACAGAACGTCGAAAATTGGAAAGTTGAGGCTATCCGAGGGTTATAAAGTCGTAATTTTGTCTCAAAAGTGCTCTAAAAATGATTTATCAGCATTCGATGCAACCTTGAAAAATCGAAGATTTCCAAACGCTATATTCATGCCACTTTTTTTTCGAAATATAGCAGAATATGAATGATTTAAAACGCGACAAAACGTCCAAAAATTGAAATAGAGAAGCTCTCCGAAGGCACTAAAGTCGTCATTTTGTCTCAAAAGGGCCCTAAAAATGATTTATTAGCGTTCGACGCAACTTTGAAAAATGAAAAATTTCTAAAGGCTGTAGCCTTGCCACTTTTTCTCAAAATCTAGCCAAATATGAATGACTTAAAACGCGACAAAACGTCAAAAAATCGGAATAGAGAAGCTCTTGAAGGCTATAAAGTCGTCATTTTGTCTCAAAAGAACCCCGAAAATGATTTTTCAGCGTTTGACGCAACCTTGAGAAATGAGAAATTTCCGAATTTCTAAAATGAATTACTCAAAGTTTTGCCACTTTCTCAAATATAAATGAATAAAACGCGACAAAACGCCAAAAAATCGACAAATAGAAGCTCTGCGAAGGCTATAAAGTTGTCAGTTTGTCTCAAAAGGGCCCTAAATATGATTTATCAGCATTCGTTTTAGCACCCTTCATTCGTGATAATGAATGGAGAGTGCTAAAAACGGCTCAACTTCAGTATCACACAGAGGCACACGCGTGTGTACATGGCCTTAGCTATGGTGAGTGGAAGTAGTGCCTTCTCCGCATTGCCTACATAGTGTCGGGATAACCGAAGTGTAGGCTGTGAAAGCACACTGTTGCTCTGATGTGAATAGCGCCTACAGGCTTCCCATTTCTCTCAATGTGGTCCGAACATCGAAATATTCAACATGCGAAGCAACCTCAAAATGTGAAAAATAGAGAATTTTCCGAAGGTTATAGGCTCGCCATTTTTTTTTCTGAGAATGGTCGCAAAATTGAAATATTCAAAATGCGAAGTAACCTAAGAATACGAGAAAAGGAAAATTTCCCAACGATATAGGCTTCTAATTTTTCTGAAAACGCTAAGCTGTGATGCGACCTTTCTAAAAACCGAAAATTTTCCAAAGCCTATAGGCTTGCCATTTTTCTTCTCAAAATGCTTCCGGAATTGAATTATACAACATGCGAAGAAACCTTCAAAATGCGAATATTAGAGAATTTTACCAAGGCTGTAGGCTTGCCTTTTCTCACAAAATGGTCCCAAAATTGAGTTATTTATTATGCGAAGCAAGCCTAAAATTGAGAAAAAACAGAGAATTTTCCTAAAGCTACAGGCTCGCCATTCCTCTCAAAATGGTCCAAACATTGAATTATTCAATATGCGAAGCAACCTCAAAAATACGCCGATAAAAAAACTCCTACGATAACTTTACCTTTGCACCATGACGTGTGTAAACATCGCGTTTTGTACACCCTCAGGAAGGTAGTAATTTACTAGAGATAAAGGAAATGTGGGCATCTTGGCAAGGTAATGTATAAAACAAAAATTTAGCATTCAGGGGACACACATTTGTACAAAGTTTCGACCTTTGAACTAATTTTATTATTGACAAGAAACGCTAAACCTTCACTTTTGGATGGATTGCCTAGACGAAAAGACCAGAAATCAGGTAAGTGAAACGAACTATGTACTAACAGCCAAGTTTTTTGAAGAGCAATGACGACTGGAGTGAGATTACAAGACATATAAAATAAATCTGTACTATCTTAGTGAACATATCTGCAGTTGCAATGAAGAATTATGAGAGAGCCTCTGATTTTGACAGAATTGAGCAGGCAGCAGCCTTATCTGAAATGCTTTCTTTCAGTGAATCGCTTTTCGAAATGTTGTCCTCGTATTTTCTTTTGCTTTTTGAATGTTTTGGTGAGACACATTTTTTAGAGACCGGGGTTCAAATGCTCTTCAGAGATTTATTGTCCATGTAGATATCACCTGAATCCTGAATAACATCTAGTATGTCATCACTTAGCCTCTGGTTGGCTCATCGAGAGGGCCCTGCAGCATGTACATGGGAAGGAGCTAACTTACATTCTGCTTCACGTAACGAGTAACCTCAGCGTTTTGTGAAACAGTATACCTATATCTCATCTGGGTTATTGCAAGTTCTTATAGTGTTAAGGCCGGGGCTGTCCCGGCTACTGTACAAGTACTATAAGAACTAGCTTTAACCTAGATGACACCGCACCAGTAATGGTAAAAGAAGTAAGAAAAGCCTTGGAGAGCATGTAAAGAGGTAAAGCTGCTGGTGAGGATCAGGTAACATCAGATCTGCTGAAATATGGAGGACAGATTGTGTTAGAAAAACTAGCCGCCCTGTTTACGAGGTGCCTCCTGAAGGGAAGATTACTAGAGCCTTAGAAGAATGCTAACATCATCTTAATGCATAAGAAAGGATATGACAAGAACTTGAAGAATTACAGGCCTATCAGCTTGCTCTCCGTAGTATACAAACTATTTACAATGGTAATTGCTAACAGAGTTAAGAAAACATTAGAATTCAATCAACCAAAGGAACAAGCGGAATTTCGAACAGGTTACTCAACAATCGATCACATTCATACTAGCTATCAGGTAATAGAGAAATGCTCAGAATACAGCCAACCACTATACATAGCCTTCATAGATAATGAGAATTCGTTTAATTCAGTAGAAATATTAGCAGTCATGCAGACACTGTGGAATCAGGGTGTCGATGAAGTGCATGTAAACATACTGGAAGAAATCTACAGGGAATCAATTGCTACCATATTGCTTCATAAAGAAAGCAACAGAATACCAATCATGAAGGGTGTAAGGCAGGGGGATACAATCTCCCCAATGCTATTTACCGCGTGCTTACAGGAGGTTTTAAGAAACCTAGAATGGGAACAGTTAGGGATAAAAGGTAATGGAGAGTACCTTAGTGACCTGCGCTTCGCCGACGAAATTAGATTGCTGAGTAACTCAGGGGACGAATTGCAACTCATGATCACGGAGTTGGACAAGGAGAGCATAAAGGTGGGTCTTAAAATTAATCTGCAGAAAACGAAAGTAATGTACAACAACTTCGGAAGAGAGCCGCGCTTCGAGATAGGTAATAGCGCACTTCAAGTTGTAAAAGACTATGTCTACTTAGGGCAGGTAATAACCGCGGAGCCGAGCCACGAGATTGAAGTAACTAGAAGAATAAGAATGGGGTGGAGCACATTGGGCAAGCACTCTCAAACCATGACAGGTAGATTGCCACTATTCCTCAGGAGGAATGTATATAACGGCTGCATCTTGCCGGTACTTAGCTATGAAGCAGAAACTTGGAGACTTACAAAGAGGGTTCTGCTTAAATTGAGGACGACGCAGCGAGCAATGGAAAGAAAAATGGTAGGTGTAACCTTAAGAGACAAGACGAGAGCAGAGTGGATTAGGGAACAAACGGGGGTTAAGTATATCATAGTTGAAATCAAGAAAAGGAAATGGACATGGGCTGGGCATGTAGCGCGTAGACAGGATACTCGCTGGTCATTAAGGGCAGCTAACTGGATTCCCAGAGAAGGCAAGCGGGTTAGGCGGAGACAGAAGGTTAGGTGGGCAAATGAGATTAAGAAGTTTGCGGGTATAAATTGGCCGCAGCAAGCACAGGACCGAGTTGACTGGCGGAACATGGGAGATGCCTTTGTCCTGCAGTGGACGTAGTCAGGCTGATGATGATGATGATGACGATGACCCATATACATACTGCAATCCACGAAACCAAAGTGGCTGGGTCTTGAGAATACGGGTCCAAAAAATAGGCCTATTTTTTTTGGATGACCCATATCTCTCGCCGGCCTTTGAATTGTGCCAAATAACTGGCTCTAAAAGGGGACAATCACTCACAAAGGTCGGTATAGCCAGGCGATCCAAAGCTTTTTTAGCTTTTTTGATCATGCTCGCAATGGACACTGGAAGAGGGGCCTCCATTATTGCATTATGATGGGCTGAAGCACCAGCATATTCCTGGGTTCTAGCCTGAATTTCAGCGATGGCGCTTTTTTTTTCTTCGAGAACGTTGTTTCTGATCTACAATATCAAGAATTTTAATCTCATGCGCTTTGGCTGAGCAATCGGCATATCTGAGCAGCGTGCTTTACGGCAAATACAGCACTTTTCTTTATTAAAATTGGATTCTTTTGTGTTATGCACCTCATTGTAAGTTCGGCACCTTGTAGCTGACCTGCATTTTTTCACGGTGTGACCAAGCAACAACACTTTAGACACTGAAGGGGACGAGGCAACAACGGTTCCACTCTGTATTAGAGCGACGTCTTGACTTCAGTGGGCCGATTCGACCCGACAAATGTGACAATCACAGACTGTGTTGGGATCTTGTTTTCATCTAGAACTCGTAAAAGCAGACCACAGAAGAAATCCCCTGGTCCAGGTGAAGAAAACTGCATCTGTTTGGATTCACTTGCCAAAAAAGCACTCGCTAATCAACTCTGACGCTAAAGATACGCCTGTCTAAAAGGACATTCGGTAGCGGCTATTCAGATTTCGGTCAAACTTCCAGAGCAGTCAAGCGGTCAGTACAAGGGCGCAGCCGATCACCATGGAACCCAACGTGGCACCGATGATGATGATGATGATGCTCCTTGTAAGTTTGGCACCTACCAACTCAGGGTGATCGGCTAAGAGTCGGTTGGATCATACAGACTGGATTTATGATTAACATTTTGTTATAGCTAAAATGGGTAAGGGATACATTTTTATGCAACGTTAATTATGATGGATTCTAATTTCACCTTGCCAAGTTTTTTGTAACCTCTTCATGACCAAAGATCCATGCGACGCCAGCAGCATGCAGTTCTTTCTGTCCTTTCTGACAGTCACCCTCATCGCGCTTTCTCGTAAAGTGAAAATAAGGCGCGTACCCACGGAGGGGCATTCATATCCTCGAATTGAGTGACGCGGGAAAATGACGCTGGTTGACTACCCCATCGAGGCGCTGTGTCCACATATTTGGGAGCAACTTCGTTTCGTTAGTTCTGCTGACTTCTGCTATCGAAATTCTTTCTCACTGCTGTGAAATCCTCCCCCGTGAGCCCTAGAACATCTAAAGACCCACAGGAGGACTGGGAGACCTTACTGCGTTCAGGGGGCCCGGTTGAGCAGATAATGGCTGTCGACCAGGCTGCCAGGGTAACGGACCGCCACCAAATGAATGCTTGAGCTGAGCGAAGTCGTGTGAGGGCCCAGGAGCATGCGTGCTGAGTAGATGGCAACATTTCAGTAACTGTCTGGCAGATTAATGACCCGCGCTCATGTCTCCCATGCCCAGATCTCAAGGCTTTGCCTCGCCCCCGCTTCACGGGCTGCTGCAGTGCTCAGTGTTGGACGGCGAGCTTGGAGCTCCAGAGTGGCTTCCCACCTCGTTGAAAGAACATCGGGACCATTACAATACATTCCGCTTTTGCCTCTCGTTTCCAGAGCATGTGTGTAAGCGTAGCTGTATCTGCATGGCAGACCGTATACAGATGCCGGTGCTATAGATATCAAGGAATATTCGGCAATATAACAGTGGATTAGGATAAGTGTTCGTCTGCAGCTGTCGCCAGGTAACTGCTTGGGCTTTCAATAGATCAAAATTTTCCATTTAATTAAAAGTTCGTGATCCTCCTCCGCAGTCTCTTTATGTTCCACGCCCCGTGCATTGCTGCAGACAAGGATATTTATGGCAGAAAAGCATAGGGTTGGCCTGAATCAATGTTCTGCCCTGCTGTCAGCGCTGGGGTAAGGAATGGGTGCAATGAGGGAGTGACAGGAAGTTTTGATTATGAGGATTAAAGTGACGGCGAAACAAAAGCTTCAAAGAAGTCCAAAAGTAAAACTTCACCGCGTTAGTTCACTCTCGTGCGGTATAATGTTGTTTTGGCAAACACTTTTGCTGAGGGTAATACGATGTCTGGAAATTCATTTCGTGTTTTGCATTCTGCGATTATACTGTCACAAGTATAATTTTTGCTCACTAGAAACGAATATAACCAAAGCAAAATCGCGCATATTTTTGCAGCCTAAGAAATGTGTTTAAAATGAAAAAGTATAATTTAATAGGATAATTTGATTTATTTGTTTAATTGACTTATTTGTTTATTCACTTATTGAATACCTTATATAACTTAATTGCAAAATAATATTTAAGTTTAAAATATGATTAATTGCTGCAAATGCGTCGATCAGTGGATTACCTCATTCCATTTCTGCCCCAGGGTATTGAGTACCTTGTAATAGCTTGGAGGGCGCGGCAGCTTCACCTTCAAGAGTAACCGCGATAGCGTAATCGAGCCCCCTGATTATTGCCTTCTCAATTACTAGCCTGCTTCGGTTCTCGGTGCGTGCCTCAACTATGTCGCAATAAAACAAATATTTGTGCTCATAACGTTAATCGTTTCAAACTATCCTGCAGAGAATTCTGTCCGTACAGCTGCTTAGTAACCACTAGGCCATAATCTTTCATTTTCGAATCAGCAAGGGACGCATACGCGCCCGTAAATAAGCAGCTGCTTACTATCTTGATGCTTTTGCTAATGATGACAATAAGTGCTTTGTAATGAACACGCCTTTAAAACACCCACTCGTTGTGCAATTCACACCTTTGACACCCGGTGCGATTCTGTTCTCCTCAAGTTAACGCAGTATTACATGCGTTAGGGAGACTCCTTCAACTTCATGGCATTCATGTAGTGTTTTGCTTTTTTCTGAGCTGTTTGAAGCAATGACATGGCTACGTGCTAGAACGCTTGCTTTCCACGCAGGAGGCCTAGACTAGATTCTCACTGGGACCGAATCTTTTTATTATCTATTTGCGCTTTGTAGAATGAAGTGATCATGGACAGCACTGATTTTTGTCTTACCGCCTACGACGCGAATATTAACGGCGACGCCCAAATTTCAGCGAAACCTGCTCTATAACGCTACTGCGTTAAAAGCACTGTTAACGTGACACGTTCACAGACGGTGCGGGTTCCCAAAAGTCATATGTAGTCGAAGATTAAAGAAAGTAACCAAACGAAAACAGAAATTGATTGTTGTGGCTGAGCAGCCAAGCGAGAATTGGTAATTAGTTATCACTATAATTACCATAACCTCCGGCCTATACTATGCCTGCCTGACAAATGCTTGCGGTGGTACAATAGTCGCCGTAATTAGTGCGAGACGAAAAAAAATTGGTAGAGGCGAGATGGTTATGAAACGACAGACAAGGTACTGATAGTGCTTCGTGTGTCGTCTTATCACCGTCCCATTTCCAGTACTTTCTTGTTTCCGTCGTAATGATGCACCAGCCAACCCTGTCAAACGTGCTTCTGTAGCCGTAATCATCGAATCATTGGCGAGTACAAACGACGGAATCGGTACATGTGAACGCCAGATAGGTTACTTTATTGGAAGTTCTCGAGGTTGATTTTTAGGCATTCTCCGATGACCTCCGCAATGCTGAACAACCAGCTATTGCGTGCATGTACGGCCTGACGTCCGCTTACCTTACGCATTATAAAAACGCCAAATTGAAACTTGTAAGGGTGAGCAGAGCCCAGGCAGCAGGCGAGAGCACAGGAAATAGTCTGTAAATAGGCACGTTTGCTTATGTTTTAAAGCTTGTACTTTTGTATCTGCACAGGCAAAGTTGAAGAGGTGCTGGCATTTCTTCGAAACAGAAATCTCTTACAGCTTCTACGTGATTTACTCATTCTTGTATTCCCAATGCGAAGTGGCGTGCTGGAAAAATCTATGCAAACAAATCAATAAATCGAAGCATGTAATTTTCTTTAGATAAACCATCATTCACCCCGAAAAAAAAATGCTGGGCATCTGGTCATTAGTAGGACTGCGTATAGGTAGGATCTTGCCAATTAATCTGTTTTTCTTTAGAGCAGTGGAATATCCTAGTTGCAAATAAATTGAAGGTATGTTGGGTGACTCACATAAACGTGTAAGTTGTTCAAAAGTTATGTGCAATATCCTGATTGAAAATAACTGTTGTGTGCAAAATATCCTGAAACCAAATAATTTCTGCCTATTTATGGATGATTACCGGCACAAGTTTAGAACTACGGAAATTCGCGTTTACATACTATTCGTCGACAGTACTTTGTTATATGAGTTGCTCAATATGGAGCTTTATGGTTTGTGATGTAGAGATTATGCGTTACATTTATTGTTTATAAACTTCGTCGTCTCCCACTTGGTACCTCTACCCACATAACTATCTTCACCTAAGGTCAGCTACCTCTTCTGCAGCATGATTAAAAAAAAAAACGTTCAGTACAGATCAGCAGGACTTACGTTTATCGTGAACGAATCAATTCAGCTCTCGAGCAAGGCACTTCAGAGTCAACAAAAATGTCCCTCTAGGCACGATCGAGTGAAATGCATCCCTATCAGTGTGAGTTGTCGGAAAACTCTCTCCCCCACAACGCTCATTCGATTTCCAAGACATCTGTATGCGTGTCGAAACCGAACTCCGCAGCTTCTTTGGCATTGCGACTGCTCGGCCACATACCCCCCCCCCCCCTCCCTTAGAAACTGCGAACACTGGCCAGTTGATGCCTTAAAAAGTGCGTAGTGGATCTGTAATAGGCGTACCAAACTGGCTCGCACGTCTTATCTCATATACTTATTAATGGTACAAACGAATTCACATTGACTTGTACCGACTCCCCGACGGCATTCAGCGAGTACTGTAAGTTCATAAATCATTTCTAAATGACGCAGTTTATCTTGATATGCATTTTACTACAACTACGACACTTAGTATTGACATTGCAGTGACTAGCAAAGAATGCTTTACTTTGCAAGTCTCTTGTGACGAGCTTGTTATATGCCCCTTGTGCTGCTAGTTACATCGCACCAAATGACCATGACGTAGCTCTATTTTTGCGGATTACTCTTGAACACATGCTAACATCATATCCATGCACGTCAAGACGGTGTTATTTTCAAGACGTGACTTTTTGTATTCAACCTCATTACAGATGTACCGTATCCAAAAGGCTCCTCCGATTATATTGTTCTGTTTTGTCTGCGCAGTCTTTGGGGCATTGCTTCCTTACAGAACAAGTGAGTGCCGAAGATTCATGCCAACTCAATGCACTGATTTGCTATCTTGAGAGAAACGTGCACAGACTTCGCTAATGCGACACGACGTTTTTTTTTTCATTGTGTATGCAATAGTTGAATGTTCTACCAATCACTTCGTGCAAAGACTAGCAGCGAGAGTTTATGTTAAGTAACAAATTAAGAGGGGGGAGTGGACTGACGGCTTAAAGCTTCATAGTACGTTACGAGGTAATGCTCCAGCATAGACCTTGTGTGCCCAAAGCATAAGCCACGAGCGTTTTTAAGCCATAAGGGCCTCATCAGACGATGGCCTTGAAAAACGTAGAGTGAGGTAAGAAAACCCACGTGACATCTTGAAATTCAGAAAAAAATCGTGGTTCGAGCCAAAATCAAACGCAGGTATTTTTCTGGCAGACAAAAAGTGAGTGTCATGCGGCCATGCCAGTGTCCAAATCCACTTTGGAAAAACAGACCCTATACAGTCGTCGTGTCTGGAAAGGAGTCACTTTCATAGGCATGTGAACGGGGGTGAGGGTGCTGGTAGGGGTCGGTTTCTTTCCCCTCCATAGTCACATGAGAGAAGTCCCGCGAAACTGCCCCTTACACTGCTTTACAGAGAAGGGAGCGCTACGGTGAACCTCCCCCCCCCCCTTCCCCCGAAGGCAAGTCGTGCGCGCCGCGTTGTTCACGCTAACAGATGTAATATTGCGGGTCAGTTGCGATTGCACAGAATTGCAACACGTGTTGCACAGAATCGCAACACGGCCTGCAATGCGTGACGAGAGGTCAAGTATGGAGACCCCCGACAAACGGCTTAGAACTATCATCGTCAGCAGCAACGGCCTTAACAGAAGTGTGCAGCAACTCCCGTGACTCACCAATCCTCGATGATAATGCTGATGATAACGATTATAAGAGAACAGCTACAGCAAATGGTCACCTTCTAAACGTCTTGGCGTATGGATAGGCGACCGTGAGAGAGATAGAGAGATAGAAATATTGCAATCAAAAGCTCGTCCGGCTTTTCACTTTACATCCCGAGTTTTTGCAGTCAACGTTCAGGTGATACGCAGGGGGGGGGGGGTGTAAACAACAAGAGGGAAGGCAGGGAGGTTAACCAGGCACATGCCCGGTTTGCTACCCTACGCTGGGGGAATAGGAAGGGGACATAAAGATGAGAGCGAGAGAGGAAAGAGAAGAGAAAGAGAGAGAGAGAGAAAAAAAAGGAGGATTGTCAGTCAATCGGCTGGCGCGTATGCAGCGGTGGCACTACACAAAAGTTAAAGGTGGTCACAGAGGCCTGTAGTCCTCAAAAAGCACAAGACAGCTTTGACTGCTTTTTGAGCCGACGAAAGGCGATGACGGTGTTCCAGTAGCATCTGCACAGAGAGTGGCCGATCGTCCAATTGTCGCATTGCATCCGAAAGCTTCTGTCTTTCAGAGGCAAATCGAGGGCAATGACATATCAGATGGTCGATGTCTTCTTTGGTGCAGCAGACGTCGCATTCCGTATTGTCGGTCAATCCGATAAGGGTTCTATATGCTTTTGTGAAGGCAACCCCCAAACATAGGCGACAAAAAAGTGAAGCTTCACGTCGACGAAGTCCGGATGGAGGTCGAAGTTCCAGTCGAGGGTTTATTTGGTATAGTCTCGTATGTCCTATGCTTGGGGTGTTCCACTCCTGCAGACTCAGACTACGTGCCAGGTGACGAAGTTGATTTGCAGCGTCAGTCCTTGACAAAGAAATCGGAAGGGTGTGTTCTTCTTGGTGCGATGTACGAGCCGCGTTGTCTGCGGAATCATTGCCACTGATCCCACAATGGCCAGGAAGCCACTGAAACTTGACCTCGTGGCCTGTTTCTGTGACGTGGTGAACGAGCTTGACAACTTCGTAAGTTAATTGTTCATGGCAACCTCGTCGAAGGACTGACTGCATGCTCTGTAGGGCTGGTTTTGAGTCGGAAAACACAGCCCATTTACTCGGTCTTTGGGATTTGATGTACTCTATGGCGCCACGCAAAGCCGCAAGTTCTGCCGCTGTGGATGTAGTGACATGTGACAGTTTGATTCGCAGAGTGATTCCTCTAGCTGGAATCACCACCGCACCACCAGAACCAGACGCTGTGGTTGAACCATCGGTGTATATGCGCACGTGGTTGTTGTACATTTCGTGCAGATGGCTCAAGCTCAATTGTTTTAGGGCTGACGAAGGCAAATTAGATTTTTTCTGTATTCCTGGAATTGAAACACGTACTTGTGGAAGTGTCAGGCACCACGGAGGATACACCAGTTTCTCGGCAGGCGTAAAACCTGACGTAAACGACGCACGATAAGCGCAGACAATTGCACTAAATTTCGTGCGGGGCCTCTCAGTAGCGAGGGTCGCCAAGTGGTGGGAAGGATTCCTAGCATGTTGCCTGAGGTACGTACGCATCGTTTCAATGGTGATGTGCGTCATGATCGAGTAGTCCTGTGCAATGGCAATTGTTTCAGCTGTCGATGCGCAGCGGGGTAAACCAAGGCATATCCTAAACGCTTGGGCTTGAATAATTTGGATTGTGCGCAGGTTCGTTTTGCATGTGTTAGATATAACAGGTAGGCTATACCGCAGGAATCTAGTAAATAATACCTTGTACAGCTGTAACATAGACTCGACAGACATTCCCCAACTTTTCCCAGCAAGAAACCTGTATAAGTGACAAATGACAGTCAGCCGCTTTTTCACGTAGTTTACGTGGGGTGTCCAAGACAGGTTTCGGTCGATTACGACTCCCAAGAACCTGTGACTCCGGCGGCATGACACCAACTGCCCGTTAATTGATATGCCGTAAGCGGACATTGGTTTTCTGGTGAAGGCCACGACTGCACACTTCTCACTTGCGATTTCAAGCCCTTGTTTGCGTAAGTGGTACGATGTCACTGATGCTGCCTTCTGAAGTCGAGCGCGAAGTTGAAGTCGAGTCACACCTGATGTCCACACACAGATGTCATCAGCATAAATGGAAAGTCGTACACTGCTTGGTTGCTTGCCAACTAGTTCAATGAGTGTTAGGTTGAACACCGTCGGGCTTAGCACTTCGCCTTGCGGGACTCCTCGGCTGCAGTAATACTCGGGTGTCGGGCCATTCTCTGTCTGCACGTGAAATGATCTACTTTGTAGGTAGCTCTGAACCCACGCATATATCCTGCCACCGAGTCCCACTCCTTCTAGAGCGCTGAGAATGGCTTTGTGGGTGACATTGTCGTAGGCCCCTTTAACGTCAAGAAATAGAGCAGCAGATAACCGCTTGCAGGCCTTCTGGTGTTCTACATATGTCACCAAGTCGTCTACAATGTCAATTGACGAGCGGCCTCGTCTGAACCCGGACATGGCATCTGAATATATTTCGTAGAATTCTAAGTACCATTCCAGACGCGTTAAAATCATCCTTTCCATAACTTTTCCCACACAGCTCGCGAGGGCAATCGGGCGGTAAGAGGAAATGTCCAAGGGTGACTTGCCGGCTTTGAGAAGTGGAATCAGGCGACCTGACTTCCATTCCTGTGGAACCATGCCAGTTTGCCAGGAGGCGTTGTACAGCTGCAAGAGTGCCTGCCGAGCTTGATCTCCTAGGTGACACAGAGCGTGGTAAGTAATGCCGTCAGGTCCTGGCGCTGAAGAACGTCTACACAAAGCAAGCGCAGCCTTTAGTTCGTCCATTGAAAACAAAATCTCCATTCGGGGATCACGTGAGGATACAGAAAAGTCGGGCGTCTTTGTCCCAGTTGAATTTGAGCCGCAGGCAATCCTTCGACAGAAGAAATCTGCGACATCAATCTCTTAGCAGCGTAAGTGAAGTGCCAGAGATTTTAATGGGTAGCGCTGAGTAATGGTTGTACGAAGACCCCGGACAGTTCTCCAGATTAGTGACAGAGGCTTTCTCGGATCCAAAGACTCGCAAAAAGATACCCATCGTTGCTTGGCCAACTTGTCCATGTGACGCTGTATTTTCTTTTGTGTGCGTCTGGCCACTCTCAGATCATCAAGTGACCTCGTGCGTCTATAACGTCGTTCTGCACGACGACGAATCGCTCGGAGTTTCTCGAGATCAATGTCCATATCAGTGCGAGATGAGCTCACCGGAAGCGAACGCGTCGTTGACTGTAGGGCACTCTTTATTGCGTCCTCTAGGTTGAAAGGTGAGGCGCCAACATAGTCCTCCATGATTAACTTGTATTTTTGCCAATCGGTGCACTGGACGGCTCTGGAGGACTTGAGACTTGGAAAGCCGTCAATCTTCAGGTATGTTGGGATGTGGTCACTACCCCTTGTTTCCAAATCCGAAAACCAGTGCACTCTGCGTGTGAACGAGCGTGAGACGAAAGTGAGGTCCAGGCAACTGCTATAGGTCGATCCGCGCAGATAAGTAGGGCTGCCATCATTCACAAGGATAAGTTCACATTCAGAAGCGAAAGACACTAACTGTCTACCTCTAGTGTTGACCCTGGAGCTTCCCCATCAGTAGTGGTGGGCATTGAAGTCACCAGTTATCACCCATGGCTGGAGAGTTGAATTCAAAATTCCGTGCAAGCGCTCACGGTCTAGACGACTTGATGGATGTAAGTAGGCTCCGATGATGGTGAATGTGGTCTTCTTGTTTTTTACTGTTAGGCAAATGTACTGGTTTTCTTCGTCAGGGGGTACAGGGTGATGAACACAAGTTAAGTCGCGCCGTATGAACACAACGACCTTGCTGCGTTCTCTATGGGTAGAAGACATGAAGCACTCATATCCCGACAGTCTCATCTGGGCTGACAGGTTCGGTTCACAAATCACAATTATGGAGAACTGATTTGTGAATACATATTGCCGGAACTCGGACATACGCGCCCTAAGTCCTCTGGCATTCCACTGAAGGACAGATGCGTTCTTGACCTCCTCGCGAAAGGATAACATGTTGCGGGCCATCGTTTTACCTTAGAGCTGCAAGCACCGGACTCAAAGTGTCCAGCACTTGGAGTGCGCTCTGCGCTGATGGGGTGTTCATGTTGCTTAGGAACATGCGCATTGCGCTCATAAGGGTCTGCAACATGTTGACCTGGCGATCCTCAGTTGTCTTTTCATCAGTGGTTCGTGATGGCATCGAGGTTGGCGGGGATCGATGCACCTCTGAAACAGACTGTGTTCGTAGAAGTGATGGCCACTCTTCACGATGTGGGAGTCTTGACCCTGATTCTGTTTTCGGTGTATCCGTCTTCGCAGAGCTTGACGATGGGGGGCCAGTTCTTCTTGCTTGAAACGACGGGTCTCTATCGGCAGACGCCACGTTGCGTGATGATCTTCTGTGGTGACGCCGACGTCGCCTGACAGTAGCAGTGGCTTCCCTGTGCGTTGAATTGTCGCGCACCATGCGTTTCAACACCGCGCGTTCATTTCTCACTCGTGGGCAATCTTTAGACGACGCTTTATGAGCGCCGTGGCAATTGGAGCATTTGAACGCAGTTGCGTGGCAGGTGTCTTCTGAATGAGGTTCAGCACACCGCGGGCACACGACATTGCTGGTACATACTCCTTTGACATGTCCCATCTTGAAGCATTTGAAGCATTGTAGGGGCTTCGGTATGTATGGACGGACCTGATGGCGAACGTGGCCAACTTTGACGTGTGGGGGAAGACTGTCTCCCTCAAAAACAATCTTCAGGCATCGTGACTGACCAAGCCTTGTGATGTGCTTGATGAGGATGTCGTCTGTAGTTGGCTTTATCAAGATTGGGAAATCGTCAGTGGGAATGGAAATGTCGACGTCATAAATGACGCCAACACTGCCCTTACAGTCAGTGGGGATCACTGATTTAACTGTCACTCTGTCGATTTCCGAGATGTTCTGCAGACTTTGCAGCGCACTACGATGTAGAACATAAACTGCCAGAATATTCTTCCGTGAGTTGATCCTGACGTCTTTTTTTCATTTGGAGCGAGTCCTTCGAGGTATGCAGAGAGGACTTGCCTGTTAAGCCGCCGTAGGTTGGCTGAATTGTCCACTGCCATGAAGAGTATAGTGTGTGGCCAACGCTGCGCGGTAGCCTGCACGGTGGATATACTCGTCGTCGACGATGTTCGTAGCAGTCTTCTTTTTGCATTGCGGCTCATGACGACTGTGTAGTCGTCATCCGATGACTCGAAACCGTCGGAATAGAGCTCCGTTGCCTCGCTGTCTGTTGTGCCACTTGAGGTGGTCCCACGTTTCCTAGCCGCTGCCAGACGTAGCGGTTGTCCACCTCGAAAATCCTGAGAGGCTTCTTCATCCATTCTCGCAAGAAGGGAGCAGCAGCTCCCAGAATTTGCGGTAAAACAAATAGAAAATTTGAGACAAGGGTACAAGCGTTCTATGAAATCAGGTGATACGCAGCCTCCTTGGCAAAGAATCGAGCTAGTGAGTTCCTGCAATCAAATCAAATCAAATCAATCAAACTTTATTTCAGGAATGCATACATTACATGAATAAAATTCTACAGTACAGAGGAAGTCCCGAAGTTAGAAAACTGTCGGGGGGACTTCCGTTAGAGAATAAGTAAATTGCGATAACAATGCAGCAAGCAGTGAAAAACACTTTGTACGAATTAAACAAAGAATGGTTAAAATTTTATAATAACAAGGCAAGAAAAGTTCTGTGCAACAGCAAGTGGTATAGTGAGTAAAAGAAATACTAAAATTAGGAGTAAGGCACGACGGCAGAGTTTAGAAAACACGTTTTGTGATTAGGTACTCTTTAAACATTTTGCGAAACGAATAGAATGTGGGACATAACTTTATTGCACAGCAGCCATTTTCCGCAGAAACAGAACTGATACCCCAGGGAGTTGCTATTTAGGCTTCAGTGAGTCCTAGTGCGCTTATCCAGCATAAAACAAATGTTTCGAGCACGTGCTGGGGATCTGAAACTCAGCTCTGCGAGCCCACCGCAGTCAGTAAATACAGTCCTGCAAGCGCCAGGACAGCAAAGAAGGTCGGAGTTGGACAGGGGAGGGGGGGGGGGGGTCAATTGAAAAAAAACATTTGGTAGAGGCTAGGCCATCCTCAAATCTCATATATCGGTCATTTCCGAAGGATATTTGACCTCAGAGGATTCGAATAGCATACGAACAATAATAGGCAGAATGACTTAAACCTGGACATTTTGTTCCACAGCATGATGTGCGCTTCATAAAAAAAAAGCGGGGCGGGGGGCGGGCACCTCCTCGAAGCGGTCATTTTTCGTGGATTATATGTCATGGGAAAAATTTTTTTCCGGGTAGAGCAGGGGGGGGGGAGGGATGGCCTTTGTGTGCCACCCACCGGCTGCCTCACTGCTTGAGGCCTGTGACGTCTCCGTAGCCTGCCCGAACAAAACGTCACTAATCGCAATAGGTCGGCAAATGATGCTAGTCCAATTTAGCAACGTCACAAAAACTCTGTTATAAAGTAATGCAAAACTATATAAAAATATATGGGAAGACAGTAAAGTGAATGCGGGCATGGGCTACGTGTTTGAGTCTTTTCATCTACATATAGAAATGAGTCTCAGTGCTCATTAGAAATGTATAGGGCTCAACACACCTGCCTAGAAATCTGGAGCGGATCACTCGGTGCTCCACAGGCAATGTACATACTGATGACACGTAGTTTCAGACGGCCCCTGTGGGATCAGGCATCGTTCGTAATCAGGCATGCTTAAACGTATTCTATCTCGTATAATGTGTTATCGGTAAATGTCATCCATAGCCCGGGACCCGCTGTAACAGCGCTGTACTCAAGTTGTTCAACACGGCACAGCTACATTTAATGACACCATGTGCTTGCCGTTCGTATTGCCTATGTGTTCGGAGATAATGCTGTAGTTTAATATTACTGAACCGTCGCAGTGACTTTCTGCTTGGTTTACTCCTTGTTTTTTTTTTTTTGCATTGTCATGGCTGTTTTGTTTGTGCGGTTTGTTTTGCAGAAATCGCGGGCAAACAAATGTGCAAGTCCGAAGAATGTCACTCAAGAGGTATGTATATTAGATACACCACGGTAAATTAAAAAAAAAGAGTTGCCCGTATTACAAATGTAGCACAATTGCCCGTTGCATTCAACTTTAAATCTGAAACCGCCGACACACCTGCTTCACAGCAAGATGGATCATTTTTTACTACTTTAGTTTTTTACGAGCGCTTATATTTACGTTATCAACGTCTTTACAAGCTGCCTTCATCGAAATACGCAAGTCGTGGTCGGTAGTCGAACCTCCGATCTCCTGCTCAATAACATAACTTCAAAGTAATGAGCAACTCAGCGCTGGGTCATGCCTACTTAAACTGCTTCTAATTTCCCACTTGATTAACTGCGAATGGCTCATTGCTGGTGTATTCCAACGGTGACCTAGAAGCAGGGAAATCATTACTCAAATTATCATTATGAGTCGCCGGTGGTTAAATTCGGGCGTTAAGCCACGTTCACATAGCATTCGCATCTAGAAGAGCCGTATCGCGCCAAAGCTGTATGAACCGTTGGCGTAGGTAAAGAACACCTATGTTCACATTGATCTTCTAAGTATGGTACGTTTTTTTACAACGCTGCAATTACTACTCTGTATGTGCGCTGCGTCCTCAATATAATCCTAGACAAGCATGACTCTCGTACTTGGTCGCGGGCGGGGCTGGTTGATCTAAAGGGGAGCCGCGATAAGCGCTTCTAATAACGCACGTCGGGTCTGCTCTCTAAAGTCGCGAGCCCGACAACATTTGCGTCCCTTACGTTGCACACTTCCCGATAAATAGACCAATGTGTGAACAAGCTCAGAGAATTGCTTGCGTTTACGCTTATAATCCTTACCAAGTATTCATACGTTGCGCAGGTAATCTGAACATGGTTTAGCTAAATACATCACCATGCAACAGCCTCTTGATTGAGAGGGGGGGGGGGCAATGCGTGGTTATTCTGTACAGTGCCCCACACCTCATCATGCAACACGTTAACTTCCATTCAAGACATTGAATCGAAGGATAGTGCGTATTGTTACATTCTTCAAAACGAAATAGCCTGATTTAGCCAAGAAAGATTTTTTTATTAAATCAATTCTAATATATCTTGCTGCCACTTTAGTACTTGCCTTGGCCCATTTTCATTCTCTGTATTCCTGCAGGTGCTGCGATGGTTCGATCCATTGACTTCAGCGTCAATCCATGCGATGATTTCTATTCCTTCGCCTGCGGAGGTCTATACAATTCGCCCAACAAGAACGATCCTTCTCTGTATCCTTTACCAAGAATGTCGGCAAAAATTCAAGAAAATGTCAATGGTAAATCGTTAATTTAGGAGTATCTCTAATTTTCCGTTAGCTGACCTAATGCTTCAAAAGACCAAGATTTTGGTACGTGTACCCGTGGCTCCATTCCTCCTCAGAACGAGTGAAGCAAAAATCTTGATCGTGTATTTGCGTCTTCATGACTTCACATATGTGTTGCTGTGTTATATTATTGATCACGACGTCACTGTGAAATAATTTAACGTGGCGTCGCTGATGGCGTCGTCATCATTCGGTGAAAAGGGAGTCGATTCGGGCAGCAGTGAAAAACCATGCTGGTTGTAACTGGGGCGTAGGCAGTTTTTCGGGACGGGGGGTGAAGGGCACTATACACTCATAATCAAGTCCCGCTCAATTACCCAATCAGATGGCTATATCTATCAATTTAGATATAACCAGGAAACCAGACCTTTTTTGTCTCGTTTCACGAATACAACCAGCATTCAACCAGGACCTGATTAAGAGCGTACCTTGATCTGATGTGGCAGTGGTGATGGAAAAACAATCATTCAGAGAAGCACTGAGAGTTGTCGGTCAGGCAGACGTGGTCGAGTGTCAATTTGTTCTTGGTTTACCTTGGCAAATACAAAACAAAACGAAAAGAATTTTTAGAGGGGCGGGTGGCACGGGCTCAACGTACCACCTGCTGGCCAAGTCACTAGGGTATGGGAAGCTTTCGGAGGGAGGGGGGGGGGAGTAAAAACAGTCTGCTGATTTGAAAATACGGCTTTCGCCTTCGAGTCACGATAAATTATTGTATCGTACATTGCCCAATAAATTGATGACCATGTGTATATACATTGACTGAGGAAGTTGCTAAGGTCGTTTTGATCAGCCGGTCACGTTCCGAAACAGTTCTACTATAGGACAAAGGTTTCAGAATAACATGCCGGGAAAGTAACCAGTTTATGTTCTTTTCGAATACAGCCCTATTTCGAGAATTGCCCGACGTCAGCGAATCCCGGAGTGCCGAAGAGAAGGTCGCCGTAGCCTACCACGCTTGTACCAACAGCCGTACGTACAAATAAACAGCCTAGTTTGTAAATCGTGGAAACAGTTGATATCCACAAAGCTTGCTAACGATCACGATACATTTAGGGCAACCATTTGCCCAAATGGTTGAGGAACTGCGGTGAATATGAACTGAGGTGAATGGTGTAGACGTGTATTTTTTTTTTCACTGAACGATGTACGTCGCTCTTGATTCACTCTACCTTGATTTCTTGGGAAGAATGTAGCGGGAGGGAAGCCTATTTCATTTGAATATTTATTGATTCACGAATCTGGAATTCAGCACGGAAGCCATAATAATTGGGTCAGTTGGATGCAGTACTAAAGATGAAACCGACAGCGACTAAGTAAATAGAAACTCAACGCAATTTGATGAAAGCATTATGAATGAATGAATGACTGAATGAATGAATGAATAAATGAATGAACGAATGAATGACGAAACAAATGAATGAATGAATCTTTTTTGTCCTCTCACAAGCTAGAAAATGAAAACCAGAGTAATAAGCTGAGGAAAGCTTGGTTTACAAAGATGCCACCTATGTGAACACAGTGTGACTAAACAAAAATACTGTGCCCACCAAAACGTTGTAGCATATAATAATGGGCATCGGGGCAAGCATTATGTAAAAAAAGGAGCAATGACGACACAAATCCACATTTAACAAAAACGCACATCACAACAGGATATTACCGTAGAAGTTATAAAAAAATGTATGCTAACGGAAGCGAAAAAGGCAGCCTGGATTACCTTAAGACTGCTTATTTTGTAGGCTCCTTTTGGTGTGACCTTGTGCTTTTTTCTTGTAGAAATACTCGAATTCATGTTGTCAGTGGTCAAAGTGCAATGTGAGTTTGTTCGTTTGTGGTGGTTGTGGTGTAACATAATATAAAGGGGTGACGTCCAAAAAAAATGATTATAAAAGACTCCGCAGTGGAATGCTCCGGAAATTGTGACCAACCGGTGTTTTTTAGCATGCCCTGACATTACGCAGTACGAGGACTTCGGCATTCTAACCCCATTGAGATGCAATCTTCGTGGCTGGAATCGAACCCATGACCTTCGGGTCGGCAGCCGAGTACCGTAACCGTTACACCACGGCCGACGGAGTTCAGTAATTAATGCCCGTTAATTTTTGCGCCCATTTATTCGGGAAATCAGATAACTCAGACGCATCCCCCGGTTCCGCAGCCAGCATACGCATATTTGAATGATACAAAACTATAAATAATTCGTACATAATCGGACACAAATCATTATGCACGCAACACAATTCGGATGATTCTTGGAGAGCGCTGAGCGCGAAGAGCCGCACAAAAGCAGGTGACGTGTAAGAACGAAAACGGTGTTTGCGCACGACGAAAGGAAGACGTCGAAGTATGCATTGTCATTGTTATCACACACGAGAACTACGCTGCAACGACAAAATGAACGTTTGCGGTTAAGTTCGGGTTAGAACGTTTTGGGTTACTCAAAGCACGCATTGTGCTTTGATCGAACAATGTCGTGAGGGGTGAAAATTGTGGCTCTTACACTCTTCTTATGCAAAGTAAGCACAAGATTTCCGTATTAAACAAATATGAAGAAGAAAGGGAGGATAGAGAAACACCGATTTGTGGCATGAAGTGACAGCGAAATCCGTACGGATTTCTCAGAAAGAAAAGTCTGTTCGCTGCCAAAAATTTCGTTTTGGTCCGGGGATCAAACCCAGGACAAACGCCTTTCCAGGGTGTTTGTTTTAACTAATTGGCTACCCAGGAAACTAGCGATTGGCAGCACGAGGGTGAACTCATCGGCAACTCGAAGCATACGGACACAAGTAATGTGATTCAGTTCTACAGAGACACCATGTGGGAGAAGGTTAAGAAAAGAACAATAGGTAACCACCCATTTGTGGCATGAAGCCTCAAAAAAAATCCGACGCATTTCTCAGAAAGAAAAGCATGTCAGTTGCCGAAAAATTTGTCCTGGTCTTGGAATATAACCCGGAACCAGTGCCTTTCCGGGGCGGTCACTTTACCATTCTGAAGAAGGCAGTTACAGTGTGTATAAGTACACTATCAAAGTGTCCATTTATGTATAGTTTTCTAGATAGTTTCGATAATTTGGTATTTGGGTAATTTGGCCTGTTTTCCGGTTCCGCGAAATCCAAGTTAACGAGATTTCACTGTAATGTCGCACTATGTGTGTGTATCTTTAACATCGCAGAGATCAGCGAAGAGGAGGAGATAGAGGCAGTGAAGGCGGGACTTGCCATCAGAGGCTTCAAGTCGTGGCCTCTGATGTTCGACAACACCACGGAATCACACTTTGGAAACGTCACAGACGTGCTCCTTAATATAGGAATATGTAATGTTCTGAAATGTACTGTGAACGCGGACCCAGATGATGCCAGCATAAGCCGCCTGATGGTGAGTGTAAATAAATAATTTTATTTTTTTACATTCATGCACATACATTTGTATTCATTATGATTCACTGTAAAAAAGAAAAGTGCCATTCGTCTTTTCTTCGCTACATTTGTGAGTAACATGTATCAATGAGTTAGCATAGTGCCTCTTTATAGGGGCACGATCCTCAGTCATTTTTGAAGAGTCATCGTAGGATGACTTGTGGCGAGTCGTGGAATGCCGCAGTTTAAGCGAGTGATCACACGACTCTCTTCGGGAGAATCATCGACCACTTGTGGATAGTCGTGGAATGTCATCACAGGACTCCCCTTAGAAAAGAGTCATCACAGAACTGACTACCTTAGAAAAGTCGTGGAATGCAGAAATGTTTCTTTTAAAATACGCGCCAACTGTCTTTTTGCAGAGTCGCGCGTCCCACGAATTTCCTAATAAGTCAACGTTACTCTCTTTCGTCATAAATTCTGCTGTTCTTGTGCGCTTTACTAACAGCAGCAAAGCCGCAATGCAGGAACGAATCACTGTGTGAATAAGGGAAAAGAAACTTGTGGTGTAGATTGTATCGATTGTAAACCCTTCGTTGTATCCAGAGTTTCGTAATAGTGATGTCCCTTATGCCTAAATTGAAAATGGACTGTTTTATAATTTTAGTTTCGTATGGTGCGCCGCTGATTGCTATTAAACAAGATCGTGATCAAAGTTCTCAACAACGATTTACTGCCTCTTGTAGCTCGCGTGAAGACGCCAATCACGATGAAGCGATTCAAGACTGATCATGTTTGATCATGACCAAAACTAATCTTACGATACCGGTATGACATAGAAACCTCCTGGTGGGTTTTCTCAATAGATATTTTCTCATGGCTGAACAATAAAAAAAACGTAAATGAAGATGCTAGTGGTCCTTACACGACATCTGAAAGAACAATGTTTCTTAAGATGAAGGTTTAGGAAGCTAGTTCAGTGTGATTGTGTCTGAATTTTTCGTGCGTGAGCTCTGTTGGTGAAAATAAAGAGAATTGGGGTTTGGTTTCTGTGGCTTGAGGTTTTGGTCCAGTGTCCCATGTGGATGTTGCAATTCAATAAGCTTCTAAAACCCAGTTCGGAAACTGGCACCTTTCCACGACGATAAGTCTGTCCCTAATTAACCCAGATGTTGTGTCCACTGCTAGCATAGGTATGCGTCGCGTTCCCCGTCAGGGAAGCCAAGGTTTACCCCAGCATCCTTTCTCTGCCTTATGTCGAGTCCAAAAGACAACATACTGCGCAATATATAAAGAAACGAAACTAAAGTAATAAAAACGCTTGCTGCAGTGAGCTGCCCCTCGTACCTCGCTTTGCGGGAGTAAAGATGAGAATCAAACGGTGGTTGAAAAGCAACATCAGTGACCGTTGGCCGTCATTATCATCCGAAATAAATAAAGAAACAAAAAGTGCGTTATTATCGCCGTATGTTTCTCGTCATTCTGGTGCTCTCCGTGACACAAGCTTGGTGACTCACGCGACGCCATTAGGATGGGTTTCAATCGGTTCATACACGCAAAATATGTACGATAAATTTGTTGGCCTTAATCAGAACATACCCCTAGACGCACTTTTCATTGACTTTGAAAAAAGCATTCGATAAGGTGCCACATAAACGCTTGCTATCAAAACTTTCGCGACTTAACTTAGATGCTCTTGTTTTCCGTTGGATTAAGGAGTTTCTCCCTAACCGACAGCAATTCTGTGCAAGCGAATAATTCATCATGAACTGTCTTATCCGGAGTGCCACAAGGCACTGTATTGGTTCCACTGCTTTTACTAAATTACATCAAGGATCTTACCAGTAACATTTCTTCAAACACACGCCTGTTCACTGACAACTGCGTCATTTATCACCTGATTATCGACGTCACTGATAACCTGGCACTAAAAATAGATAAATAGTTTAGTGAGTGGTTAATAATGGTGAACACTAGCAAAACATCTTTGGTTTCATTTAATAGACGGCATGACTTCCCGGCATTCAAATAGTCTCTTAACGGCAGGGTCATCTCCTCAGAATCTAGTGCTAAATACTTGGGTATTACTCTCCATAACGAGCTCACTTGACCCACTCATATTAACAACATTACTAATGCGGCTAACCGTACTTTAGGCTATCTTAAGCGGAATATAACACAAGCATCTCCTTCGGTGAAAAAACTAGCTTATAAAACAATAATCCAACCTAAATTACAGTATGCTTGTTCCGTCTAGGATCTTCCTGAACGCGTTCTAACCGATCTAATACAATCAGTACAAATCAGAGCAGTGAGATTTATTTATTCTGTATAATTTTACAAGAGTAGTGTAACTAACCTAAAAAGAAGGCAGGTCTAACTACTCTTTGTACTCGGAGCGTAATCTCAAGGCTTTCACTATTGCATGTCTTTTTTCATGTCCTACGTAAGTGTGCTCCCATCAATCCAGCTCATCGCATCTCTCAACTCAGCAGCATTGATAATGCCGTATACCTTCCTCGTGCCCGCACTACCACGCACCTGCAATCATTCTTTGTCAAGACTGCCATCGGCTAGAACAATCTTTCCCCAGACATCATCTTTCACATCAGCCATGCTCACTTCAAGAACTCCATTAAGACACACATTGTAAACATTAACTAACTCGATTGTTTGTTTCTCCGACTCCTCATGTAAAACCCTGTGATGTGTGCAGGGTCCTCGAGGTATTTTCAATGAATAAATAAGTAAATACCAGTGGTGAATTGTCTCCTCGACTGCTTTACCATGAAGCCACCCACTCGTTCTTCCTCGTCTCACGTGACTACCACGAGCACGCACGATCGATTCACTCGATTTGACTTCGTTTTGTGTGTTTTCAACTGCGCAAGGAAAGATAGCGTGTTGCCGAAAAACACGCATTTAAAATAGGCTATACACGCTTAGTGCTGCGATTGTACAAGTATACTTAAGAAATGAGGGGCGTGGAGCAGATAGTATACCTGTCGGAATGGTAAATGTGAAAAAGAGACCACTCTCTCGTCCTGGAACTCGGGGCCGTGAGGGAACTTTGAAACAATGACGGGATAGGTTGGTCTGTCTAAATGTGTGGAGGAGAATTAGCGTCCCGCTCTGGTGTGATTATGGGGGGCTGAAATGGATGCCCCCCCCCACACACACATCATCCACACGCCTATTAGTGGTAGCTGTGAGTAAAGCTACCACTAAGTACAGTCACAGGTAGTACAGTGAGTACAGTCACACCACGAACATTTGTCACTGTGTTTTTGGAAAACATCTCCGGCGCTCTAAGTGCAGGTATGTAGGTATTTGTGTTTAACCAGGCCGAATTCGATGCAAGGAAGTCTTTCTTTTGCGTTCTTGTCGTTGCAGCTAGAAGTGGACACCACTGCAAACTACGATGTTTGCATGAAAGCACTGCTCCATGAATTCCTGGAAACCAATGAAACTGCTTACTTGGAATCCTTCTTAACGATGATAACGAAGATTATGGTACCGGACCTACCTGAAGAAGAGCGCACAAAAATCGTTGAAGACATGGCCGTTTTCTCAGTGAAGGAGATGAAGGTACAATCAAACTTTAATTCAATGAACCCGGATGTAACAAATTATCACTTACAACGAAGTGTAAAAAATGCTTTGTCATTGATACAGTGCTGAGAATATATGATTTTCACAAATTTTCTGATATAACAAAGCGTTTTTGTTGCAGATGTGACCTTTCGAGAAAAAGAGGTCCGAGTGTAGTGTCATTATAGTTTTGTGTATTTACAAAACCAGGGTGCGAGTAATTTGCACTTTCTCTTGCAGTTTCTCAAAAGCATGATGAAGGGTACAGAAAATCTAAATACAACCACACTAATGGCAACTATTGGACAGTTTGAGGACATGTTAGATCAGGTGAGAAACGTTACTTAGGCTCACATTACCTAATTAGCGTTCACATTTGCTAGTTAGCATTCACCCAGCGCAATCGCTAATGCTTGATCTTTTTCTCATTCGCAGAAAGAAGAATTATGGCGTAGTGAGCATTTCACAACTATACTTGTAGTCAGCATTCTAGGATACAGCTTGAAACGCACAATCATACACGCAAAATCATTCCTTTTCTCCGGCACAGCTGAGCCACGCACCGGAAATCAAAGCTATGCTAGTAGTTGAAAAGGCGATGTGCGCGGGGTTCCATAGCACTATCACGTATTACTTTTGACGCGAAAAAATTGAGAAAGATGCAAATGAAAAACTTCGAGGTCAAAGTTTTTTCTTTGCATCTTGCTCGATCTTTCGGTCACATACAAGATTATGAACTTTCGCTCAAATGAAACGACTACAATGCCAACCCCGATGCCGACACCAAAATGTCTGTGAAATGAGCTCATCGGGACCATTTCTTTATTACGTTGAATATTCGTTGAAGCAAGCAGATGCAGATGTGCTAGCACGTGCGAGAGGCACATACTCGTATGCGCGAATAAACTGTGATAAACCAAACTTCTAATGAGATAACAAGCAAAAAAGCCAAGGACAAGATGGAAAGCAATGTAGCAATTCATAAAAAAAAGATTGAAACAGGCGATATACAAAGAACACTGCTAAGCAGTGAAATGTAATTTTGGTGTTCTCGGGGCTGAAAACCGTGATTAAGTTAGGGCATGCCACTGAATAATGTTGGCCACCAGCGCTTCATTTACGTCTTCTAAGTTAGGAGCACGAGGGTTTCTGCATTTTGCTCATGACTTTACTGAAATGTGTTGTATTTTGCGGTAGTCGAATCCACGACATCATGCTTAGAAAGGAAATACGTTGTTCCCAAAGCTGTGCAGATAAATCTTACTTTTAAAGAATGCAAAATCTGGTTTCTTACACTAATAGTGACCATTTATTGCAACTCAAAAAATGTCGCCTGGTTCAAATGTTTCTTGTGTTAGCTAAGAAAATGAGTACTCTTGGATGAAGGATAGTAATATGATGTTCGTATACATTTTTAAGTCCACTAGTTGCTGCATTCACCACAATGCGACAGGCTTCAAAGGTCAGGCACAGGATCGGAGAGGCGTGACCATAAAAATACATCTTTGCAGTGAAAACGTCGAGCATGCCTGATAAAATATTTGCGATACAGTGATCGAGAGAGCGAAGATTATTGAAAAGTTTGCTTGTCGCAGTCTAGCGCTGTTGGTTGGCTGTAATCTTAAGGAGCGTTTACACTAGAGCGACACGACGCTGACATGACCCCGACAAAAACACGAGGCAGACGCAAACCATTGGTCAACGAGTCGCCCGCCGACGAAGTCGCCAGATCCCATGGTCACACTAGGCAGACGACTCCGATGACGCCTCAAAAGACAACATTTCATCGTAGTGTAACGTGATTCGACAACCGCAGCCGACAACCGACAGATCTGTCGTCAGCGTGCCTTTAGGAGATCGGCAGCTGAGCGAAAATTTGGCCTATGTCATTGCTTCCAACAACCACGCAGCGGGTAATCTTGGGGGAGTTAACAATGCCCCCACCGGGGATTCCGTGGCGTCTGTATAGGCAGCTCGAGCACCCAACGGAAGTCTTTTCTTCGCTACCCTATTGTGTATCCCCAGCCCCGTCCCTCCTTACCATGGATTATGGAGGGGGCTTCGCAGCTTAGCCGGAGAGAGACAATGGCAAAACGGGGAGCATGGCTGAAATTGAGGTACAGGTGTGCAAGTTTAGTCGCTGTCGTGACTACAGAATTGTCCAACGAAATACTGTGAGCATGAGAAGGCGCGAGTGGGTTCCTTTAAAGATCACCCGAGGACTGTTTGTGTCTTTGCAGTGTACATAGGCCGACGACAAAAGAAAAGACACTCCTAAACACAGCCAGCAGACCGATATTGGTGTCGTGTCTCTCTAGTGTAAACGTGCCTTTAGGAGTCAGTTATGAAAGAAGCACACTTTAGCAGGGGCTGGTTTCGGTCAAGTGTCTACACGTTACTCTTTTCTCGAACATTCCGACTTACTCGGAGAAGCAGAAATGGACACAGCAATATAAATGTGTTTTTTATTGGTATTTTTTTTCTGACACACAGTTCCCTCTACTAAGTGTTTTGAACAGCCAGTTTCGTCGCTGGAACATAACCTTCAATGGGACCGAAGAAATAATCATCAAGAAAATTGGAATGGTGAAAGAAGTGCTGAAGTTTTATACAGACAATGATCCGTGAGTATCTGTTTGTGAGATGATGTTTAGATACCGTCTGAAAATTCATATACACAGGTTGTCGCTATAGAGCTGACGTTTCGGCAAGTGGACTTCTCTTCTTCGAGGCCGTAAGAACTTTAAAGAAGACGTAGTCTTCTGTCGCGTCTTCAATTCTAAACAGAGGAACTGTTTAAGACCAGCGTTTGTTCATCCGTCACGAACAAAAATTACGCGCAGTGAGGACGTCAGTGCGCGTAGCCTAGCAACAGGTGGCATAGCTTCGCGAGAACAGACGATGTTCCACGAAACTTCTGCTAGCTGCGTGAGACTGCGCATGCGCCGTGACGTCAGCGCGGTGGAGCTGCGCTTACCCCCGTATTCTAGAACTTCCCTTCACTCAAGATTTTGCCTTCACTTGAAAAATCCGATGGGAACGCCATCTCTAGGCACGGCAAGTCACTGAATATCAGGAATAGTCTGCTGCAGTTCTTGAGTAGTGCAGCGTCACCTTCGGCCGAGTGATGACGCAGTGCTCGACTCTGTCAAGTGAAGGGTGAAAGTTGAGTGGAGGAGCGTTTGTGATTACGGAGGTTAGATTCGCAAATCCACCTCGACAGTGCGTGGGAACACTCTGCTCCGCCAGTCATGACGGGATGAATAGCTGAATTTGCCGGGCCTCTTCAGACAGGGTCGACCAATAGACGTTGAAATCGTAAGGTTATAACGCAGCACTGCTTGAGAGAAAACAGAGCTGCGCTCTAAGCTTACGATTTCATGATGCATCAACTCGCCCAATCTGCGACACTTGTCCCAGTCTGCGTTGGCCTTCCTTGACTCGAGGTTGTTGCAGTGCCATGCCATGGGCTTTAACCCAGGACGAACTGGTGCACAGGGCCACGCTGATTGGCTTTACCGAGTCGTGAAACATCCTCATGCAGCTGGACGATTCAGAACTTTGACGTATCTTCGAGAGACAGACAAAGAAAGAAACCAAAAGAAAATCAGGGAGGTTAACCAAGTTTTGGCTCGGTTTGCTACTTTACAATTAAGGTGGGACCCGCAGGGTGGCCGTTGAATGGACTCGAAAAGGTGCCAGAACTCAAGCCAAAAGTAGCCAAAGAAGCCATGTAATCGATAATATAGCCGAATCGTTAGCCTATCACAACATGAGTGGTTTATTTAGCAGATAATTTACTGTTTATTATTAAATAAAATCATTTTCAATAAGTAAACCGAAAGCTTAAAACTACCTAGAAGATAGCGAAGGCACCAACAGAAAATTTTTGTCGCGAACTGGTCTGAATACTAGCCAAATGGGAGAAAAGTAGGCACCAGCAGCAAGCCTCGATGGAGTGAAAGGGTTATGGAAGGATAGAGAAAAAAGATGTGTTAGAAAGAGATGAAATAACGTTTAGCTTGAAACTATGTACACAACACCAACGCGTGCTCAAAACGTCGGTACCAGCTGGGAGCCTGTCAGCTTCGCTGTGTCTTTGAATAGTTCGCACTATAGTGCAAACTATCACGTGGTTTTTTAGTGTATTCAAGTTTCCGTCTTTTTCTTAACTGTTTTTAAATAAGGATCTATGCGCCAACACGACTGCACGAGGTTTATAAAATAAAGTGTGTATGTGCTCAATTCAGCCTGGCTCGTAGCTGCCAATAGACACCTTGTTGTAGGTCCTTCTTAACACACAGGAGGAAATAACTGTACAAATAAAATATTTTAGAGCATTATAAATTACTTACCAGAGTTACTCAAAATCTGCCTCGAAAATTGCTGACTGCAAAATTACACACAAATGTTCTTGCGTGTCCGTACGTAATTTAAGTTGTGAATTCTCCAAAAGGCCAATGAGTAAATAACGTACAGTTGGGACCGAAAAAAAAAAAGCGAACAATGCGACATCAACATTCTCTGCCGTTTCGCATATCCTTTCAAGCGGTTGTAGCCTGGACGGTAATAAATCCCACTAGAGTAATCTATGATACCATCAGAAATGGTGGCATCTTTTTCTTGACACTGATAAATAATAGATACTGAGTTCAGAGTGCAATAAAGACTGCGTGCCACGCTGTTTGCGTTTCTGCCCCGTCTCCTCTCCCTTGTACGTTCTATGAACGATCTATGAACGAAGTACACTCTATGAACGATCTAAATTATTTAGTTATTTAGGTAACTAATGATGCTGCCTTCCCTCGGGCCTGTTTACTCGTCGTGCCCATAAGCCTATTTCATGCTCGTAAACATGGTTAGGCGCCGTAAACATAGCAAGGCGGCTGTAGCGACGTGACGGCACGTATAGGCTCCACTCAGCGCAAAGCTTGCCACCACCCTCTATGATTGCTTAATAACTCAATAACAGCTCTCCGAGCACAGCGTGTCAAGGAGGCTTCCTTTACTTCAGTTTTCCATGCATAATGAAAGGGTGCAGTCATGTTCATCCAGCTATGGCTTGTTTATGCGATGGTAAGATAAGGGCCGTTTGTTTGAAAGGTAGTATGCACTTGACGCCATCCACGAGGATCGCTAGCATCGGTGTCGCAATTTCGGTGGCCCACGCGCTCGGCGCACTTGAACTAAACTGGCTGCGCACGACGATAGTTATAGCGCGAGAACAAAACGACCACACACAGACAAGAAGGACACGAAAGACACGTGTCCTTGAAGTCCGACGACACAGAGACACTTGTCTCTGTGTCGTCGTTTTGTTCTCGCGCTATAACTATCGCCATGCCATACCAACTAACGCAAGCTGCCACACTTCTAAGTGGCTGCACACGCTGTGTCCATGATCCGTACAGAAGTCTGGATGTTCTAGAGACTTCCGGAACACTTTCTGCACGCCCGAAGCACGGATAGCAGGACCGAGAGTACGAACGGCACTTCAAAATGGCGCAGCGATAGTGTTGTCCCCTTGCGGATCGAGGCTCAGTGCGTACCCTATATATACACCTAACTGCTGCAACCAGTGGTGGAACATTGCGTGTGCAATCTTATCTTACAGAGACGTCATTTTCAATCATTTCGGCGTTAAAGAAGCCGCCAGACTTCTGCGATACTCCTCGAAGGAGTACCTAAACAACACGGTGGAACTGTGCGACGGAGTGGAGACGGACCGGGAGCGTTTCTGCATTGCTCTCTTGAGGTCGAAAGCGCGGCACATCGTGAGCAAGTGGTACGGCCTACGTTACCTGGGAACGCACGCGAGAATGCAGGTGAGTGTGGTAGTGCAACTCAACGTATTGAAAACCTGACACTGTACAGAAACAATGAAGCCGACAAGGTCTATTACGTGTTCACCTTGGAAAAGTAAAAGGCAAAATCCAACTTCTTTATCACCGGGTCGATGCTTTAATCCTCTCCCGCAGCCATCTGGAAGCTTTCTGCGTTTTTTTTTTGCACAGGATTCGTGATGAAACCCCCCTTGACCAAGCGATAATCTCATGTGATTACGTCATTTTCTGACGTTACGTAATGGAACGCCATAGCGACGTCACAAAGACGAGTGACCCATGAATTAAAAGTGTGACAGCTTGGGCTAGTTGGCATGACATGACGATAGCTATAGCGCGAGAACAGAACAACGACGTCCTTCGTGTCCTTCTTGTCTCTGTGTCGTCGTTCTGTTCTCGCGCTATAACTATCGTCATGACCCATGAAGTCATACGGTGACGTTATTAAGAGAGGACAATTTTTCCGCATCACTCGTGTTAACGTCGATGCGTACGGAAACCCGTATGCATGCGTTGGAGGATGCAAACTAAATGTAGTGGATCGGGACACTGATTGAGATGACAAAAAAATGAAAAGTATTAACGTATAGGTTCTCCAACGGGAGCATTGTTTACAATCTGTTGCATCAAGGCTCCCTTGGAGAGAGAGATGCCGAGAGGGAAAATTTATTTACAGATAGGCAAGAGGTCTGCCTGAGTGGTAGTTTGCTCTGAACGGCTACTTAACTCTGCAGAGTGGACATGGGAAAAGAAAGGAGTAATGAATGAAAATGCTGAATTATTGCGGTGATCTAGACTATAGTTCCGGCACGTTGGAACTGCTCCAAAGATGGACATCCAGTTCACTGGCTTGTAGGAGGGCTGCGACGCTCCAATAGCGAAATTTCCGCTGTTGACGTCAGTCCAAGAGACGTAGCATCACCTCACTGGTTACTGGTCGGCTATAAAACCGTGTGATCGAGGGAATCGGTTCTTACGTTCCCATGCGTGCTCCAGACAAAACAAAGTAATGTTGGAATGTTTGTTGTAATTAAATGTAAGCACTAATGGGAGCTGCATCACTTGAAACTTGAGTAATGACTGCGTAAGAGTTCGTGCTCGAGCACCCGTCGTTCCTTTTTATTTGTAATGTATTTTGCCCAGTTTGAAGACGTTGCGAGAGCTCCGAAAAATGCTGTTTCGTATAGTTTAAAAATATTATTATGCATATTTATTCCTTGTTCCCAGCGATTTTCATTTAGTATGAGAAAAACAATACGCTTTTTAATTGACAGCGACAGTGATGTATGAGTAACAATGCGATTTTTTTTTTCAAAGGCTCGGTATCTCCTCAGCTATATTGGCGAAGCGTTCGACCGTCAGCTTAAACGTGTGCCATGGATGGATGAGGGTACGAAGAAGGAAGCGAGAATGAAGGTGCGTATGAAAATTTACACGAGGTTCTTATCATTATTCATCATCACCACCAGCCCGACTACTTTCACTGCAGGTCAAAGGCCTCTCCCATGTTCCGCCAGTTAACTCGGTCCTGCGCTAGCTGCTGCCAATTTATACCCGCAAACTTCTTATACTCATCTGCCCACCTAACCTTCTGTCTCCCCATAACCCACTTGCATTCTCTGGGAATCCAGTTAGTTACCCTTAATGACCAGTGGTTATCCTGTCTACGCGCTACATGCCTGGCCCATGTCCATTTCCTCTTCTTGATTTCAACTATGATATCCTTAACCCCTGTTTGTTCCCTATTCCACTCTGCCCTCTTCTTGTCTTTTAAGGTCACACCTACCAGTTCTCTTTTCATTTCTCGCAGCGTCGTTCTCAAATAAGCTGAACCTTCTTTGTAAGTCTCCAGGTTTCTGCTCCATAAATAAGTATCGGCAAGATGCAGCTGTTATATACCTTCCTCTTGAGGGATAGTGGCAATCTACCTGTCATGATTTGAGAGGGCTTGCCAAATGTGCTCCACCTCATTCTTAATCTTCTAGTTACTTCAATATCGAGGTTCGGCTCCGCGGTTATTACCTGCCCTAAGTAGACATAGTCTTTTACAACTTGAAGTGCACTATTACCTATCTCGAAGCTCTGCTCTCTTCCGAGGTTGTTGTAGATTACTTTCGTTTTCTGCGTATTAATTTTAAGACCCACCTTTCTACTCTCCTTGTCTAACTCCGCAATTATGAGTTGCAATTCGTCACCTGAGTTACTCAGCAATGCAATGTCATCGGCGATGCTCAGGAATACTAAGGTACTCTCCATTAACTCTTATCTATATCTCTTCCCATTCTAGGCCACTGGAAACGTCCTGTAAGCATACGGTAAATAGTATTGGAGAGATTGTATCCCCTGCATTGCGCCCTTCTTGATTGCTATTCTGTTGCTTTCTTTATGGAGCACTATGGTAGCAGTTGATCCCGCCCATCTTGATTGGTATTCTGTTGCTTTATTTATGAAGCACTATGGTAGCAGTTGATACCTTGTAAGATTTCTTCCAGGATGTTTAAATATGTTTAATCGACGCCCTGATTCCTCAGTGTTTGCATGACTGCTGATATTTCTACTGAATCAAACGCCTTCTCGTAACTGAATGAAGGCTATGTATAGTGGTTGGCTGCATTCTGAGCATTTGTCTATTATCTGATTGATGGTATGAATGTGGTCGATTGTTGAGTAGCCTGCTCGAAATCCTGCTTGTTCCTTTGGTTGATTAATCATAATGTTTCCTTAACTCTGTTAGCAATTACCTTTGTAAAAATAGCTTGCATAGATATGGCAGAGCAAGTTGATCAGCCTGTAATTCTTCAAGTCCTTGTCATCTCCTTTATTATGTATTAAGATGATGTTGGCATTCTTCCAAGACTCTGGTACTCTTCCCGTCAGGAAACACCTCGTAAACAGGTTAGCTAGTTTTTATAACACAATCTGTCCTCCATCTATCAGCAGATCTGATGTTACCTGATCCCCACCTCCAGCTTAGCCTCTTCGGATGCTCTCCACGGCTTTTTGACTTATTCTATCATTATTGGTGAGGTGTCATCTGGGTTACTGCTAGTTCTTATAGTATTAAGGTCGTGGTTGTGCCGGCTATGCTGTACAGATCTTCGTAAAACTCCTCCGCTATTTTAACTATCCTATTCATATTGGTAGTTATTTCGCCTTCTTTGCCTCTTAGTATATACATCCGATTTTCGCCTATCCCGAGTTTCTTCTTCATTGCTTTGACGCTTCCTCCGTTTTTCAGAGCGTGTTCGATTCCCTCCATGTTATACCTTCTTACATCAGATACCTCACGCTTACTAATCAACTTCGAAAGCTCTGCCAGTTCTATTTTGTCTGTTGTACTTGAGACTTTCATGCTTTGACGCTTTTTAATGAGATTTTTCGTTTCCTGGGAAAGCTTGCCAGTGTCCTGCCTGACTATACCGTGCCTCTAACTTCCACTGCACCATCCTTAATGATGCCGGTCAGATGATCATTCATTGTATCTACGCTAAGGTTCGTTTCCTCAATAAGAGCCGTGTACCTGTGTTGATGCGAGATTCTGAATTCCTGTACATTCCCTCTCAGTGCCAGCTCATTGATTGGCTTCTTGCGTATCAGTTCGGGTCGTTCCTTTTTCAAGTCTAGGCGAATTCGAAACCGTACCATTCTATGGTCACTGCATCGTACCTTGCCAACCACTTCCACATCCTGCACGATGCCTGGGTGTACACTGAATGTAAACTCCATTTCGTTCTTAGTTTCGCCACTAGGGCTTCTCCATGTCCACTTGCGGTTTCCTCATTTTCGGTAGAAGGTATTCAAAATTCGTAAGTTATTGCGTTCTGCGAATTCTAGTTGTGGCTCTCATCTGGCGTTTCTAGTACCGATGCCATAATCTCCTACTGCCTGGTCTCCAGCCTGCTTCTTCCCTACCTTTGCATTAAAGTCTCCCATCAGTATAGTATACTGTGTTTTTACCTTACTCATTGCCGATTCCACGTCTTCATAGAAGCTTTCAACTGAAGCGTCATCATGGCTGGATGTAGGTGCATAAGCCTGTACCACCTTCATCTTATATCATTTATTCAGTTTAATTACAATACCTACCACCCCTTCATTAATGCTGTAGTATTCCTCTATGTTGCCAGCCATGTTTCTGTGAATTAGCAACCTCACTCCCAGTTCTTTTCTGTCAACCAAGCCCCTATAGCAAAGAACGTGCTCATTCTGTAGCACCGTATAAGCCTCATCTGTCCTCTTAACCTCACTGAGGCCTTTTATACCCCATTTAACACCTACTAGCTCCTCGAATAGTACAGCTAGACTTGCCTCACTAGATAAAGTTCGAGCGGTAAACGTTGCCGTATCATTATTATGATTATAAAAATATCTACATTGCACGCTTTGCTTACGTTACCCCCCCCCCCTATTGCATTTAGAAGCAAACGGGAGGCCAATTTAAAATACCATGTAGACTCTTACTACGGCGTAGCTGTGTGGCCGGATAACTGTCCTTATCAAGTTAGAAGGTTATTTGAAGAAAGCTACGTTTATCCACGAAGCAGATGCTGAATATTGAGTGAAGTAGGCTGAATAGAACAAGTTGGCTTGTTCGGTTCATTGTTCTATTCCATTCATTCACGATCTTGAAAAACAAAGGCCCCCAAAAGAAAAAAAAAGCCAGTTTAATGCAAGCGTGAACCATCGCATTGACGTCACGTTGACCTTTTATGTTGTACCGGCGCCCACTTCCAAGGGCTTTCGAATAAAATGAAGTACGCATCTTCCCACAGGGTGAACGCGTCGCAGAGCAGTGGGGGGTAATCTCGCGTGAATGTTACGTACTTGGGTATGGCTTGAAAATGCTCAATGGGTATTCCGTCTCTATTATTCCTAGTTATTGAATGTAGTAGAAGTGTTGCCTTCGACGTCAAGTGAAAGCCAAAGAAAGACGCCCTTGACTGAATTACGATAGCGTGATCTAGTGCCTCTCCCACCTCGCAAGCGTCGGCCTTGCGAGGTGAGAAAGGGGCAGGGAAGCGACAGTTTTGCGAGTGTCTTCCTGGGCCGGCACGAGACGCGAGCATGCCCTTCTAGTTACGAGAAGCTAGACGTGAGTATGCGCAGTGGGGATGTGAACGGAGCCACTGCCGATGCCGAAGCGTGACATCGTGCGACTAAGAAAAGCTCCGCGAGAAATATATAAAAAAACGACAATAATAGACATACTGTATGGGGCTATAGTCGAGGACAACCTTCTGTGGCAATGAAAGGAAGGCTACGGAACCAAAGTGCGCGTGTGCCTCCGCTGAAGAATATAGTCCCACAAATGCGTTTGTATTTTTCGTGTGAAGATATTAAAAAACAACATTATTTTATTCCCTACGGGATGCTGTTCATAAAGAGACACTGAACAAACCAAGGAGATATTGATATTTGTTTCACTTCATGCAGTGTCATTTCACGTTCTTGCGCGTCTGAAAACATCGCACATTTTAGGTGCCCCTTACATTCAAAATGGCGTCTCCGTCTTTAGATGAGTGCTCGTCGCCCTCCAGTTATTCCGACGACTCGCCTAAGGCGCTTGTTTTAATTTCACTTACGAATGGCTGTGTAAACAGACGTAGCCAGTTCTATGCAGTTGTATTATTCGAACATGGCCAGCATTCTAAAAGTGACTCAAGCTGGACTACTTGGCGGAAGAGCACATGTGCTGCATGTAGCTCCACCCCCGTAGCTTTTTGTTCACTGCCGCAAAAAGTTGTCCCGACTATAGACCCTTTCACTGTCCACGAACACAGACCCTTGATGACTTCCAGTTCTGTCCACCGATGTGCTTCAATAGCTTTGGAGGACCACAAGCGCTTTAGAAAATAGGCCACTGATAATCTGCAGTTCTTTTCCCTTGTATAGAAATATATATTCATATAAATTTTCTTTTGAGCTACATAAAAATTATAAAACATTCCCTTGTACATCACGCACGTTTCTTTTATGTGAAAAACGAAAGACTTTCGTTACGCTTGAAAAGAGAATTGAAAACATGCTTTCAGTTCCAACGTTAGGGGCTGGTAATTGAGGTGACTGGAAGTTTTTTTTTTTCTTGTGGGGGGGGGGGAGGGTACAACGCTTGTGACCTTGAAACCGTCTATAAAACACGCTATTCGCTTTTGGCTTCTGTTGCAGATTTTTTTTTCATTGTTACTTCGAAAGCTCGAAAGCACCAGGCATACATGAGCTCTCCCAAATTGAGCTATTTCAGATTTTTTTTTTTTTTGCTTGAAACTTGCGTTGTGACTTCTTTCGCAGTTCATTTGTTAGTGCGCAAGACTGTCAAAATTTTTTAAAAAGAAATGTACTATCAATAAATTTTCTTTACAAAATGAAATCTCTTCACACCGACTGGTTAAAAAAGACGTTAACGCTCAGCAAATTTGCCTGCAAGGAAAGCGCTTCATTGAAAGTCCGATTGTGAATACCTGCACACAAATGTTAGTATTCCATTCTTTTTTTTCTTCGCCCCGCCGCGGTGGTCTAGTGGCTAAGGTACTCGGCTGCTGACCCACAAGTCGCGGGTTCGATTCCCGGCTGCGGCGGCTGCATTTCCGATGGAGGCGGAAATGTTGTAGGCCCGTGTGCTCAGATTTGGGCGCACGTTAAAGAACCCCAGGTGGTCGAAATTTCTGGAGCCCTCCACTACGGCGTCTCTCATAATCATATGGTGGTTTTGGGACGTTAAACCCCACAAATCAATCAATCAAAATCCATTCTTTTTTTATGTATCTGCAGTTTGCTGCTGCGTCATGTTATTGCTGTGCTTTGTATCTGCGGCTTGCTGCTATGCCACATCCGAAACCGTCCCAATCTGGTGCTTTCTACCCCTAGGGAGTTTTTGTCAACAAGGCCTTTTTGAGTGTGAGACTCACGGTACGGCTTTTAAGCTCCCTCTTAGTAGAGTACCAAGTACTCTAAATCGTTAACCACTTTTCTTAAATACACAGCTTAATCCTCTCCCATACGGCAGTCCGTACTAGAAAACCGTATTTTTTTTTGCCCCGCCGCGGTGGTCTAGTGGCTAAGGTACTCGGCTGCTGACCCGTAGGTCGCGGGTTCGAATCCCGGCTGCGGCGGCTGCATTTCCGATGGAGGCGGAAATGTTGTAGGCCCGTGTGCTCAGATTTGGGTGCACGTTAAAGAACCCCAGGTGGTCAAAATTTCCGGAGCCCTCCACTACGGCGTCTCTCATAATCATATCGTGGTTTTGGGACGTTAAACCCCACAAATCAATCAATCAAAACCGTATTTTTGTTGACAAGGCCCTATCGAGTGTGAGGCCCACGGGAGAGCTTCATGCTCTGCCATAGTAGAGTACCTAGTACTTCTCGAAACCGTTAACCACTTTTTCTAAACAGCCTAATACTCTCCCATAAATTGCCAAACATTCCTTTTTTTTAAGAAACCTGTCGTTTTATTGGTCTCTCATAGCATGGTAGATTGATCTATTTTTTTTTCGCTGTATGGTCGCTGTTTTCAATTGCTCGTTACGTGTCGCGACGCAATGAGCTTTTTCTGAACACGTAGTCACGGGTCGGCGTACCCACTTTTCAAGACTTAGGTGCCTGTGATGCATGGTTCTTGTTGCTGATTTGTTTTTCTCCCGGGCTGAGCCCCGGAGAGTTTTTCTAATAAGGACAAAGCCGTTCAGTTTCCAAGAAACACACAAAAAGTTTAATTGAAAAGTAAAAAGGCAAAGATTCCTCACAAAACAAAACACTTAATAAACAGTTGACTGGACATGACGAAACACATCTGTAAACACCCAACAAGAACGTTCAAAGTCAGTAACTAAACCTAACGTTCGAAAGGGGCTGAGTGATGGGAGTAGCGCAAGAGTATCGGTGCAGTCTCACCCACAAGTTGGTTTTCGGCGGTGATGAGAAACCGGAACGCCGTGACTCCTGCGTCAATGCGTGGGCTGGACGAGGACGAGGGAACGCTGGCTGCTGGCGACACGTCGAAAAGCCCTACCAAATCGTGATGGTTTCGGCTTGAGGAGCGTGGACACGTCGGAGACGGGAGAACGCAGGCTGGTGGCGACGCGTCCGGGAACTAGGGTCGACCTAGTCAAGCAGCTGGGCGCACAGCTCGGGCCCGGAGCCCGACGGCTGTAGCTCGCCTGCCGGAACCAAAGTCCGCAGGCCCTGGAAAGGAGTTCAGGACCGGATGGCCACGGTCCTTTGGAGCGGGAACCCGACAGCAGGAGGCCCCGGCCGGTGGAAGTCCTGTAGGCTCGGGTCCGGAACCCAACGGCCCATCTTCAGCGCCCGGTCCGGTGACGACCTTCCGCTTGCACTGCCTGCCTCGAATTCCCCTTGCTCTCGTCTGCTCAGGCTCCTGCTTCAGCTCTGGCCCACTTGTCTCGTTCTCATTGGAGACACTGCTCTTTCGTGGTGTCAAGCCATTGGGCCTTGAAATCTCCGTGTTCGCTGCCCATTGGATGTTTTACCTTTTGTTTACTTCACGTCCTGCCACGCATCCTCGTGCTTGACGCTCTTTAACGTCGTCATTCTTGTTTAAGCAGCACCGCACGTGCACTCTGGTATTTCTCCTTTTGTTTTTTTTTTTTTTTCCGTGACGCGCACTTTTCGAAGGCGCGCACTTTGAACGCGCACCACACATCACATACGCCCCCCTTTTATTCAAGTTTTTTTTTTTTTTTTTAAAAAAAGAAAAAAAAAACTGCCGATGAGTGCGCGTTCTGCACTACGTCACAATTAAACCACATATTTGCACCACGCAGTTCAACACATCACCGATGGCACCACACTGCTTCTTCGTTGACATGTCTCACGTCGAAACACCGAGTCCACAGAACGTAACATTCAACCAACAACAATAAGAAAAGTTTTTTTTTTTTTCGAGAAGAAAAAAAAAACTGCCGTTGAGTGCACGTTTCGCACTGCACCACAATTTACCCACATATGTCCGCCACACAGTTCACTGCATTGCCCAAAGGTCCACATTCACTAACCTCAAAATACGCAAGAAGTGAGAAAAAGTATGGACACATCTAGCGGATTGTGAAAATCCCCAAATTAGTATTACACCACCCCTTTTTTTATCATATATACCCTATCATCTCAAAAACTATACATCATGTTAATGTTACATTGCATGTAACTTCTTCAAATATTTACAAGCAACACCCTTCCATGGTCCGCAAGCAAGATCCAAAAGAAACCAGCGGGAAATCGAATTTGACGCTTAAGTTATAGCGTCCCATACAAGACGTTTAACTGCTCTAACCATTTGACAAGAGTAAGGAATCGGAAGCCAGTGGAAGAATTCTCGACCGTAAGCTCGTATGAACCTAAAGCTGTGTATCACCAGGTTCCCAACCTCGAAATCACAAGCATACACGCTGGAATGTCTGTATGCCAGTCGGAGGCGTTGCCTCCAGGCGCACCAGTACAACCACGCCTGAATCATTTCATCCTTCCCACGAACGCCTTGCTTGAGCTCGTAAGCCGCTAATCGTTGAGACATCTTAACAGAAGCGACCTCTTCAACCGAAGATGCCAAAGAGCACCAGTCGGCGTCCTTCCTCGTACAATAACCTGCTGGACCATTACTGCCTTCTGGTTCACTTTCCATCCCTTCAGCTTTCTGTATTGCTTGTTCATCAATACTTTCAACCCTTCTGCCTGGGTCATCGTGATTACCCTCATTGTCACATATAGCTGACCTACATTGCAACTCTACTCTCTGTTCTTCAACAAGTGCTTTTGCATTTTGCTCCAATATTCTTCTAAAAGCATCATCTACAATTTCCCGAGAACACAAGCCATCTCTCTGTATGGGCAAGTTATAATCATGGTGAAAAACCATGTCCGTAGCGTCTGTTGCTATCTCCAGTGGCCCAAAACAATAGGTAGCTGCTACATCAGAGCTTTCATTATGGCATTCGCCGGCATTACCTAGGAGACCTTTTATTGCTCCTTCAGCGGAGCTATTCAGAGGCAATCCTACCTCTGAATAAAGTGCGCTTGACCTCTCACAGGTTTCAAAATACCCTTTACTCTGAATGGAACGTTCTTGTTCCATGCTCACGAAGCATTCCTGCGCTTCAATAAGCTTATCGAGTCTCCTAGTCTTTTGACTGTTTACCTCCCTGTCATACTCTTTCAGAGTTTCTTTCTCTAGCGAAAGGTCATGACGAGGTACAGGGTCAGTCTCTGTCAGTCTCACGTAAATTCAAATCGCTCCCGATGTAACTGCTTTCAGAGCACACCTCATCCACTGGTTGACTACTCTGGCTCTCAGACCACGTATATTCAGCGTTTTCCCTCTCAAGCCACTGCTGCAAATCCTCATATTCTAGTTCCAACAGTCTCTTCTTTTCGCGCATCTCTATCTCGAGCAGCCTTTTCTTTTCACGCATTTCTAGCTCAAGCTGCTCCTTCTTAGCGCGTGTCTCTCGCTCGAGCTTCTCTCTCCTAGCCCGTGTTTCTCGCTCGAACTCCTCTCTCTTAGCGTGTGTTTGCAATGCAATCTGCTGCTTTTTAGCGTCACATATCGCAGCCCGTTCCTCACGCTCCCTCTCCATCCGCTCCGCGTACCATACTCTAAACTCCGCTCCCGTCAGTCCCATTTTATCCGCCAACTCAATTAACTCCCACGTGTTCGTCATCGTGTTAACCGCGTCAAAAAAATCTACTGGAAAAACAAACGACTTTGTCCTGTCGCTGCGGACGCCAATTTGTGAAGCAGGGTTCTTGTTGCTGATTTGTTTTTCTCCCGGGCTGAGCCCCGGAGAGTTTTTCTAATAAGGACAAAGCCGTTCGGTTTCCAAGAAACACACAAAAAGTTTAATTGAAAAGTAAAAAGGCAAAGATTCCTCACAAAACAAAACACTTAATAAACAGTTGACTGGACATGACGAAACACATCTGTAAACACCCAACAAGAACGTTCAAAGTCAGTAACTAAACCTAACGTTCGAAAGGGGCTGAGTGATGGGAGTAGCGCAAGAGTATCGGTGCAGTCTCACCCACAAGTTGGTTTTCGGCGGTGATGAGAAACCGGAACGCCGTGACTCCTGCGTCAATGCGTGGGCTGGACGAGGACGAGGGAACGCTGGCTGCTGGCGACACGTCGAAAAGCCCTACCAAATCGTGATGGTTTCGGCTTGAGGAGCGTGGACACGTCGGAGACGGGAGAACGCAGGCTGGTGGCGACGCGTCCGGGAACTAGGGTCGACCTAGTCAAGCAGCTGGGCGCACAGCTCGGGCCCGGAGCCCGACGGCTGTAGCTCGCCTGCCGGAACCAAAGTCCGCAGGCCCTGGAAAGGAGTTCAGGACCGGATGGCCACGGTCCTTTGGAGCGGGAACCCGACAGCAGGAGGCCCCGGCCGGTGGAAGTCCTGTAGGCTCGGGTCCGGAACCCAACGGCCCATCTTCAGCGCCCGGTCCGGTGACGACCTTCCGCTTGCACTGCCTGCCTCGAATTCCCCTTGCTCTCGTCTGCTCAGGCTCCTGCTTCAGCTCTGGCCCACTTGTCTCGTTCTCATTGGAGACACTGCTCTTTCGTGGTGTCAAGCCATTGGGCCTTGAAATCTCCGTGTTCGCTGCCCATTGGATGTTTTACCTTTTGTTTACTTCACGTCCTGCCACGCATCCTCGTGCTTGACGCTCTTTAACGTCGTCATTCTTGTTTAAGCAGCACCGCACGTGCACTCTGGTATTTCTCCTTTTGTTTTTTTTTTTTTTTCCGTGACGCGCACTTTTCGAAGGCGCGCACTTTGAACGCGCACCACACATCACAGTGCCTCATCCCACACGAAGGGCTGCCGCACTATACCATAATTAACGCTCGCCTCTGAATTTGATTTGGCGCCTAAGGTACACAAATGCAGCCGTCTCAGGTGCGCCGATTGCAAGCGTGTTCGTGTGTACCGTTTCCCGAGAATGATAGCTTCCTGTTCGCTCTGCGCGTTAACAGTAATAATTGCTAGGTTTTTACGTCCAAAAGCCACTAGGAACACTGTAGTGATTACTAAGAATACTGTAGTGAAGGGCTCCGAAAACTTTGACTTCCTGGCGCTCTTCACGGGTACTTAAATCTATATACACGGGCCTCAAGCATATTCACCTCAATCGAAACTGCGCTGCCGCGGCCAGTATTCGATCCCGCTACCTTCTGGTAGCCGATCGAATCCCGGCCTACCTTTTACTACCTTCTGGTAGTAGTTTAGCGCCATGTATACTGGATCCCCAGGTGGAGTCGTGCTTGTTTTTAATGGTCAGCTTAAAAGCGCACCGCTGTTAAAAAATTCAGAGCATATCCACGGAGTGAATGATGATGAGTGGGGTGAAGCGTCCCTCTGCCCGCCTCCCCGTCGGTCCGTCTGTGTGACATAGAGATGGACAAAAAGACGGACGGATGGACGTTTCGACCTACTGATCGTTATAAAAGCGCCATCTATCCTTTTTAGTCATAAAATATACGACAACCACTAATGCCATCTGGCCATAATATTTGCATAGACTTATACATACAACGCCATGTTGTGAACAAATATCAAAACAAACTAAAAGTGTCTACTATTACAACATACTATCACGAAGGAACGACCCACATTCTAAGGAGGTTCGCCCCTAAAAGTAAAGTAGTACGTTAGGCAAACCCACGCCAACCTTCAATCGATCCCATTTTCCTGATAAGGAAAAGGCTCCTGGTTTTAGTTTTCAAAAGATGGAACCTGTACACTTGGGCAACAACGCGTCCACAGTGGCTTCAAGTTTATCTCTTCATCTGTCAGCTGCCGCCTGCCTGCCCTGTAATTCCTGTTTCGCTTGCTATATTGGTGACCAATGCGCCGCGTAAGAGCGTGACCGCTATTTCTTGGACACCGAGATACGCTATTTATTACCAGCCGTGCGCCTCAGTACTGGTTCACAAGTGCTTAACGTGGCCGTGTTTTTTTTTCTAACGCATCTCCTTTGGTCGCTACGCACAGCAAGTTTGACCTGGTATACATAACTTCGAAAACCACGTCGTTGGCAGAACGCCAGGCCTGCTACTCCCTCTGGTGCCAACCGTGTTTCGAGGAGCGCCACAACAGCATCGTTTCTGTTTGTCCACGTGCGCGACTTCTTGCGGTGTTTGGACCCAATGCTCGAGATAGTAGAGAGCTGCGGCACGGTACATCCTCGATTTGTCCAAACTGTCCCTTCAAGCGTTCAAGCAACACCTGACAGGTGAACGAGTAGTTGACATGGTAATCTGGAGAGTCGTACAAGCTGGTTTCTGTGGTCTCTGGGAGTGAATCGCTTTGTTACATTTTGTCACCGCTGAATTAGTCGCTTTGCAGGACAGCTTAGTTGTTTTGGGACCTTTTGCCTGTAAGTAGGAAGTGCGAGGCCCTTCCCAAGGCCGTCACCATGATCTGTTTTCACTTTTAGAACATTTGTATACTCTGAGCTTCCATCCATTTTTGTCTTCGGAGGAACTGTTCTTTCTTGGGAGAGAGGAGTGTCTGCGGCCTTGGTCGTGCACTTTCTTGCCAGAGGTAGGATGGACGTGTGCGGCTAGTTTTTCAACTGACCTGGTTCTGTAGCCTTTACAGCACAGCTGGCGGAGGCGTCATTACGGAGATTGCATGTGTGACAAACTACTTTAGTTCCAAGAAGAACATGAAATGTTACATAGAGCCGATCGAACGATTAATCAGATACCCCTGATCTGAACGCATCTGTAGTGTATGCAGACGTATGGGAGGATATAGTAACATTACTGTAAGAAAAAAAAACTCCATCGAATACCTTTGTGAACACCACTACGGCTTACTGCAGCATTGATGTAGCCGGAGAGAGTGAAGTATGTCGTCTCTAACTCTTAGTCTGTTTCTATACATACATACATACATACATACATACATACATACATACATACATACATACATACATACATACATACATACATTTATTTATTTATTTAAGGAATACTGCAGACGGTTCTTCACCATTCTAGCAGGAGAGGGTTACATAAGGTTCCTAACACATAGGTCAAAACTAGAAACATACATACATACGTACATACATACATACGTACATACATACATACGTATGTACGTACGCACATACATACATACATACATACATACATACATACATACATACATACATACATACATACATACATACATACATATATCGCGGTCACGCCACCGCCAACCATATAAAACACCTGCAAGGTCTGCATGTGCGTGAGATTTGGTCTACTTGATTGTGTGTCACTGTTATGACCCACTATGCATTAACTGTTTTGACACACGAGTACTCTGAGTGTCACCATCTCCTCCCCGGGTTTTCGCGCTTAGCGGTTTCATAATTTCATTGTACCTAATCAAGGCGGCCGATTGGGCCAGTTGGTGATTCGTTACCGATTTATACTGCGTGGTAGAGAATGGACGACCTTGTCGGCTTCTCTGGGTGTCCCGGTCTGCTTGTCGTCCATGTTCTCTACTACGCCGCATGCATCGGTCACTGTACCAACTAGCCTGGAACTGGCCTCTGCTTCTGTTGATTTGGTTAAATAAATCTGGTAAAATTCCACTTGGATTACAAAACGTGTGAGAAAGTTACTGATTTGTTAGTATAGTCGACGTTATAACCCAACTCACTCATTTGTTTCTGGCGTTTTCTTTTTTTGCAGCTGCGCAAGATGGTGCCCCGGGTCGGTTATCCGCTTCAGTATCTGAACAACAGCTTCATGGAATCATTGTACAGCCGAGTGAGTGCGAAACATTCCTATGTTGATAAGCGTGTGAACTTGACCTTTTTGTTATACATAAATAGTAAAAATCAGCGTGAAAAGACAACGCGTCCTCTGTCTTTGATCTCTCGCTTGTTGTTTCCGGCTGTTTTTTACTATGAGCTTACTACGTATTTTTCTAGTTACGCTAGATGCTAAATTTTTTGTCAAATGCAAAAGAGAAATTCAGTTTCAGGAAGGATACGGAGGTTAGGTAAGCCTTTAAATTTACCAGTGATGGGCCCACCAGAGGCGTCTACAGCAGCAATAGAGCTGCCTCGTTATTTCTTACCTAACTTTACCTCATGAACTATCTTCATGCTGCTTCGACGTTTCAGCAGATTTTTTAAAACAAAACAGTATTCATTCAGGCAAATCTGCTGTCAAAGCCTTCTGAAGATATACCAGTCAGTGTGGTAGTTACCCTTGATAGTTCCACGCGGTTTAGTTGATGCCCAAGGCGCAATTTGTGCTTCTTTTTAGCAGTTTTTAGTCAAAAGCATAAAGAATATATTTGAGGGAGCCACTCTATGTGGACAAGCAACAAACAAGCGACTGTTCGACGCTCACAGAAATCTCGTCGTGAAGGGAGCACAGCGCATTAAAAGACGGGCGCAATGAAGGGCGACTCGCACACACAGCGCTGACATGGCTTATTCGGAGGACGGGAAGGATGAATATATATACATATGCTACTCACAAGTGGTACGAAAAGCAAAAATGAGTCATTTTCACATGGCTTATTCGGAGGACGGGAAGGATGAATATATATACATATGCTACTCACAAGTGGCACGAAAAGCAAAAATGAGTCATTTTCACCTTATGTTCTACGCGGTACAATCATCACAGAAAGGATTTCCTGTTTTGTGACGATGTATACGTGATTCGTTCCTCTTGTGGAAAGAGATAAACTTGAATGAGTGCCTATATGAGAAGATCTCTCGAATTGCTCACAACTCGCTTTTTGAAAGTGAAACCGCCTATTTCATTCATATGGTACATTACATCGTATTTAAATTGTTGAACATTTTTTACACATGATAAGGTGCACATACAATAGGGTTCCAGGCAACCAGGGAATCTATTGCCACGATTGCAGTTGCGTGCGCTTTTCTGACAGCAGCTGGATTATAATAAAGTCGGCATCAGTGATTTCAGAAATCAGCTGTGGTAGAGTCGTTTTATGAAGAAGGAAGATTGAAAAAGGACCCTATTTTCTAACTTGCTTAGTGAAGGCACAGTGCAGGGCCTCTAGGGATGGGAAAAGAGAATTAAAGATGATGGAAAGAAGATAAGATAGAAAGGAGCAAGGTGCATGGCGAGATAGTGTCTTGTCAGCGCAGACGAGAGAACGAAGGCAAGGCGTTTAGCTACAGGGAGCTGAGTTCTGCAGGAACCGCTAACTCGCGCAACGTTCGAGTTTGCGGTTCCTGCAGACCCTGGTGCTTACTTCCCAGCGTTGGCCTGAAATTTATCTGCCGACAGTGGACCGCGCCGAACGCTATCATGAACTATGTACCCGCCTCAAATCCCTCTTCATAGCCCGGAGAGTTTCCTAGACCAGCTGATGCCTTTTCGAGAAACGAAACAGCGTTTTTGAGGTAAGCGCAAACACATTTCCTGCCTAATAACTTTACACAGCACAAAATACAAGCCCTGAATACACCTCATTGCCTAGTGTTCGGTTCCATACCGACTCTATTCCACGCAGACTAGTACTGCCACAGAACCAATGCACCACAGCGCCAGTAACTCCGCTATAACATACTTACACGGGAGGCCTTGGTTGAGAATCTGGGTGGAACAACCTCCTAGTGCACAATTCTTTTCAACCATATGTTAGCGATCTAGGGGAAGGTCAGTAAAGCCTTATTCTAGAGCTCAGACCCGGCTTGGGTTTCAACAATAGGAGTAAAATAGATTTTAAAATTTTTATCTGCTTGTGGGGCATGTCAGTAGCATATGTAAACGCCTTCACCATTCCTGTCCTAGAAATTAAGTGTTGAAAGTCAGCGCTGTGTTTTCATCATTCTTCTCCGTCCCAGTTTTCAAGTTTGCTGAATTCTCTTGAAAGTTTCACGAACGTGTCCAAGCTGATACATTTATTCTTGGCGCATTTTTCGAGCCCTGATTGACAACACCCACACCAAAACTCATCAAAGACATACAATTCAGCGGCTAATCCGCAACTATGAGGGCACAGAGTACAAATTACGCGAAGAACCTTCAAGCAAAGCTACGTGGCTCTGTTAACTAGCAAGCTACCTCCATCAACTCTTCGACACCCAGGGAGTACCGAGGAGCACCGAACGAAGCACTAGACAAGCCTTTCACGCAGGGAGAGTTACACGCAGGCCCTCGCTAAGCCTACGCGCAACACGAGCCCAGGAAAAGACAAAGTGACCAATAGGCACCTACGACAGCTACCGCCCAAGGCGTTGACGGCGCTCTTTCGGCACTATAATGACTGCTTGAGCGAGGGTGAGCTACCACAAGCCTGAAAGAACTCGGAGGTGACCATGGTGGCCAAGCCAAACAAACATATCTCGATTGTGAATATTCATCTCATTTCTTTTACGTCTTGTGCTGGGAGACTCTTTGAGCACATGGTAAACGAGCGGCTCACCATACACCTCGAAGACAACGGTCACTACCCGAACACCATTTTTGGATTCCGCCAAATGCTCAGCACAGAAGACGTCCTCTTGCAGATAAATGAAGATTATCTTTTCCGCTTGAGCAAGCACAGTAAGTCGTCTGTTCTTGCTCTGGGCGTAAAGGGCGCATTTGACAATGTGAGCCACGAAGCCATTCTGTGTAGCCTTGAAGATGTCGGCTGCGGTGCCAAAACATACGCCTACTTGCTGGCTTTCCTCAACAACCGCACAGCCACTGTAGGGATTGCCAATATCCGGAGCGAGCTTTTTCCTCTCCCTAATAAGCGCACGCCGCAAGGCTCCGTGATATCACCACTGCTTTTACCTTGGCCCTTCTTAAGCTCCCATGACTCATGGATGCTGTCCCTGGGATACATCGCGCGTTATACGCCAATGATATCACTATGTGGGCAATAGATGCAAGCACGGGGGAACAGGAGGGCCGACTTCAGAAGGAGGTTAAAATTACTGAAGAATATCTGAAGGCCTGCGGCCTCCAATGTGCTCCGGAAAAGTCAGAACTGCTTGGGGCACGTATCCGGGGAAGACCACCAAGCTACGACGCACCTGACCCACAAGTCTCTCTACAAGGAGTCCAAATATCACAAGTTGACAGACTTCATGTCCTTGGACTACATATACATAAAGATGGGTCTGGCTCCGCTGCTCTACCCCGGCTGCAGAACACTGTGACACAGCTCACCAACCTAATCCGAAAGGTGGCTAACCACCGCAGTGGCTTCGAAGAGCACGACACCCTAAAAATAGTACAAGCTCTCCTTTACAGCCGCATAACGTGCGGAACTCCCTAGCTCAACCTGAAGACAGCGGAGACACAAAAACTTAATCTGCTGATACGAAAGGCTACAAAGCTTGCGCTACGACTGCCCCCAGCCGCCTCCCCTGACCGATTGCTTCCCATGGCTGTTCACAATACGTGGGAAGAACTCATCAACCAGGTCGATAGGCTGAAGCTGTCACCGACAGGGCAAGCCATTCTTCGACGCACAGGGTACACGGGAACAGCCTAGAAGCCAACGAAGAACGCAAAGGCAAAATACCGTCACAGCACCGAGAATGCCTTAAATTCAGCAGATCCCTCGAAACATGCATTTTCAACATCACCGAGCAAGGCGGCTTGCCGCGGTTAACATGATCCGGAAAAAAACGATCACAATGACCCGCAGGCGCGATACGTGGATGCAGCCAAGTATCCGGTACGTAACACCTTCGCAATTACCGTCACAGATACAGGACGCGGTACTGGCATCGGCGACTATGCTCGCGAAATGTGCGGAAACAGCTTAAGGGGCTGCTACAGCACTCGCCACCCAGATGAGTGAGGATCCCACCGTGGTCTTAACTGACTCACAAACAGCGGCACGGAACTACCTGAAAGGCAGGGTCTCCACGGCGCCGATTAAGCTGCTAAAACAAACGGATGAACACTCTTTCCCATACACATGCGTCGTCTGCGTTAGGGGACACGAAGGTCTCGAGGTAAATGAAGCGGCACACACCACAGCCCGCGAATGCGTCAACCGGGCATTCCCGTACGAGATCCGAGGCACCTCCCACTCAACAACAGAAGCAGAGGCAAGAGAACCCGAACCGCTAACGTATCATAACATTATCGGCTCGGACGGAAGTCATACCCTCCGCCACATCCAAAACTCAAAAGAGACGAATGCACTGATTACAGGCGCCTTCAAAGCAACACGTTTATCCACGGCGTACTATTGCACCATATGAGGCCGACGTTGCACAGATACATCTGTCCTCACTGAAATGTGGCAGACACTCTGGCGCACCTCCTACTGCAGTGCAAAGTAAGTGTCCCAAGGCTACAAGCAGCACCATATGCTGAACAAGACCTCCTTAGTGAAGCGTGGGAGGCTGCGATTTCCCAGCCGGACTTGGTCGAGCAGCGTCAACTCGTCGCTCGAGCCCGGCGGGCTGTCCAGGCCAGAGGGTTTCTGAAATAAAGAACCCTCCCACCTTCACTTCACAAGCTTAACTCAATAAATGTTTTCTCTCTCTATCTCTCTCTCTCTGTCACGTTGTTGATGCCACATTGTGCTTGTCAACGTTTTGTAATTACAAAATATATTAGCGTATACAAAACAGTTACTTTTCAGATACTGCCTGCTTTTTTGTTTACATGTAACACATTCATGTTATTTTTGCACCAATTTTATGTATACCCTTGTGTGCTGCCTTGTTGTTACAGCAATGTAGGGGTGACAAGGCACTACTTAGGCAGACAATGTTCTGCCTTCAGTGTTGATATCCAAAAATCACTCTGTGAATCAATCAATTAATCAATTGCTTCACTTTTTTGTACCACAATAATCCTGGCTAGCGAAAAGTTCTAAAGCCCCATCTTGTTATTCATGTTACCCTTTTGCGACACTTGACTGTTTTCTGCCAGGGACCTCTTCACTACTATGCGAATAACTCAAATTACGTGTTAGTGACTTCTTTATAGTTAAAGGCTAAGCCATTTTATGTCCGTGAGTCGGGAAACCTTGCAAGACTTGCACAGACCTAAGGATACCTCGCGAGACTGGCTGAGGCCGCAAAAGCGTAGTGTTATCACGTGACCTCTGATGACGCCAGAGAAAGCCGATCACGAAATCTCTGATTGCATGGGCAGCATGGTTGCGACCATGTCTGAGTCTTGGATTTCGGCCTGCAGCTACGAAACCGGTATGCTGCAAGTTAGCACCCCCCATGTGAACAGCTTTATTTGTTTCAGCTGGACTACTCCGTGCGTACCAAGTCAACGGACAATGATTCACACCGTCATCTTTTCTCCTTGGCTACAAACAGGCGTCTGTGGATATCTCATAAATAATGAGACCTTCTTCCATATTCAGTTGCTTCCTTGTGAAGAAAACTTCAATAAACGATTATCCTAATAGCTAAGGTATATCTGCACAAATGTTGCCCCTGCATGTGTCCTCACGAATTTATAATTTAGACATGTACAAAAGCAATCAATTGGGAGGTTGGTTACATGAATAACGTTGCAATTTAAACATGTAATCGCTCAGTATAAACTCTCTAAAGACCGTAAGGTGCAGTTACTGTAGTTTACCCATACTACTGTTTCAACATGTCACATGATTCATGATGACAGAAGGAAGAAAAGGAGTGTTTCGCACTCGCCGCCATGGCTACGAGCCGCCCCAGGCACTCTGGGGTTCAAATATGCATACACGCTCCATAAAGTGGACTGGAAGATGAACGCTGCTTGAAAGGCCGATGGGTATGCTTGCATTAGCATTTATTACATCCAACCTTTTATCGTTTGGAGCCAGTCAGTTGGGTACGAGCCAGAGTGTTATTCTGTCCGCGCTACATAAACTCATTCAGGCGACCGGAAGGGTACGTTGTTAGTACCAACAAATGGATACAATTCTTTGTCCCCCTTCTATTTTATGTCTTTTCTTTCTGGCTTTTCAAATCCTTTTTGCCCTTTTCATTTTTTTACGTACATTACGTCTCGTTCTCCGTTTTCTCTCTCCAATCTCTCTTCTTTAAGACGCATTGTATGTGAATTTTATTTATAAGGTACAGTGTGGCCTATCTTCCTTGGGGGTATAAGCCAAGATCTTTCAGGCGACAAAATGAAGCAAACAAGACCGATGCTGCAGCTCTAGCGTAGAGCATTGGACGCGTTATACGAAGGTCGCAGGTTCAGTGGCTGCAGGCAGCTTGTTATCTTCTTGTCCACATTACATTCTTCACATTTTCGTTGTAATAATGAAAAAAATTACTCTATGCTTTTTTGACATTCTTGTAAGGCAGATCTAATTATTATTATGTCTAGCATCGAGAAACTTGCCGTTTGAAGACTGTTACACGCGGAGAGGTAAAGCCGAATAAATGGTTAGCGTGGTTTCGACGTTCTTCGAGCTTCAATGTTTCTTATTGTGCATTCGTCGACTGTGGTTTCTACGTAGCCTACACATTCTCGTTGCTGAATCGCCCTCTTTCAGATTGGAACAGTATTTCGAAACGAATCACTGTCTTCAATCATTCTCCGCTTCGACTGCAATGCAATGTACTCGACGATGTCCGACCTCAGATCCCGTGAGAAGATGAGTCGGTAAGTGTGCTCGTTAAAATATTCTAGAAGGCCTGTTTTTCCTATCAATAGATGCTGAGCGTATACTGAGCTGCAAAACAAGTACTTGGAGGAACACAGTGTACCAGGCGTATTGCACTACAAAGTTTTTTATTGTAAATTAGATTTCCGTGGGTTCTCGGCACGTAGCAGTTATATGTTCTACAACACCACGGCTTTGTTGCACCGGGGAACGGTTCAAGCATTATATTTAGGAAGCTGTATTCACCGCGTAAAGAAGAGTGGTCCAACAAAAGGATGCTGGATTCATTCTTTCTTCATAGAACTCGCATTCTTGAGAAGGCTTTCTTTGACGCAGCCCATTCCACACTTCAAGCATTTTCTTTGAAAACACCCCTTATTACACTACTGTTGAACCTTTTGTCTTTATATATACTGGCAAACTTCTGTCATGTATGGATTTCCCGATAGCTTGAAAAATGGGTGTGAAAACATACAAACTTACTTACATTGATTGTTAGTAAATTTGTGCGTGTTCATTGACTTAAAATGTGTTCCCTAGTATATATCTCACTACAGTGAACAGGAATCGAACAACCCGTTTTTAAAAACTACAAAGCAGCAACCAAGAATCCAGCAAATTTTATAAGTTCTAACAACACAACAAAACGTTCGAGAAGAAAGCCAGTGCAAATTTTGGCATAGCAATGACAGTATTCTGAAGGAGCTCCTCGGAGCTGAACACTGTAAATGCACCCTTTGCTATTGCTAAAACATTGAGCTTTGAGTCCAGCCTACGCATATCTCAACCTGGCATATATACGATACGTTATCGGTGAAATTCCGCGGCTGCTTTAAATGCTGAATACTGCTTTATGAATTGTTACGCAGTTTATGATCGCTGAAATTATCATTATTTCTCAATTACTTATCTTGATAATGATGTAATAACTAGTTTCTCGCCTTCCTGATTATTTAAGAATTAATCGTAGAGCATGTACATGAAAGGCCTCACAGTTACCTCAGCTAACAGGCCGCCGTCCTGAATTTTAGTCCCGCAAAAGCCCGGGCAGTTAAGAAGTTAAAAACGAAGGAGAAGAAACAAGAATGTTCGAACAAAAGGCCACCTAACTTTAAAATTCTAAAGAACGCCTTTCCTATATCACCTATTTGAGCATTATTCGTAGTCGATGTGTCGTAAGCTTTTGAAAGTGATATCAATACTGCTTTCCACCATAACTGAATACTGTATGACTGTTCCGAAATATAGTTTTCCTTGCACTGTGATGGTTAGACTCATAAGTACCGCATGACATGTCTCACAAAGAAAGGCTTGACGTCAGTCTGGTCTCTGTAATTTGCACAAACAAAGCGCTTTTATTTCATTAGGCGAGAAAGTAATGCGAGTATTATAGAGCAAAGCCACAGTCTTTCTTCCGTGTGAGGTCATGGGCCTCAATGACAGGTGTGCAGGCTGCATGCATTCCATGGGCCCCTAGTTTGACACAAATGTAATACTAAATGTTACGTATTGAGAATTTACAGAAATTAAGAGGAAGCGACGCGCATTTCTTCGGCGATCGACATTTGTTTCAGCCACATTTTGCATCCCTATTTTTCAGAGATTTCACGTTTGATTACTCGACGAGGCATAGTCGTTACATGGTGAATTACAACACTTTGGGTAAGTGACGTGAGATGTGAACTTAACATTTGTGTAGTTTCTTTGAATTTAAAGAAATGCAAGTGATATAGAAAAATCGAATGAAATTTAGGGCTGCTTTGAGAGACAAGAAGAAACCAATGACCCCAACGATAATCGGAGGGCTGTTTTCCCAACTAAAGACACTGCACTTTTCCTGGGAATTAGCGAGTGTACTCTTGAAACGTGAAAAATCATACTTAAGGCATTGTGACATAGGAGCATCAGTTCGTCCCTAATACTTGCCCACATGTCATGACCTTGAATTTGCCACTCTTTCCGAATGAGAGTAGGCCGCCTGTGCCCCCCCCCTCCCCCCACTTCAACGAAGTCACAAAAAGAGCATGCTTTTTCAAGAAATGTACATTTGCCCGCTATTTTGCAGTGATCCAGGCGGGCTTCCTTCAGGACTTTATGTTCAACGAAAATATGCCTTTGTAAGTTTCCATTTCTTTACTGACGTGCGAGCAGCACATAAACTGTCGTAAATGCTTCTACAGACAAACGTTTACCAAGAATGTGCCATAGACATAATAAACTGTTGCATGCTTTCGGTCAATATTGAAAAGCTAAGGAATATGAGAATTTGGCCGTTGAGTAGGAGAGCTTTATTCGATGGTATATTTGTAGTCACTAATTACAACTGAAATCGTCAAAATAGCTGGAATTGTCCGGATGGGTGGCACTTGTGCTGAGGAAGCTAGCGGGGGTAGAAACAGACTTACAGACACCATGTGTTACATTTTTGAAGTGAAGGACTCTGTATAGATGGTCGGCTAAGGAAGTTTGGCCTATACAAGTATATAAATTCATTCACTTGCTCTATGATTTTGAACGGTAAGACAAAAAATCGCCAAGCCTGCGTGGAACACGCAGCACTGTCACAGCGGAAGCTGGAAGAGCGGTCTTTCAGAACCTTTTTCAAACAGTCTTTGGGTAGCTGCTTCAAGATCACTTGCAAGGTACCCCTACACCATTAATTATTGTGTAGTAGGCATGCATTGATTATGCAATCCTTCGTCATTATTCGCAGAAGCGTTGTACCCGCTGCACACTCGCAAGAAGTTTTGTGCACTATCTTTATGCTGTGGTCAACGACGATACAGAATTATGCCACAAATGTTTGTATTCTCGAGAATCACCCACAGTTGGTACAACCTGCAGTTAGTATTTGAACCAGATGAAGCTTTCGTAAAAGGTTGGAACATTCGACGACGACCCACTCGATGCACAATTCACATTATGTGACACCTTGTTGTTCCTTTGCTGTTCTAGAACGCTTTATTACTCACATTACCATGAATCTTTTTCCGACCACAAACATGCCTAAGGCCAGTTCGCAAAGAAGTTCTAAACATCGGCGGGGCCCAGTAATGAAACTCTGGGATGAAGCAGAGAGGACCCGGGTTCGAATTTCATTGTGTCCTTGGTGTTTTTTTTTCTTTTTGCTATAATGAATACGGATACAGGCGGCAGTGGCGGCGGATAACTACGGCGCCACACGTGACCGTGTCGCGATGTAATAACAGCTTTGCTGTTAAGTAACAAACTAAAATTTTAGTGTTATGTAGTTCGCATTCTAAACTAACATAATAAATAGTTACTTCGCTGTACCGATGCAGGAGCAGCTTCTTGTACGGATGTGAAAATTGGTCGAAGACAATTTCAGCCCTTTTTGACGGTTTACAAACACAGTGACACGAGCGGCGTTATTTTTCCCGTGAGAACGCTGTGAAGAATTATCAACTTACACATGGAAACTTATACAAGGACCAGCACTTATCGCTGGGAAACAGAAAAAAGAAATGTAGTTTTTGTGTTACCTACAAGGTCGGCAAAGCAAAATGCCGCGTTTTGCTGCGTGTCTCATTTTACTCCACCCTATATATACACAGGGAGTTTATCATAGTTGAACACCGTAAGTTTCACCCCATGTTACTACTGAAACATTAAGCCCCGAGTTCAACGTACAAGTATTCGAACCTTGAACGCGATACGTTGTCACTGAAAGGCTATGGCAGCCGGAAATGCTAATCACCGTTTTATACTTTCATTACACATTTATGCTGATTTAAAATTTTCGTTTTACAAAGTGCTTATTCCGTTAATAGCGTAATACGCAATTTTCGACCCTTTTCAATTTTCCACGATTTATCGCTGAGCCTTTACACCTCAAGTTCTGCTAAGCCAGCGGGCACAGTCACTAAATTTATCCCCACAAGGGCCGAGACATTGAATCTGGGGAAAAGGAAGGGGGGGGGGGGGGTGTCAAAGGTTTTTGAACAAAATATAACTTTACTTTGGCATCATAAATGACACATTTCCACGTCATCTATATGGTTAATTTTGAAAGGGACTAGACATCAGGTTTGTATAAAAGTATAAGACTAAAATGTGGTCGTCGATTCTGACTCAAAAAGTTTTCATTCCACAGTAATGTTTCAACTCACAACACATCTTCAGTCAACATCCCTTGAATATCGAGCTGAAAACATTGGAAGCATGCTATCTTAGCACAGGTATTATTTCACGTGATATGCTTCATAGTAAGCTTAACAGGAAGCCTTATAAAGGCATGTTTTCAATTCTTTTCTGCTAAGTAAAACAAATGCGAGTATGAATATATGTGAGCTTATAGTAGTGTGCGCTTCACGTTCACAGATTTAGACCTGCAGCCACAATGTAAGTTGTCTTTACTATAGTTCGATATAAACATGTCAAATAACTTACTGTAACAACTGTCCTTCTTACTTCGAATATTTAGTTTTATCAGCGCTGATGTAAGCTAGAATCACTGATGAAATTTGCCGGCACGTTCAAGTTTACAACCCGAAACCGAAAATGCAAAGGTGGCTTCGTCTAGTTAAGTATATCATCTTGTGCTCGGACAAATTTCTGACTTCACAAATGAACACATCTGATTACATGCATTGCCTGTAAAGCGTGTATGATTGATAGCTGGGCTATCTTGACAAATGTTAGTTGATACGTGTGAAGCATACACATGATGTCTGTGCGTTTGTTACTCTTTTGACTACACGTTCAACTTACCTTGCACAAAATCTTCCTATTGTGATTGATTTACTCGGACAACATTTATTTGAGTTTGGCAGCATCGGCTATTTCAAGTAGGCACAACTGGGGGACGTCACAAAAGGGGGATAAGTTAATTAAATGAGTCACCTATGCAAATACTTTTTGGTTTGGGGAGCAGTGACAGTAATCACAGCTTATAGTTTTTCTTAGTACGGAATCCACAAAAGATAGCTACTTAAGGTAGCGAGAAATATTTCTTGAACCTCTTAATAACAGGACTTTCATTCATGAGGAAAAAAATCAACAAAAAGTTCTTGAAGACTAAATAAAACCATTGAGCAACCACCGCCCGTGTTGTATATCCCTTCCTTTTGCATAGTCACCTCAAAAACATTAATTTGTTCTTTTTCATCCCAGGGTTTTAAACCTAGCGACAGCAGGACGGTCTATGGCCCACGAGATTACCCACGGCTTTGGCGATAAAGGTATAGAGATATACGGCATGCAAAACGTGTGGTAAACCTGACGCGTGAATCGGCGTCAGTACCTCACTAGGGTAAAACACCGAGGATACAGAAGCTTAATAACCTGAAATGAGTACGCTACGCGTTGTGCAAAAAAATGGCGGAAATTTGAGGTGTCACACACTGCACGCTGCGAAGGAAATTTCGGAACCTTCAGGCGACGTATGCCATGAGCTATGAAAGAAATGACGGAACTTTCAGGTGACTTATGCTAAATTCTGAGACAGAAGCAGCGGGAACTTCAGATGACGTATACTACGCGCCATGAAAAAATATGGTGGAAACCTCAGGCGATGCTTGCTACGCGATGTGAAAGAAATGGCAGAATTTTAAGGTGACTTATCTCAAAGGCGAATCGTTGCGCACAATGGTTTATTTATGTGGCATTCGAAACCACAGTCTAATTAAAAAAAAGAACCTTTGCAGCATTGAAATAATGAAAAAATGAAAATAAATTAAGAGCTTCATCAATCATAGAACATCAGTACAGCCTACGCTTTGACACCATTTGATTTGCTGTTGAGTCTGAAAACTGGTATGTAGTTATTGTTTTAGGAAAGTGTAGGTTCGAATTCAGTTATTCGTTGCTTAAGACACAAACAACCTCTGAAAGGAGGCCAGAGTGGTTTAAAATAGGTGGAAACCTTGCCATTACGTGTACCGTATGATGGCTCATGATGTCGTATGACGTAAGCGAATAAAGCTCACAAAATTAGTGAGTTTATGTATGTATGTATGTATGTATGTATGTATGTATGTATGATTGATTGATTGATTGATTTGTGGGGTTTAACGTTCCAAAACCACCATTTGATTATGAGAGACGCCGTAGTGGAGGGCTCCGGAAATTTTGACCACCTGGGGTTCTTTAACGTGCACCCAAATCTGAGTACATGGGCCTACAACATTTCCGCCTCCATCGGAAACGCAGCCGCCGCAGCCGGGAATCGAACCCGCGACCTGCGGGTCAGCAGCCGAGTACCTTAGCCACTAGACCACCGCGGCGGGGCTGTATGTATGTATGTATGTATGTATGTATGTATGTATGTATGTATGTATGTATGTATGTATGTATGTATGTATGTATGTATGTATGTATGTATGTATGTATGTATGTATGTATGTATGTATGTATGTATGTATGTATGTATGTATGTATGTATGTATGTATGTATGTATGTATGTATGTATGTATGTATGTATGTATGTATGTATGTATGTATGTATGTAGTTATTAAAATCACCTCACACACTTCTAAATCAGGGTTGTGTGAGCAGGGATTACGTAAGAGAAATAATAACAGGAGTATGATAACCTCGTTATACAATGCTTGCTGACTGATATGTGGGGTTGAACGTTCCAAAACTGTCATATTATTTTGAGAGACGCCGTGGTGGAGGTCTCCGGAAATATCGACCAGCTGGGGTTCTTTAACGTGCACCCAAACTCGGAGCACACGGGCCTACAACATTTCCGCCTCCATCGAAACGCAGCCGCCGCAGCGGGGATTCGATCCCGCGACCTGTGGCTCAGCAGCTGAGTACCTTAGCCACTAGACCACCACGGTGGGGCTGCTTGCTGACTGTTAGTACAGAGCACAATAAATAATTATAAAAAAATTAAAAGAAGCACAAAAACATGCTTACACGATTGGTTAATAACACACCAATCAAAAAGGATGCCCGTTACTTCGGCCCTAAATTTTCTACATTTGGAATGATGACGTCATGCTAAAGAAGATCATTTCAGTGAATAGTTGCTTGCGACAAAGTCGAGTATATTTGACGTAATGGCTGTAAATTCATAGCGAGATACGCCTATAAATAGTAATATTAGCTTTGTTCTTCTTTGAATTATATTTCAAATTTTTGTAATCTTTAAATTGGTTTCGCGAAATAGTTACCTCCGTTTTGCGCAATAAATGGGCAGCTTACGATCACCGGAAACCTTGAGTTACATGGAAGTTTGCTAGCCGAATAGAACTTCCGGATTCAAGAGGTATCTCATTTTCAGGAAAGGAGTACGATGGCGATGGCAAACACGTGAACTGGTGGTCAGACTATGCGACGAGCAAGTTTAATGAGAAGAAGAATTGTTTCGTGGAACAGTATGGAAGCATCTTCGACCCCCTGACGAACAAGTCGGTGAGATTTCTTCACAAACCAGGGAAACACCTTCGTGCGTACGCAGTAAAATGTCTTCGTCATTCGATAGAGGTCGCCATCGTAGGATCATACTTTCGTTCACCGTTGTGCCATAATTTTGTTTTTATTTTAACGCGGAATAGGCAGCTGTTGTGAAAGATTATTTTGCGAATATTGCGTAAAAATAGCCTGTCTGCGAGGCCATGATGGGTGCACTGCAGATGCATGTACGTACGCGACGAATGTTGCGGAATTCATTAAAGCTCGGGCGGGTTATGTCACTGCAACCAAGGGGCGAAGCCAAGGGATCTTGGGGTGGTCGAAACCCTTGCCCCAAAAAGTTCGATTTTGCTTGCGCATACACTATAGACGCACAGATCCAAATGCAAGCACGAACATACTAAAGTATGGTTGACCTCCGCACCTCAGAAAAAAATTTTTACTACGCCCATGCGTAGAAGTGAATGATAAAAAAGAATTCAACAGCTATTTTTCTATAGTCAATGCAGGGCCATCTAAGTCTTTGCATGTCAATCTATGTGAGGTGCCTTTTTGTGAAAAACATTGTGGCTGCCTTTAAGTCATAATGTTAGCATATGAAATACATTGAATTAAGGGACATTATAGTATGTGAAATGCGCGGATACAGTTATCAGTCTTTTAAAAGAGATTTTGTTGCGTTGATAGCGAACAAGCGTATATATCAACGCTTAGGTTGATCAAAGTGACACAGCGAGCATGCATAAAGCTAATCACCAAAAGAGAGCCACTTTATTGGCAAAATGGATGAGCCAATTTGTGGAAGCAGGATTGGGGAGAGATGAACGCCTGTTGAATACACGTAACTGTGAAATCAAAGGCGCCAAAAAGCGCCGCATCGAAAATGTGTCCTTAATTTATTACCATAATCCACCGCAATAATGAAATGTCTTCCATCATGCACTCGGCGACTACTTTTTTTGCACTGAATGGGAAAGCTACGGGTGTAGAGCATATGCACATGTAGCCCTACGCGAAGTCTTCCTATTATGCGATCATCTCGTAACGCTGTGCAAAGTGACGGGGGTGCGCCATCAGCGTTTCATGTAGACGCAGATGCCGCTCAGCGTTCGAGGTACATGTAAAAAGGCGTGACTTTCTCGAAAGTGCGAAAATGCGAAGCCACAACGAATAAACTAAAGGAAATACGAATGTCTTGCAGGTGTGAGCTGCGTCCTGTCTGAAATAGCTCTACGTAGAAAAGAAAAGACGAACTGTTGAATTTCACTGTTTCGCAAGTTCTGTAGACTGTCACGCCTCTCCGCGGCCGCCAGCGTAATTTCATAAAGATTATCGTAGTAGCGGCGGGGTAGCGGCGCTCATAGCATGTGCATGTACGTCTTGTCTGGCGTTGGACCTTCACTAGGACGTTTCTGTTGTAATTACCGGGCGCACATAGGTCACTGCATGCACAACTGGTCAAGAGCAGAGTCTGAGACACTGAGTGTGCTCCTCAGAAAAGTTATCAAGAAGGTCCTGGGCCTAGCCATACATACTAGCACCGAGCGTCTACTTGAGCTTGGCATTCACAACGCGATCGAAGAAATAGCAGAAGCTCAAGAGAGAGCACAGTTTGTAAGGTTATACAACAAGGTCGGGGAGAATGATCCTGTAGGAGCTGGGCCTACACCCAGTGGCAATTCAGACGCAATTACATTGATGTCCCCGGCAACATCAGAGAGAATATCACGGTATCTTCTATACCCTAAATATCCATCCAGAACACAACATCGGAAGAAGAGTAGCAAGGGCCAGGACTATACTTCGTAAAGTCTCAAACGAGGAACAAGGGGTCGTATTTGTTGACGCGGCTTCCTACGCCAATAAGAAAGCTTTTGTGACAGTGGTGGTCGATGGGGCTGGCCGTGTCGTCAACTCAGCGACGGTCAGGATGAAAGACCCAATCATTGCGGAACAGGTGGCCATCGCATTAGCACTGAAGATGGATAACATTGTAGTCGTCTACAGTGATTCCATGGCAGCACTATGGGCATTCGCAAAGAGGACGGTCGCAGAACAGACGCTGAGAATACTACATGGCAAGAACATAACGCATCATCTTCTGAGTTGGTTCCCAGCTCACCTTGGACAAATCAACGACTCCCCTGCCAATATCAATGAAGCAGCACACGAGGCGACGCGAGACCTCTCCAACCGTGCCTCTCCGGTGATTCGTTCTACTGGTGAAGGGGATAACCGGAAAATTCTTACAACATATAACGAGCTTGCTAATCATTTCTACCAGTCTAGAAGGATTTTCCCTCCACCTCACAAAATTGGCAGCATATCCACGGAGTGAATGATGGGGAGTGGGGCGAAGCATTCGTCCGTCCATACGTTCTTGCTTCCGTCCGTTCCTGCGTACGTCTGTGTAACCGTCCATGCGTTTATCCACCCGTCCGTGCGTGCGTCTGTTTGTGCGTCCGTCCCTGCATCCGCGCCTGCGTCCGTTCATGCGTCCATCCATGCATCAGTCTGTGTGTCCGTTCGTCCATCTATTGAGCACTCCAAGTACCATCATCTCGCATCTTTTCATCATATATTCTCCATATAGAAGCACCGCCATCCGGCGGACACTTCAAGGACTAAACAGGAGGTGGCAAATGCACACTTTCTTACGGCTTGCGCTTCGGGTTTACTTCCCACCTTTAACCACCTCGAGTTCATGGTATATACTAGTTCACTGTATTCATGACTATGCGGCCGAATGCTCGCTAAACCTTTCTAAAACCAAGGAGGTTACACCCAGCGAGTATAACGTAGCAACCCTTTCTTGTCAGATCGTGCTCAATGTACATGCCAATAGCTGCTAATGGGGATCGCAGCGTGCGCGTTACATAAAGGCCGAATGCTCTTGTCTCTCATTACCCTTTAGCAGCCATTAACATGTGCATTGAGCACTATCTTTTATTGTTCAACAACGCACAGAAGAAATCTTTCACCGGAACCTTTCTTGGAGGTCAAAATCGTAAGGACCGCTATTTCGGGTATGTGCCACTGGTGGTTACGTACTACGAGGGACGCACAAGCCGCGCCATAAGGAGCTTCGCCCCTAAAATCTAACTCCGCCCTAAGCACTTACATTAAGGCTTTTGCGAATGCACGTGTACCCTACTTTGAAAATGTTACACATCATGTATCCTGACCTATACCCAAGTAAACTTTGCCCACATTGTGGGGAAATAGCTTCATTAGAACATATGGTCTGGCAGTGTACCGAATTCATTCATTTATCGAACATCACCTCTGCCAGATGGGAGGCGGCAATCCGCAGCTCGTCCTTGGCAGATCAGCTCCGGGCTGTCCACCAAGCCCGCAAGGCGGTTGAGGAGCTCGGCATCTCAGTCCCCACGTGGGAGCTGCCCGCAACACAGTGATCTGTGTATTGGAGGACAAAATAAAGAGTGAGTGAGAATTTATTAGAAGGCAGAGAGGTCGGCCTGAGCTAGTTCGCTCTAGCCTGCTACTCTACACAGGGGATAAGGGAAAGGGGAAAGAAAGAGGGATGAAGGGGGATGATGGGGACAAGAAGAGATGGTGCATATGTACAGTAGCCACTTAGTATAGTACCCTACAGTCTAGTTTCTAGTCCAGTGCTTTTTATAAAGTCTAGAACAGCCTTTGTAGCAGTTTTTGATACTGTTTGGTCGTTCATTGCTGGCAATATGTGGCTTTCACTTAATGGTGTTCGTCCGATGCTTGCCAACGTTGCAGTTAGCATTTCTCTTTGTGCCACGTATAATGCACAGTCAAAAAATATGTGAGCTATTGTTTCGCGCACTTGGCAGCGTTCACAATTTGGGCTGTCCACACGGCCGATTAGGTGGGTGTAGTGACGAGTGAAGGCGACGCCCAGGCGAATTCGGTGCAGTATATTAGCATGTCTTCGGCTGATTTTATCTGGAAGACGAAAAGTCATACTGGGGTCTGTTTCCCGCAGGCGCATGTTCCGGTGATCTGGTAGCAACCAGTAAGTGGCAGCGCATTCGCGCATGAGTGATCTCAACAATGTGTTGACATCACCTCGCGAGTAGGGTACTTTGACGTACATAGGAGCGTTGTATATTGCCACTCTTGCTTCGCTATCGGCTGTTTCATTGCCAACCAGGCTGCAGTGTCCAGGAATCCATTGGAGTGTAATCAAGTGACCGCCCCTGTGTGTTAGGTCAAATGCTTGGACGATTCCTAACGTTAACTCGTAAAATTGGCCTCTTCTTAAGCAAGAATGGATGGCTTGAAGCGCTGATTTTGAATCAGACAGAATCGTCCATTTACGCGGTGCTTGGTCGTTCACAATTTTTTTTGGCTTCTTGTATAGCAACAATTTCTGCAGCTGTCGAAGATGACCTATGATCTAATTTGTACTGTCGGGAAATACCGAGTTGAGGGATCACGAAGGCTGCAGCTGAGGTGGATGAAGTTACGGATCCATCGGTGTAAATGTGCACAGAGTCGCTGTATCGGTCATCTAAATGTGCCAAGCTGAGTTGCTGGAGGACAAAATAAAGGTTTATCCAATCCAAAGGTCACTGCAACCATTGCAAACTCTCCGTTTGCGAAAAGGGCGCGCTTTTCAAACACAGCGAAGTAACAACTGAGATTCTTATTCGCGTTCATCTGTACTGTGAGTATGTTTCGTGCGTCATTTGTGCTTGAGAAACGCCGGGCACGTTTCGATCTGCTTGCCATTCGGCGCGTGACCTTCGTATTTGTTGCTATCGCATTCATTGCGTCACCTTTGCGGCGAACCTGTGGCTTTTTTAAGACCGCGTCAAAAATATCGGCATTGCGATAACTTAGTGAAATCTTACATCGGTAAGTATCCGCTCAAAAACGAGGACAAGAGAGGAAATACAGAATGTTATAACATTATTTGGGGTTTTGCGTGCCAAACCACGTACTGATCCTGAGGCACGCCTTTAGTGGAGGTCAGCGTGCTCGGACACCGCATGCCACAAGAAATTATGTGTTTGGTATTCAGGACCTTTTCGCTTTCAACAAGGCATCGTATCCGAGTGTCTGAAGCGTCTAGATGGCGCATAATACTTTACTGCAAAAAAAAAAAGTAGAGCTATTGCGTACGTTAAACACTGCAGTGCAGGCCACACATGTGCTCAGCGACTCCGATACTCTCTGTGGGCGTTATATTGAAGCATTCTGTGCGCTCCTAATGGCGACAAAACTTGCAAATTCGCTGGTTGTAAGATGCACACGATTTGGTTCTGTATCAATCGCTGCAATGCGAACATGATTTATGTGTTGTGAGTGATGTGCCCCTTCTGTGCAAGGGCGAAACTTTTTCTCTAAGTCTGCATGGTTGACTACATGAAATATAGGTAATCGCGTGAGCACAAGGTTGTGGCAAGCATCTTCTCCTGCGCATAGGCTTGTCATGTGCAGGCTTCGCGGCAAACTACGATGTTTTTTTTGATAACCCAGAAGCGTGGCCAAGGGCATGCAGATGCATAAGTTTCAATATTGCTGAGAGGTGTGGAGGAGACAGCTTGAGACAGATTAACTGTGAATTTATTGAAGCACACATAAAAACCCATGGTCTCGTCACCATGTCCACAACGATATATACTGTTTAATAAGGAAACATTTCATTTTAAAGATATAATAGGGCAACGTATGAAGGACAAGAATAATGTATTTTCATTACAGGATTTCATGAAATGTAAACTGCTTCCCAAGGAAATATTCGCTGTACAAAAAAGTGAAATGCGGTCGGGTTGTTTATGTATTTAACGTTAACGCAAAAATCGTTGGCATATGTTTGGAGCTGAGAATTCAGGAACCTTTATTTCTGAGCTTACACTTCTCGTTCATTCAATTCAAGAAAAATAAAACTCACAATCCACAGGTTGACGGAAACAGAACTTTGGAAGAAAATATAGCTGACAATGGTGGCATGCGTGTGGCGTACCAAGTGAGTAGCCATTTCTTTTTCGTCACTATTTTTTTACATTCAGGCGAATTTTGTTACTAACACAAATACAAAGAAATATTAAACGCCCAAATGGCATCTATATTTAGATGTAGGGGTGCTGTCTCATACGCTGAAGATTTTTCTGCCCATACGGGATATAAGGAAGTTATTACATGCGTAGGACTGGTCATGAAGTGCGGTATAAGATTATATGCAGTCATGAATTATGGAAGCATACAATAAAGAGGATTGCGCCAGCCAGAGCTAAAGGCCTGAATCGAAATGTTAATGAATAAAATATCCAATCTATCAATCAATCAAAATTCAACCAATCAATCAATACTTTAATTACATAAGGTTCCTACAATGCATGCGCGTTGACCCATACCTTAAAGACAGCTTAATTAATCCTAGGCCTGCTGATTTCATTGAATATACAATTCACCAAACCACTTGTGCCTTTGGCCAGCTGAACAGAAGCTATATGACAAGTATGGGACAGGGAGTCGCCGATTCTCTTCGTTCTTTCTTCTCAATTTCTTCATTCATGCTCCTCGTACTAGTCAGTTGAACACTATTGAAATAGCATTACTATTTTCCATTGATCGCGATCCGAGCACTGTTATTCGTTCACAAAATGTCTCGTACTAAATCACACCGCGTCACTTGCACGCTTTTGCAGTGCATGCTAAGAGTTCATCTATCTATCTATCTATCTATCTATCTATCTATCTATCTATCTATCTATCTATCTATCTATCTATCTATCTATCTATCTATCTATCTATCTATCTATCTATCTATCTATCTATCTATCTATCTATCTATCTATCTATCTATCTATCTATCTATCTATCTATCTATCTATCTATCTATCTATCTATCTATCTATCTATCTATCTATCTATCTATCTATCTATCTATCTATCTATCTATCTATCTATCTATCTATCTATCTATCTGTAGCCATGTGCCCTTTGACGGAGCCTCATTTATTCTTTGTCTTCCACACTGGTGTTGTTTTCAGGCCTACTTAAGAGTTACGGAAGACAAGCCAGAAGTGACGCTACCGGGTCTCGAGAAGTTCACGCAAGACCAGCTATTCTTTTTGTCGTTTGCAACAGTGAGTCTGAACTAAGATGTGCGAAACGCTACGTCATTACGAACTGCTTGCATTGAGCTGGTGTTGAAGCATGCCCCTACTTGTCACTGCAACTTATGCTTGCTGGATTGGCTCATAATCAATCTTACCCGGCAACCTTGGCAATCCTAGGCCCCTGCTAACACTACATTTATTCTCTTGAACCTATAAAGCAGTGCAGTCACCGAGTTGCTGCTAGTATATCAGTGTTCATGAAAATGAAAATGATTTTTCTTCGCTGGACTGCACACCCGTGCTTCCGTGCCATGAATGGGTTAAGATGGTGCCAGCATCTCACGGAGTTTTTTGTCGTCACTGAGATAACCTTACACGTTAATCATGTAAACGAGGCTCATAAATACTTACTGGTCGACCGTAAAACACGCCCTGCTAGAGTAATCGGTAAATATCAGGTGGAGGAAACGAACGTGGTGGTTACAATATCTGACAAGGAATACAAGTGCCTCGACAAATACTTTATGCTGCATGCGTGAAACGAACGTGGTGGTTACAATATGTGACAAGGAATACAAGTGCCTCGACAAATACTTTATGCTGCATGCGTTCATACAGTGGCGCGCTCCTCTTGATCCCAAAGCGCACGGTTTGCGAGGACACCGTAATATCCTCACTGACGTGCACTTAATACGTAGCATGACGGCAACACTGACGCCGGATTTGTGTTTATTATTCTGCCCCCCGTGATTGTTATCGGAATAAAACAGAAACAACTTTGCCCTCCCATGTTTACGTACAAGTGCATCTTTTAATCGTCACCCAACATATAATAGGTGTTTTTTAGGATGTCAATAAAATACGTATTTTTGTGAACTATGAGAGAAAAAAAAAGATTTGGTAAGCATTTCTTGCCTTAGCATACGGGTTCAATTCTTTTATCCTGATATTTTTCTCAAGCTCGCGAACGGACTTTGCCACTGGCATTTACCCGCACATGACATTTGTGTTTCTGATCACGCAGGCATGGTGCGTAAGAGAAGATGTTAAATTGTTGCGTCCTGGAGATACACACGCTCGCACCAGATTCAGGTTAGAGTTCTTATTTTATTGAGTGTCATCGAGCGCCAATTAGAGTGACTTCGAGCACAAATAGATTATGCTTCTGTCATGTTTTCCGTGTCTGCTGCCCCGCCGTGGGCGTGGCTAAGGTACTCGGCTGCTGACCCGCAGGTTGTGGGATGCAAATCCCAGATGCAGTGGCTGCAATTTCGATGGAGGCGAAAATTCTGTAGGCCCATGCGTTCAGATTTGGGTGCACGCTAAAGAACCCCAGGTGGTCGAAATTTCCGAAGCCCTCCACTACGGCTTCTTTTTTTAGCTCTCCCTTTCTCTTTCTACCCACTATTCCCCAACCCCAGTGTAGGGTAGCATACCGGATACTAGCATCTCGTTAACCTCCCTGCCTTCCTTTTTTCTTGTCTCTCGCTCTCTCTACTACGGCATCTCTCATAATCATATGGTGGTATTTGTACGTTAAACACAAATATCAACTATTCAATTATCGTGTCTGCTGTCGATATGCCACGCGATGTCACTATGCTTGTACGCTTTCCGGGTAACACTAGATAGCTTGAATATTCAAAGAACACCTAGTAAAAAGTGCGAACGTTGTTATGTTGCGTTATACCTAACTACTTTCTGCACTGACCATGCACTGACATGCTGCATTTGAAAATGCCTTAATCGGTGAGCATCAAGAGTGAGAATTATAGTTGCGTAAATTAGGAACTAGTGTTACTCTTTGACTTGGCAGTGAAGATGATAAAAGCTTAGTAACTCTAATAAATAAGCATGGCGTAACTATGGTCAGCATAGTTTTGTTTACTTTTATGTAAGAACACTGATAGTTGCGACCAAAGCTTGTAAGAACCAACACGTTTTGTAGTGTTAGTACTGAAAAAAAAACAACAACCAAAGTTGAAGAAATAGAGAGAGAGAATTAAAATGCAGGAAACACAGGGAGGTTAACGTGATTGTGTTTTCTCCCCATCATTCACGTGAACGTAACTCACTGCTCGTCTTTATGTGTTTCTTGTTTTTTTTTTGTCTGGCGCATGTATTTGATTGTCGCGTTTCGTTGAATTTCCGGTAATAAGTTCTATTATGTTCTATTCCAGAGTAAATGTACCCCTGCAGAACATGGAAGAGTTCGCTTCCGCTTTCCACTGCCCACGAGGTTCAACCATGCGACTTTCAGACGGGGACCGGTGCATAATGTGGTGACGTCTGGAACATGCGAATCCTCGCATATAGAATAAGAAAAATGCTCTTCTTTGGACTGTCCTCTCTTTTCGTACGCTTTCGCTATTGTCGTTCTTCTCTGAGCATAGTACTGTACCTAATGCAGGGCCCAGTAGCTGGTAAACGTTTTCATTCTCTTCTACAGCATCAGTCGTAGCTGTTATAATAAATATTGTTACGTAAAAATGACACGAGGCGTGTCCATTTAGAATCTATGTTGAAACTGATGCGTATAGCATCGACTAAGATGGAGGACAGCACGCACAACCGACAGACCACTCCATCGTTGTCGTTTTCTTACTCCTGATATGTCAGCTACGTAGCAATATGTTCATTTTTAGTCATTATTGAATAAACATTTGAATGTAGCATAACTGAGAAAGATAATCTCTTAGCCATTATGGCTAATTTCTCAGTGTTAAAGAAAATTCACCCCAAGCTGTATACAACAGTAGCGACCCCCCCCCCCCCCCCCCCCCCAAAAAAAATGACAGGTTCAGTTAATTTAGGGTCCAGCTTTCGATGAAGTGGTACCACTATTTCGTTCCTCTATATTGTGGCCCGGCAGCAAATTAGAAAGAAGCGATCAATCATTTTCTGCTGACTTTAGATGAGGCTCGGAGGGGAAGTCACTAAAGCTGACTGATGCGAGCAAAATTTGAAGTTTGTAACGTGGCGACAAAACTTAACTTGCCGCTCTTGTGCATGCAAGAAGATTGAAGCCTATGGGAGGAATAATGGCACCCACTATTCTTATAGATTGTCAGTCAGCCTGTGCGAGGAATCGTTTATCGGTGGCTTCGAAAGCGCCTCAAGGAAATGTCTAACATGCTGTTATCGAGTGCATTAATCGTGACAGACTGTACGGTTGGCAGCCATTTTTTTTTCTAAGTTCACCAAACCTTGTTGATTCAGGTTCAGTAACATGGCTTGGCGAGTTAGGTGATAGTAATGGAAACATGAAACCAGCAAAAAGTCTCGCAACACAATGAAGAAGAGCAAGAACACACGACAAGCGCTCAGAAAGTGTGCTATTTCAGTAGTATACAGAATTTTCTTGTCATGCAACCTCGTTTATACCGGCCAGATGGATCAATGTCGTGTGAACACCACTATCTCTTCCCCACAAGCACTGGTGCAAACCTGCCTCTGCATTGAAAAATTGTGACTGCGCTCCAGATACTAATCATAGATCGCAATTGGCAAAGATAGAAACAAGAAAGAACGTAAAATCTAAGATGCCTTTGAAATCAAGAAGCAGGGAAAAGTGTCGTGAGTGAGCGAATCTTCAGCTTTCCTCATCGAGCAAGAATTTGTGTTTTAGACAGCTGGTAAGCTTCGCGTTCAATTTAATCCTTCTTTCACACGTTTCATGCTCTGTACGGCTAGGTGTGTAAGTTTGACCTGGCGCTGCTGATCATTTGTTGGGGTGTGAGCAGTTTTCGAATAAATGCGTTCAGTTAAAAGTCCAGAGCTCGTCTTGTGCGCTTGATTTTCTTCGCTGTCTTTGTGTGGGTTTTCGGTAGTTTTGTCTTCCTATTTCTTGAAAGAGAGAGAGAAACTCTTTAGTGTAGAAAAAACAGGCATTTTCGCGGCGTCTATATATCGCTGGCATGCTACTCTGTATAGAGATTGGTAAGTGGACTGATAGATTTCATCAGAGAGAAAAAAAAATATGAAAGAAAAAGCATCGACCGAGTGAACTTGATTTGTCAACGATTTACAACTAGAGGATAAGGTAACTAAACGCTTTTCTTTATGAGATGCTGTATCATTAGAGCATTCCAACCAGATCAATTTTGAATTAGCAATCGATCATTGACAATATGACCCGAAGATGTTTGGAAGGTCCGCAAACGGAGCCTAATACGTAGCGCAAAGTATGTGGAACAAGCATAAGAGTTGGAATCAACAACCTGTAATTTTGATATCGCCTATATCTATCACTAGGCTACAGGTACTGGACGCAGCTAACGTTTCAATGGATACCTCGCCATGCTGGTATTTCGGAAAACAAAAAGCTGATGAAGCTGCCCGAAGTGAACTACAATTCCGAACTTCAGAAGAATATTTTTTTACAGAAGCCGATGCTTGCAACATCGCGGAAAGATATGCCTACAAAGAAAAAAAACTACCTTTGAAATTTGCCACTTCACAGCGATAGCTTTCTTTATTGTATTGACCCAAAACTGAGCGTGGAACTCTCCCACTCATTCCTCGGCTAATCAGAGACGTTATATCATCGTATTCGACTTAACGTGGCGTGCACAAACAGTTAGTTACATGTACCGCATAGGGCGTACCACAAGACCATGTTGTGATAATGGTGGCAGCATATAGACAGTGCAGTACAAGCTACTAGAATGCCCCGCATACCGCGATGAGAGGCCACTGTTCGAACAAGAAATGGACATGATCAACCACGAACCAATCCTATCTCTTGATTGGACTGTTTTGACGACACACTGCATGAAAATGTCGTTTTGCTAAAGCGGCCTTACCAAAGCGTTGTTAAACTTATGCAGCCACATCTTTTCTTTGTTTTCTTGTGTACTTCTCGGTTCTCTTCTTGTTACTAAATGAATAAAATATTTAACTCGCACCACTAATTAGGCCCCACTCTAGGGTTCGGCTTGTTAGTGAATAAGGGCTATAAATGTGGCCCAGGTACTATCGCAAAGCACTGTTATGGCGGTGCCACGAAGCGAGTCGAGAATGCTATTCATAGCAAAGCTCTCCCACTAACGCTTATATTGATACCTTCTTAAGTGATTAAGCAGTTTAAGATGAAAGCTTTAGAGGCACCATCAAAAGCAAAGATTGAGCGCCGGTGGCTTCAATACGAGAGATGCAAGAGGTTTTTAATCAAATGACGTAACCCTACTACATAATCATGACATCACAGATCGGGAAATTAAGAACACCATCATGACGTCAAAACATGAAGTTATCGCTAGGTCTTAGATGGGCTGATCACGGAGACAGTGCAAAGACATGTGAGGCTGGATGGATGGATGGATTGATATGGCTGTATTATTTAAATCGGGCGGTGGGTAACACCACCAAGCCGTATTACTTAGTGAACCAAAAGCTGATTTATTTATTTTTCCTCTCAATAGTGAAGTTGAGGACTCGTACTTTGCAGTGAAGGGTTGAATTTTCACTCGTACCTTGACTTTAGCCACCAATCAGATAACCTCGTTCTAGTTATTTCTACCCGCTTAAAGTCTACTTTGCCCTCCCTGTCCCTAAACCCTAGTGCTTTGAAAAACTCTGCGTCATCATTCTGAACTATAGGGTGAAGCCCTTTACAAAACACTATCAAGTGTTCGGCAGTTTCTCTTCCTCTCCACATGCACTGCATACCGTGTCTACCCCTTCGTAATTGGCCCGATATGTCTTGGTTCGCAATACTCCCGTCCGGGCCTCAAACAGTAGAGAACTACCCCGAGTATTATCAAAGATCCTTTCCTTGGCAATTTCCTGCTTAAAAGTTCAGTAGATCTCTAGTGCGGACTTCTTAATCATGCCGATTCTCCACATATTGGTCTCAGCTTCCTTCGCTTCTTCTTAATCGATAATTCTTTTTGGTTTGGCCCCCTGCTGTTTTATAAGTATTTACCAGTCAATTTTCTGGTTCGATTCCTCCATTTGGTATCGACGTTCTTCATGTACAAGTAGCTGAATACCTTCCTAGCCCAACGCTCCTCCCCCATTTCTCTGAATCGCTTCTCAAATTTTATTTTGCTGCTAGCTTCCGTGCCCAATAATGATGTACATCTCCTATCACCTTGTACTCCCTGATTTGGTGTATTCCCGTAAGCTTTTAAGGCAAGCCTACCTATTCCACGTTACTTAATTTCTAATCTTGCTTGAACTTCTGATCTCATGCACAAGATCGCTTTGCCGAACGTCAAACCAGAGACCATGACCCCTTTCCATATTCCTCTCACAACCTCATACTTATCGTAATTCCACAGTGCCCTGTTTTTCATCACCGCTGCATTTCTGCTACCTTTAGTCGTCATGTATATTTCGTGTTCCCTTAGGCACTCGGCCCCATTGCTTATCCATATGCTCAGATATTTGTATTTATCTCTCATCTCTAGCGTAACTTCCTGTATTCTAAGTTCACTACCTTCATTATCATTAAAAATCATGACTGCTGATTTTTCCTCGCTGAATCTAAAATCTAACATATCTCCCTCATTACCGCAGATGTCCATCAATCTCTGCAAATCTTCCTTGTTGTCGGCCATTAGCACTATATCATCTGCGCACATCAATGCTGGTAGTGCCTGTTCAATGAGTTTTCCTTGTTTGACGAGAAAGAAGTTGAAGCCTAGTCCACTTCCCTATAATTTGGCCTCTAATCCTTGTAGGTACATCATAAATAACAAGGATGACAGAGGAAACCCCTGTCTAAGCCCCCTATTTACTTCTGTAGACTTGGATACCTGTTTTTTACACTTTATAACTGCCTTGTTACCTTTATAGATATCCTTTATTAGGTTAGTGACTCCATCTTCCACACCTAATGTGTCCAGTATTCCCCATGAGTCCTCTTAAACCACGCTATCGTATACTCCCTTAATATCCAAAAATGCTAGCCACAGAGACCTGTGTTCCTTTTCTGCTATCTCGATTTACTGCGTCAGTGATAATAGATTGTCTTCCAACCTCGTGTGTTCCCGAAACCCATTCTGCAGTTCCCCCAGCACCCCCTCATCCTCTATCCATGCCTGCAATCTTTCCTTTATAAACTGCATTGCCAGCCTGTAGACCACTGATGTCACTGTTATAGGAAGGTAGTTGTTTATGTCCGCTTCGTCCCCCTTTTCTTTATACATCATGCTCATCCTGCTAAGTTTCCATCCTTCGGGGACTTCACCACTGATTATTATTTTGCTCACTGCATCTCTCAAAGCCTGCTTAGACTTCGGACCTAATGTCTTTATCAGCATAATCAGAATGCCATCTGGGCTTGTTGATGTACTACTAGGAACCCTCTCCTCAGCCCTTTCCCACTCTTGTTGTTAAAATGGAGCCATTGCTCCCCTTGATTCATCCTTATCTATTGTGGTGCATAAAGCACTTGTTTGTTGAATTTTTTTTGTCACCCTTGTTCTTATATATTCAATAGCTTCGTCCCCTTCTAGCCTAGCACCTTGAGCTGTAGTTATAAACCTCTGCTCTACGCTCGTCTCATTTCTTAGGGAGTTTATATGGTTCCAAAATTTCGCAGCTGCCTTTCTATCTTTTTCATGTACTTCTGCCAGCCACTCAGCTCCCTTTCTTCTAATCTTTTCATTGATCCGAAGGGATGCATCCCTTCAACAGCTTAGAAAGATTTTCCATTTTCTTTCAACATCATCTGTTGGTTCACCCCGTTGCTTAGCACGTCTGTGTTCTCTAGAGGCTTCCTGACGTTTTGCTATGGCTCCCTTAACTTCCTCATCCCGCCAACTCTTGGGTTTGTGTCTTCTTTTCCGGGGTGACTTGTCCAGTGCCTTAGCAAGCGCTAGCTCAAACAGTCTAATCAGATTCGTGTATGTCCACACTGTTTTATTCTCCTCAGTGATTACTTTCTCAATTTGTTTAGTAGCTATTTCTATTTGTTTTTCTGAATAAAAATTTTCCTGTATTTGCTGATCTTCTCTCCTTCCCAGTTTCACTGCTCTTCCAAAACTTAGCTTGATACGTTTGTGATCACTACCTAGACTTCTGGAGCCACCTCGCAGAGGCGCAGAAAGCTTACAGCACCCCCTATAGTGAAGACAATTGCAAGACTGCATTAGATGCAAAAAGCTTGCGGAAGTTGGTGAAAGAACATCAATATATGGACTGACAAGAAAATAAAAAGATTGCTTCCGCCTTCTAGTCGTTCTAGGCTAATGTGTGGGGGACACCGAACGTTTTGTAATTGTTCATATCCGTATTCCCAATGTCACTACGGCGTTACAGAGAGGAGTGGTGTCACAAGTTCGTGAGGGCAGTTTGATGCATGCTCGTCTGCCACTGTAGCAGCCCTACTTTTGTGTAGAATGGCTCAAGTTTCTCCGCCTACCCCAGCGTTTGCCATTCCCCTAGCGGAGAAAGCGAAGTTCTTCGGCCGGATGCACCCCTCCGCTCCCGTTGCTGCCCACGCTCTTGCGAAGCACCCGCAGCACGTTAAACGTCTCTCATTCTGCAATGTCATGACATTTTAAGGTAACCAGAGTACATTCGTGCTCACACCTGCCTTGATATATCGAGTTATCAGGAGCGAATTTTCTTGGGCCCACACTGCGCCGTAACGGTTGCGACAGTCGAAGCTCCTAGTCCAGGCAAGCGCACAAAGGAAAACAACAGGTGCTCTCCTGCGGCGAGTGCAGGTGCGGCAGCACACGGGTCGTTCTGTGTCGCGCGCGACGAATTCTCGCTCACTCAGTCATTCCCACCACCGAGCGTAGCAGACGCTCTCCCCACCCGCTCCCCACTCTACCACCTTCATAAAAGCCAGCAGCGAAATCAGGCACACAGTCGTGTCGTGTGCGTCCAATTTCTGAGGAGCTTCGCTGATCAGTTGTATTTGTACACAGAACAACTGCAAGCTTTTAGATGATGCAAATTCACGCGTTGCTTGCGCCTGCGTTGAAGCAGAACCTACTATAATGTGTTTAGCTTCCGTGTTTTCATCAGTATTAAATATTTATGGTGCGAAGTGGTTCAACTTACACATTTCAAATTGATGATGAAGCAACTGATCGGAATGGCAAGGCATGTGATGGCCAAAGTGCAGACATAAATAACGTTCTACGGTGGCACGTGTGTGACTTGTAGTAGCGTTTACAACAGTTCAATAACTCCTCAAGTGCTTTGAACGGGCCGAGCTCGTCCTACCCAAACTGTCACCAAACTGCCTTGAGCGAGCAGAACTCACACTTGCCAAGGAGGTTATACTAAAGTTTTACTATAGCATCCTTGTTCCTAGCGGTATAGGTAATCCCCTCTTGGGTCCAAGTAGAGAACAATCATTTATGGCTCACATTGCGTGTAATCCGCAAGAGGACATCATTTGCTCGAGGATTTAGTTTTTCTTGCAGCAGGAGCGCGGTTTTTGCATGGAAAGACGGCATGCGATGATGGCGGCTCATGCATAGCTGGCCCGCGAACACACACACACACACACACACACACACACACACACACACACACACACACACACACACACACACACACACACACACACACACACACACACACACACACACACACAAAATGCTATTCGTTCTTGCCATCTTCATTGAGTGAAGATGATTTGAATACAGATGTTTATCTTGTGCCCGGAAGTGAAGACAACGATGACAGTGAATAGAGTACCTGTTCCAGTGATGTTTAGACAGCTTGGACGCGAACATTGCGATTGCCCGCCAGTGGAGCCACTTTATGTTATTCCACGTTTTGAAATTTTCCACGCAGCCCCGAAGCTTCCCGAGTGTTGCTTGGCCTACACAAGTGAAGGAAGATGTGGCGCCTCTAACTGTTTGGTGAAGAGAGTGATGTCAGAGCAGCTTCTACCTTCAGCTGTCCTTCATCATACGTATTCCTAAGAAGTAAACACCATCATCACCATTACTATTGCCATTATTACTACTCTTATTTGTGCAGGACCGAAGAAAATGCGTGGTCGCTAACGGTGTCCACAGGGATTTGTACCAGATATGTATTGCGGCGAAGGACACAATCCTGTTTCTTGAGGACAAATGTACCGAATCTGTGGCCCTACCCTGGTTACTCTCGTTCTTTTTTTTTCAAGACGGATAACTATCTGTTTAACGCTCATGGTTCGAGAGTGGCATGTCTAGTGCTCTTATTGCTGCTCGCTAGCATAAAAAAATGTAATGTTTATGAACCTTGAAAAGAAAAGCTGGGGTGGGGTACGGCTCCCCGAACAGCTTGGCCCAAGGCGGCTGCGCGGAACTGCCACTAGACTATTTTTCGTGTGACATCCACGTGCCGTCATCTTGAACTAGTTTCTTGTTTTTTGTCGATTGCGACGTGAATTAGTAAGGCTGTGACAAATTGTGCGCACGAATCCAAGCGTATTCATGCGTATATGCGCGTACCGTAAAACTGTTCGTTAAAATTGTTAAAGATGCAAAATACAAAGGTTAACAGCCCGATAATGGTTGCACTAAAACATCTGTAAAGTAGTCTACAGCGCGCATGCACTATTCATTTCACTCGTTTGCTTGGTAACGCGCTCCGTAAGGTGATGCTTTTGGACTCGGTGGTCGACGATCACGCATTCAGGTTGGCAGCTGTTGTCGCCGACCGAGAGGTCGTGGATTTCACTCCCTTGGGCGGAACTTTTTTTCTTTGACTTCTGATCCTGTAATTTTTTTCGACGTCATTTTCGTAACGGAAGTGCGTCACTGAAGCTTTGGTGAAAGCTGGATATTGTGCTTTCGTGTTAAAAACTGGCGGCTCTAATTCCACATTCGCAAATTAACTCCGCACCACGAAAAAAACAAGACAACAGGAGATACGTAAAAAACGGCACGAGCGCTGACGTGACGTGAATGTTTTTTTTAGGTGATGTGTATGTACATGACTGCGCACATCGCCCGAAAATCAGACAAAATCTGCCACGAAATCAACTTCCTTTTTAGTTGTGGTACTTATGGTGTACTGACTTCACTTGCGCAAAGAATAACCAAATAAGATCAATAACATCGTGCTCGAGGCTGTCCTGCAGCCGATTACAAAAGCTGTTGTTTGGGGTCAAGAGGAGCGTACAGGTGAGCAAAAAGTTATAACTAATACGGAGGGCGATTCCTACACAAAGCAAACAGTGTGAAAGCACTTCTGTTGTACATAGCACTACGCATGTTCAATAGGCACATGACAAGCTTGAACGCGTAATCACTGGGACATATTTTTCTAAATTGCAAAGCGGTAGCCATTTCTTATAGTTATATATACCACTACCTTCACAGTCATAAGCATGAGCCAGGTTTCCCGTCAGGGGGGGGGGGGAGGCGGCAAAGGTTCATCTTAACACCCCCATCTCTATCAAGTCAACGTTTTGGGCTCGCCTTGCGCCCCCTGCCCCCTTTCTTCTCGCCCCCGTCCCGGTCGAACACTTACGTTCACAGCCAAGGTTTTGAGCATCGTATTTGGTACGTTTCATCCGTAGTTACGTAGGCTTCACAGGACAGCGGGTAGATTATTCAACGCTCACTTGCCTGCATGGCGACACAAAAGGCACTCTGTTCGGCTTCCAGCGAGAAGAAGGCGAGCGGCGACTCCAGACAGCGCTTCGTCCTGCTTGTAGCCAGACGATCCTTTCCTCTGGGCTCGAGCAGGCTGCCGCATATCGGGAGCTGAGAATGGGCCATGCGCAGCCCTGGTGCGCACCATGCGGCACTGTGAAGCCTCTAGGCGACTGCGTTGCTTTTATCTCACATATATATGCCTGTTAGCGCTCAATATGTCGTCAAGTTCAGTTTACCAACACGCCCGAAAATTAGCATTGTACTATATGTCAAGTTTTACGATTATGGATTGCGCTGAACTCAGGCGCTTCCCTGGCCTTTAATAATAGTAGTAATAATGGTAATAATATTATCTGAACTTTTGATATCAAAACAACGATATGGTTATTAGAGACACAGTAGTGGAGGGCTCCGAAAATTTGTACCCTCTGGTGTTCTTTAACGTGCACTGAAAATCGCACAGTGCATAGGCATCTAGCATTTCGTCTCCATCAAAATACGACCGCCACGGTAGGGATTCAACTGGTGACCTTCGGGACAGCAGCTTAGCACCCTAGCCGCTGTTCCACCCAGGTGGACTTACCCTGTTTTAGTGTATCTTATATAGCTCTTCGTTGTGCTCGTTTTAAAGTCAATGTTTTGCAGCCCAGCTAGAAAGATCTTAGGTTCTTTTGTGCCAATGTCGATTCCATCAAAATTGCACTGAAGTTTAAAAAAACAGAACGCTTCGATAGGCTTACCATTTTGGTCGGACGCGCACCCAAATAAGATATTTCATGAAAACGAGACAAAAACTTGGCCTAAGGGGTTGTTGACTTGAGCATACTGATAGAGGAACGAAGACAGTGACAAAAAACGCACACGGGACAAGTTCTGGCACTTAAACTGAATTTTTACTTTCTGCGCGAGACATGAATTGATAATAACCACCAAAAAAGCAACATCATGACTGATTGCAACGTCACAATGCCGTCAACATCTACATGCGAGGCGCTACGTGTCGTGCATGCACCCATGGAAAAAGCTATTCGCATTGTTTTGTAGCACAAGCACTGGACGAGGTTGAACACTTTTGCGGAACTTATTAAGAGTCATGCCTCGTGAGCCCGAAAAGCAGTGACGTCACACAGTGCGCAGATGGCGGCCGGAGAAGGCCGTGAAGCTCCCGAAGTGACGTGTCACTAATTGGCTGCCACTTGACTCGCGCGAGCTCGCTCACTATTCCGTCCGTCTGTCCATCCATGCTTCCATCTGTGCGCCCATCTGTCCGCGCATCCATACGCAGCTAACGTATATGCTGGCATAGCCGAGCTAGGCCAAAACAATTTCTTTATAAGCAGAATTAAGGGTACTCAAACGCAACTCGCAGAAGTCTTCTGATCTGGTCTCGACCTTGTTCCAACACCAGAGTTCATGTGTGACCGGAGAGCGTGGGCAAGGTGCAGACAAAGGGAGCTCACCTCACCTAAATTATTCAATATCTTTCTGTGGAATAGCAATAGGATGCACTACCCTCACTCATTTCCCACACGCCCATGTGAAACAGCTTACCGTATTGCCAGCCAACTTTGCACGTGACACACATTTTACTAACCTTGCCATTGGTGTCATGGTTCGTTATTAGGCTAGTAGGTAATCTAGCATCAATAAACAGCTCACGAGCGGACAAGTGATGGGGTCAGCGAGTCCTCGGTCACCTTGACTAAAAAGAAACTTGGCATTTGACTGCGTAAACTATAAAAGACACGTTGACTTGCCTTTTTATTTGCTTTCTTGTTGTGAATTTGCACATTGCGCACTTAGACACGTCTGATAAGGTTTTGCTATTTAAAATTTTTACGCTTGTTTCGCGACTGGAAATATATACGTTTGTTTGTCAATAAATCCTCAGTTGCAAGTCAGTGCCTATTTTTGTTTTTTTTGTTAGCACGTCATCAGCCTTTGCCCTATTTGTTCACGGTTAAATAGCGGTGAAAGACAGGCAACCTCTCTCCCGAAAATCTCTGCGGACGCTCTCGCCCAAGTCGCATCAAGTGTGTGTGTGTGTGTGTGTGTGTGTGTGTGTGTGTGTGTGTGTGCGTGTGCGTGCGTGTGTGTGCGTGTGTGTGTGTGTGTGTGTGTGTTATGACCTTATTTATCATGCGTCGCAAGCAGAAATTTAGTTGAAGTCTATCGCTCATCTAGTGTGCATCATTCTTTGTCCTTGAGCGAATCCTCAGACACATACCTACAAACCTAAGATCTGTGGCCTCAGAGGAATGCTTCGTGGACGACTCAGATATAAGTGGCATAGCCAGAGGTATAAACGTCCTTCAAGCACCTGAATAAACATATGCATATCCAGCTAGTCCCTTTCCTATCTTTTTTCGCCGTGTAGGGGGGGGGGGGGAGGCTTATCCTGAAATCAAGAAGATGCCCCCTCTTCCATTTCTGCCCACACCCCTGTTAGACACCATGAGGGCACCTCTGGACCATTTGAAACCTAATTAGAGTCCTGCCTGATGGCTAGGCCCTAGTTGTGTTAAAGGACCTGGGCTGGGGTTCTTTATTTTTATGAAGTCACTCTTTCTCGTTGTTCCTTTTTTAGTTTCGATAGTGACACGTATTCTAGCAGGAAACAAAAGGAATAAGACTAAAGACATAAGCGAAAGCGGTGGACGAAAAGTGACAGGAAGGAGGGAATTCCCTTCACTTTCCCACAGCCACAGATCTTCTTCAAGACACGTCCGCGACTCACGTACGCACAAGGTTAGCGCATCCGTGGCGACGGTACAGCTGCGACTCGCAACCGACGACCGTTTCCGGCCGTAGGAAGAACGGATCGACGGTGTGAAACCGGGAATGGGCGGTTTCCTCCCACACTCCGGGAAGAACCTCCGAAGCAACCGGACGGAAAAGCGAAAGCCAAGGCCAAGGGCACGCTTGGGGTTTTACCGCCTCTGTACTGTAAAAAAAAAAAAGATTTTAAAAATGTCAGGCCTACGCGAAACGCGCAGCACACTCGCAGCGTAGGCAGGAGGAGTGTCATTCCTAGATTCCGTTGTAGACTCCCTTGGAGTGAGAGTGAGTGGTTAAAACAATCTTATTAGGTCCACACCAGGTGCTATTTGAAGCGACCTGGCTAGGCCTTTCAGGGACGTTCAGATTAAACCTGACTGCACTTGCGCGGGTCCTTTGGACGGCCAGAATTGAGAGGTCAGGTCCTGGGCCTTGCTGAATATCTTTCATTCCTCTTAGTGAATATCTCTTATTCCTCTTAGTGGAAAGAGGGACTGGCAAAGGAGCCCCACAGGACATGTTCGAGGTCTACATAGCCACCTTACAGGGGGCAATCCATGCTTGGGAGCCATTCTGGGTATAATGCATGCAGTGCCACGGGGCTCGGGTAGGGAGAAATATTAAAAAAAAAGCTGTAGATGTTTGTCAGGCTTTTCGTCTGACGTGCTGCTCCAGTTGCTGGCTGACGAGTATGGTATAGTCAGTGATAAACATATTACGCATACAGCCACACATGCAGACTAAAAGTTTAATTTAGGCATGTAGTCCGCAAGAAAGTCAGCAGCGCTTTTGTGGCTTGTAATGCACTGGAGGTGCTTTGCCATGAGCCCAGAATATGTGTGAACTCCGAGTTCGAGTGGCCTAGGAGAGTCAAGACACGTTTGAGACTTTCTTGAAGCAATCGGCAAAAAGTACACATGCAAGGTGACCACTCACTACACCACAAATCAAAACGCTTACAAGGTAGAAGGGCTCCCACTATATATGTCCTTATTCGTCATTCTGAGAAGATTCGAGATAGCCACAGCACATTTGTAAAGCATGAAGTGCACTTTGTTGTTGCCGATAAAGAATTATAGCTCATGCCATTTCAATGACTTGTAAGCAGAGAACGAGCTACCCGCTATGAATCCCTCATTGTGTAACACCTCGTTGCTGTTTCGCTCTTCTACCCTGCTATATTACTTTATCAAAGCAATTCAGGGCCCACTATGACGCCTCCTTAGAATCCTTTTGCAAGGAAGTTTGAAGCACCGTCGTGGCTCTGAAGAAATGTACTCGATTGCCCCAAAGAGAGCCCAAGTTTAACGCTAACGCGACTCTTGATATGCCTTTTTCCCATCGCTCTATAGCAGCCCAATACTCTGGTGGTGGCGGCGGTGGTCCACTATGGCACCACAATCACCTATCTCATGACAACTTTCACCGTAAGCGAAAAAAAAAAGAGAAAAACGCACATGTTGCAATTTTCGGTGAGTTCTCCCTTGCCAAACCCTCGAACCACCCTTTAAAGAGTCGCGTCTTCGCGAGAGTACAATATTTAAAGGAAGTTAACGCCCGACTTCGAAAAGCTTTACACATCTGCAAAACACATAAAAAAGAGTACAAGCAATTTTATTCAGAACGCAGAGGACCAAAGACGTAGTCACAATTTTTTAGGAAGGGATGAGATCCGAAGGGGGAACCTTTTTGAAATGGTCATCTCTCGTTGTGTATGCCATGGTGAAAAATTCGGCGAGGGGCATAGACCCTGTGTGCCACCCCTGGCTGTGCCACTGCAGAGAGCATGTAGAAAATACACAGGATTTTTATACATCCGCCTCATTAGAGACGAATGCGAAGCTATCTTCGTTGAGACCTCCGAAAACGTTTTGCATCAAATCTATATCTAATGCAGTTTTTCAATGGTCTCCGCGATCGGAGCCATTGTAAGCATTTTGCACTGCCTTCGACATTGGCCCACCTTTGACGAAGCAACGACGTCACGTGACTATGTCACGAAAGTGGCGATCGTGACGCCATGAGGACCTCTTTTGGTGACGCTAAACTGTTGCGAATAAAAAAAGGGTATTAGGGGCGTGGGCGGGAGCAACAGGCACGAGCGCGCTCAGTCTTTCGGATGACTTCGATATAGCCAGACGTCCAGATTCCTCCTTCGCTTTTCTCTGCAGCTATAATGTGACGAACATTTCCCTCACGTGCTGACGCAACTGACATTGGAAGATCGTCAATTTGCGCATTTGGTGGTCCATATTATACAGACCTCCTTCATGAGGCCCATCACACGGGTTGTGACACTTAACAGCTGACCTAAAGGTTGCTTTGGACGCAATAATAAATAATATTATATAAACATTTTTAATTATATATTATTTATTATAATATTACCTGGAAAGGTTTTACGCTTCGAAATTGCGTGGTAACGAAAAAAGACGTAAGTGTCTTCCTTCGTAAGACACTTACGTCTTCCTTCGTTATTTGCAGTGTCTGTGGGTTCTGAAATGTGCCGTGAATAGGTGGTGTTAGTGGAGCTTTATTGAGTATCTGGCATCTCGATACAGGAATCACATCAAACTTAAATTTGCTGTCTAGCTCGTGTATGTTTTGTTACAATTTTTTTTCCACACTTGCACGCTTTGCTTTTATGCAGTGTGGTATTGGATACGTGCGAGAATGTTGGAGTCATAAATGACGACTTCAGGTAGCGTTTATGTCTAACTTGTGAAAATAATACACACAGAAAAGTTCAAATAAGGGAAGTCGTGATGCGAAAGTATTCTTAATGTTTCTTAACCACAGAGAAACCTTATCGATAGTCAAATGAAAAAAAACATGCTGCGGTTCCTACAAATTTCTATATTATAATGGAAGGCTATATGCATATAAGGAAAACTTCAGTATATCTGCAGTTTTCCTTATATGCACATAGCCTTCCATTATAATATGGAAGGAAGCAGTGGGAGTAGAAGGAAGCAGTGGGAGTAGAAGGGGTCCACAAATTTGGAGCACCTGTAATGTTCTTAATGCACATAAATTATTATTAACGAGCCTCTAACACTTTTCCTCTATCGAAATTCGACCACCGTGGCCGGCATTCAATCTCGAGCTCTTCAAGGTACGTTGAATGAGCTGCCTGCAACGCAGTGCTATGAGCAACGGTACAAGCTGTCTAAAGCAATCCTTCTCTTAACGGTAAGATTCCCAAACAACAATTTGGCAGTGTTACTTCATTGATTTAAAGGCTTGTTTTGTATATAATGATTTGTTTATTGCTGCGTTTAAATGACATGTTAATAATGTAGTTGTTTAATCAAATTGTCTATTAGCATGCACGCATCTTACGCATCTATTCCGACTAATACAACAAACTCCACTTCCCTCTTCTGTTGTTGTTGCAAACTTCAAAAAATAAAGGACATCGAGCGGAAGTTGGCCTTGTGAATCAGCTATTGAAGCCTACATGCAGCTCGCTCACGTTTCAAAGGCAATTCATGCCTCTTCACTTCATTCATAGAAGGGCGTGAAGGCTTTGTGATAATCTACAGGCAGCACGCGTTTCACATCGCGTCGCCATCAAAACGGGAAGTGGGGGTCGGTTGCGAAACATATGTTCGCCGCGAGCGAGAAAATGGGAGTGGCGAAGTGAATACTAAACAGGCTATAGATGCCTTCGGCTGCGGAGTTCAACGATAGCAGCGGTAGAAAGCGTAGCCGCCGCAAATGTGGATTCGCGTTCAAAGTTTGGCGACGATTTTGTGTGAGCGTTTTCAAACAGTCGACTTTCACTAAGCTGCGTGGTAGGTTAGAAAACACTCTCTTTCGGAACAAAGTTGGAATGGTTGCCAGCTTCACTCGCGCCGATATGAGCTGAGGACTAGCAGGAGAACTGATTTTTAGGGTGCCGTAAAATTGACAGAATCGAAAAAAAAAACATGTTACTATCATGCTGAAGTGATAGTATTGCAATAAAATTGTTTTCTCACTTATCTTTAAAGATATCTATAAAGACGTCCCGAGTTTTGTTGGTTAGTTATCTTTCTAAGTTCAACACAGACATTTTCTTCATTATTTTTACACAGTAAACGCTCGTTATCTGGTGTACCGTTAATTCAAAAAATTGTCTATTTCGGACGTGTCCTGTGGTCCAGGTCAGCATATACATGGTTCTATAGCACCAAACTTTCGTCCCTTCATTAATATTTGGCCGTGATACGGTAGTATTCGGATGATCCTCAGAACGCACCAAGCACAAAGCGTCGCGAATACGTGACCCAAAGCAGCCAAAAACAGCATACAAGCACAGCCGGAAGAGCCGATGACTTTCAGAAAGACGTTGCAGCCATCCACAATCACGTAGTTATTACGTAATAAGGTACGGCTTCAGAGCACGTTTCGGGCCTAAGACATAAGGACTTGAGCAGCGTTCACTATGCGAACAAAGTCGCAAATCATGAAAATAACGGCTTTTGACCACACTTATGCAAAATACATACTGTGTTTATGTATTCTTTTTTCTCTCTGATCTTTATGCCCCCCTTTCAATTCCCCAGCGTAGGATAGCAAACCGGGCATGTGCCTGGTTAACCTCCCTGCCTTCTCTCTTGTTGTTCTTGTCCTCCTCCTTAAGAAAATTAAAGCGCATTGCCGATACTTGAGCTTTATCTCACAGAACATGAGGACACAGAATAAAGATGCACTAAGGCCAGTGCAGCTGGTGCGTGTGAATCTTCTAATTGAAATTTCCATTGAACCTTTCGCTTGTGTGCTTCGGATGTGTGCGCTTAAGATTCAGTATGCAAAAAGAAAAAAAAAACCATGTAGCCCGGATTTCCATACTATTGCATTGATGAAACAAGCATTGGAAAAGGTTTTCATGATACCTTCGAATAGATTGTGGATGTGGTTATAAAAGGGAAAAGAAGAGAAAAGCGACCCCCGTAACTGTCTGCATCATGTGCGACGCCTCAACAGTAGCTCAAAAGTGAAGGAGGTAAGAAGGCATTAAAAGGATAGTATTAAAGGTATATATATATATAGAGAAAGAAATGCGCAGGGACAGCGAGCGACGACGGAAATAGAGAGAAGATAGGAAAAATGAAACATGGTCAGAGGGGTCCTAGGATGAGGCACCACTGGCGAGAACTCTTGTCGGCAACAGGAGATGGCGTAGGATCAACCCAGTCGGCCAGAGCTGCGCTGTCGTCGGAGATCGCGAGGGCACAACTGGTCGGCACGAAATCCAGTGAGCGAGTCTACTTTCGAACAGTCGAACGGCATTCAGTTACTTCTGACAAGCATTGTTTTCCCGTGAAGTCAGAATCAATGAACTTTCACTGTATTATACCTAAAATAACACTTGTGTGATAGTTAAAATGCGCAGTGGTTATTCGGTCTTGATTTCAGGTTAGTGAAATACAATGAAAAATATTTTTGTTATACCGCACCTTACCTAAAATGATTCATTCGTGTAATGAAAGAGGTTAGCTAATAAGCAATATTCAAATTATCCGACGAACACACACTGCAACATTGCACCTGAAAAAACAGCATCTACCCTGATGACCGTCACAATGAATGCTGGCGAAAAAAACTTATACGAATGTTTCGTTATTGCTTTTACGAATGTTTTCTTTTCTTGAGAAAAACATTTTGTCAAATAAAAAATCCATATTTACTCACTTTTGCATTGGATGATAGGAGTAAAAACAAATAAGCCCTAAAGCCAGAAATACCAGCCGTAACTTTAAGAATTAAAAGTACAAGATTTAAGAAGCGCAAACTTTCTCAAATGCAGAATGAATGAAGATGCAGGCACATGAACACTGCATTGTATGACACAAGGTTATGATTACCTGAAGGAACAACCGATAACTGCACTCTTAAATTCACACTCTTTTGGATGCAATACTAATGTCCATATAAAATTTACGCGAAATAGGTTTGTCTGAGTAAGACGAATCGAGTTACAGGATATGGTGGAGCAGCTGGTGTAATATAGTAGTACGTGTAACAGTAACTTTATAGTCTCCCTTCACCCTCAATGCCCTACCAGATAATTATATCACCATAGTAGAACAAGAGGAAAACACAAACCAGCAGAATTTATTTGAACAGTAGAATCAAACGGTAATTCAGTCGGCCTACATAATCAAGTAACTGTAAAACTGATCTGTCATTACTGCAGCTCTTCTCCACACTACCTACGCAAGTTACTTGCTCCGGGGTCGGGGACTACGCAGGCATCCTCACCACTTATTGTCATTGATGAACCTGTCGTCACGAACGTCCAAGTTGTGAACCCTGCATCTAAATAGTTAAAAAGCGCAGACAGCGAACAGAGGAGACGTTCACACGGGTAGGACGCACGTATCAGCTGTTTGAACAGCACGTATCTATGTTGTTTGGGCACCTCTTGTCTCATCTTCGCCATTCACCACCACGTTGAACGAAAACCAACCGCTCCAGCTGGGAGCCCTCTTGAAGTGTTTGATTTGAATAATCAAATGATTCACAAGTACGCTGTAAAAGTTTCCGAAGCCATGTGGGCCAGCGGATGTCACATGCACAGCGATCCCATATCCAGATATTAGAAGCAGAGAGGGTGCAACGAAGTAGAACCTTGAACGACAAGTTTTCGGAAGTATTGTGTTGATAGCTAGGCAGACACGTTGAAGTTTAAAGATAAAGCCTTGCCTTCTTGCCACTGTACTCCTTTACTGCTGGGACCATCGATGCGACAGTCACGTCCAACCAAGCGGCAGAAACGAGACATCGCCATTTCCCGTGCTGCTATCGGGCGTACTTGAACCTCCCACGCTAGACTTGAGTTGGGTATAAAGCCCAGACCACTCAGTGGCAGAGATCTGATCGCTGTAAGTGGTTCTTCATATCGTCTCAGGAGCCTGGTGCTTGGCGTTAAGCAAGTAGTTTTGGAGGTGCTGATGATCACCGCAATGATGAAGGTAAGACCTTTATTGCAGACAAGAAGATAACACCGTTAGTAGACAGCAATTCTCATTAGAACGTGGTTTCTACTAACCTCAAATTGAGACACGCGTTGCTGGCAACCAGCTCCAAGTGCGAAAATTTACTCAATTGAATTTTGTCTTCTTGAAAATAAACATGGAACAAATTGAAATGATTGGAATAAATTGTAGTGCATTACACAGCAATTCATTGTAACGAAAACGTCAACAGTTACTTAACTAGTGTTTTGAGTAATGGTACATTTACTCGCAAGGCTGTTTCGACAACCAACGCCAATTACATGCAATCGTTAGCTACTGGAAGCTAACGTTCCTGAAGAAAAGTAAAAAGATATGACGTGAAGACGTACTACAGCGCAATCTGTTTCCTACGAACATCGAATTTCAGAAATAATGAAAGAATAAAAGTAATATAGGGGGGGGGGGCATGTTCACATCCTAAAACAACAGTATGGTTATAGGAGACGCTATAGGGAAGTGTACTGAAATTATGACCTTATGATGTTTTTTAACATGCACGTGTTAATGGGGTTCTAGTATTTTGCCTCCGTCGAAATGCGACCTCTATGGCCAGTATTGAACCCGCGGCCTCCGGATCAGCAGACAAGCCCCCTAGTTTTACTGAGACGAACAAACGTTATGAGCGTAGTATCTTCAAGAAAACTGGAACACAACTAAACGCTTTTGATTTGCAAGTACTCCTCATCAATGGTACAGGGCCCTCTTCGCTAATAATTTCTGTGGTGTGGGATTTTTTTCGGAGATCTCTTGCGAACAAGTTACGGACGGCGTCGCTCAATTTTAATGCGATTGCAACTTTACGATGGTGTAGTAAACAAGTGTGCTTCACAACTTCACAAACTAACTGAAAAACATCGCTATTTACATGAAAAGGTAAATAAATGGTTGAAATGTGAACGCAATGCACTATGTCATATCACCCCTAAAGGGTATTTTCTTTTGTTCAATTCTATAGCAATGCATGTGAGTTAGAAATTCGCGGCTTTGCTGATAATTCTGGTGTTTTACAAGACGACATCATTCTTCTATACAATACACATAATAGTACTGCTGAACTGGTTTCAGAAAAAATTCGCACTTAAGCACTTGCAATTTCGCGTTTATTTCAAAATACGTCCTTCGAAATTGACCACTGAAGTCAAAGTGAAAGTGCTTTCATTCCTTGCTTAAGATCATCGTTTGAAGCGCGGCTATAACAGTAGTAGATAAAGCTCGTCATTCACGTTGAGTGAGCATCTTATGTATGTTCGAGGGGCTATGATCATTCTAAGGCAAAACTTCGTTCCTTAGGACAGTGACACAGTAATATGGAGCTGCAGTCAGGCTGCCCTGCTGGGTGCCTGGCCAAATTGTCAAACAAGGCTAATGTAATGTTCCACATTATTTCAATTCAAACACCTCTAACCACACCATTTAAGAAATCAAAAGATAAGCATTTGCAGCAACTGGGAGGCCGAATTGGGCCCAGTTTGAAGAATCAGTGAAACCTGGTTGAACGGGGGCGGATGGTGGCGAAGGCTCGCGGCTGCCTTAAATAAAGAGGCTGCCCACCTCTAGCTCACTGTGCTCTTGCTCAAATAAAAGTTTGTTATCTCTCTTTCTCGCAGGAACTTTTGTTTGTCTTGCGATAAATGTGTAGAACAGATCCATTTATACGACATCAAACAATTGAACAAGCAATTCAGGGCACAGGAAGTGATTTACAACTAGAATTGTGTTTCTAATACGTCGCAGTAAATACGGTTACCTCTCGTTAAACTGTTTTGAATCTGTGCGCCATGCCTTCCTCATGCTGCCGACCTCTTTTTGTTGTTGTGGGCATGCGCTGTATGTACCTTGTGGCGTTGGAGCGATAAAACTCCAGTTAGTAAGCGCCTTTGCCTTGTCTTTCTTTGGTCCGTCCTCGTCAAAAGCCTGCTGTTCTCGCCTTGTTATAATAAACCTGGCATCTCGAGAGGTGTTACTCCACCGATTTAGCGAGCACATCATAGATCGCTCTGTTGACGAAGAAGTAACTAAGTTAAGCTAGGAGAGAAACGGGATATCTTAAAGTGGTATTCAATGTTTCATTCCTGCAATATGTTACATAACAGCAACTTGACAGACTTGGCACAAGATTACGAACAAGAAAAAAGAAGGCACTGTTACTTTTTTTTTATCATAACCTTTCGTCTCACTTTTCAAGTAGCCATACACAAACAAGCCCAACATAGCATCTTATTAAATAGCGCTCGCCTCTATCTTTCAAACGCAGTGCTTCATCGTCATCGCTGTCCTTGCCTTCGTGGCCAGCGGAGCCTTCGCCCAGAAGGTTGAAGGACGAACTCTAGTGGGACCTGGACTCGGAGGCTACGGCTACGGCGCCGGTCTTAGGCCCGGACTCGTCGGCGCGGGGCTTGGAGGTGCAGGTTACGGAGCGGCTGGCCTCGGCGGTTACCGCAGACCCGGTTTCATTGGTGCACCAGTAGGAGGTGCAGGTCTCATTGGCGCCGGTGGTCTTGGATACGGCGGGCTTGGCTACGGTAGCGGCCTCGGCTATGGAGGTGGCTACCAGTCCGGCTACGGCTCTCTGGCGGGAGGCCACCTCGGAGGATATCGAGGGGGTGCTGCCGGCTTCAACCAGGGATCAGCGGGTTTCGCAGGTGGTGCTGCCAACAGACACGTCAACGCTTACAACAACAACCGAGGTTACAGTCACACCTCGGGCTTTTCGTCATCTGGCAGCAATACTTTCGGCTCCGGACACAGGCAGAGTTCAGCCGGTTTTGGGGGTGGAGCTGCTGGCCACCAGGGAGGATATGGACACTCCGGGTATGGTCAGCATGCCGGCGCTGGTCTCGGTGGTGGATACCTTGGCTAACATCGTGAAGTGAATAAACGACGTCCTTTTTTCGCTTTCAATTAATGCTCTCGTGCTCTTAGTTTTCCTATTCGACAAGAAAGACACCAGATATATCCAAATTCGGCAAGATTACAATGACAGAAAAGAAAATAGGTAGTGCTCAATTTTGTTGTATTCTTTAGTATACTTGAAAAATGCCCTCTGTACCCATGACATTATCAAAGGATGTGGTCACCTTATGAATAGGTTCATTAGAAGTGCCTGCGAAGAGTTCTCGCCGTTTTTGTGGTTGTTTCTTTTCTAGCGATTAATTGTATAATAAAGAATACGCCAAATTACCAAAAACATGTCCTGTTCAGAGAGAGCGAGAGAGAAAAAGTGAATAAGGATGAAAGAAAGGCAGGGAGGTTGACCATGGCTGAGCCCGGTAGGCCACATTGCACTAGAGGAGGGGGTAAAGGAAATAAAACTTAGAGTGAGAAGAAGAGAAAAGTCAATGCTACGGTAGGCGTAACGGCAGTTCAGTTCCTAATACCACAGAAGATGAGGGACACATGTGCCGTAATTTCATAAAAGCAGCGCATTCATTGCCTCACGCAACTTGTATGCTCGGTTCCATCCACTCAAAATCTTGTCGATGCTTGTCGATGGTCAATGATTGGTAGTGCTGCTATTGTTCTGAAGCAACAGACTTCTGAAGGGTTGCGAGAACTGAAGTGACGGTGTCCAGCAGTTGCAACGTGCTTGAAGCTGTCGGTGTCTTACTCAGCAGAACGCACATGGCTTGCTTGCTTGATTACGCCTATACGGCACTGGCTAGGGTGCTGAACATGCCGATAAGTTCTCCGTCTTTGTCCGTGAGGTTATGAGATACCACTCACTGTATGAGGTGCTTCTCACTATAATGAAGTGTCGCTCACCGTCGAAACCTCATGTCGCTCATCAGGTGGATATGTCTGTGAGAGTTTGCGGCCTGCGTCATCTGCATTGCTGGCAGAGGCGTTGTTTTCCTTATACGCGGCTGCGTTCGGACTGGGTAGTAGGAACGAAGTGTCAGCTCCACCTTTACCGGAAGCGTCTTTGTCCTTACGTGATCTCCCCCTATCTTTCTAACCTGCTTTCAGGCAAGTTACATATGTTTGTATAGAAGTAGGTTGTCGTAAATGTTATCAATTTGAGTTGTCTTCCTCAGAGGCCCACTAAATAGTAAAATTGTACAATTAATATTTTTTGTCGATCTTGACACTCACCCTTTCTGTTTGCTTCGATCAATCAAAATGAATATTACGAATATATAATAAACTCCCGTAGTCCGCACTATTGTGAAAATTATATGCGTCCAAGCGATGCGAAGGTTGAAGCTTTTGTTAATGCGTGGAACAGGTTACTTTGTTTGTTTTCTTTCGTCTGGCTTTTTCTCACAATCGCTGCACTTGCAATAAATAAACAAACATTGTACGCTATGCTTTCCTTAAATTTAGGTTCTCATATTTTTGGTGGTCGCAACCAACGAAAACAAGCCCTCCTTACAAAGAGTAACGATTGCGACATCTATCAGTCAAAATTGTATCACAGGGCATCATGTGTTTACCCACAACGACGCACGGTGTAGGTATTACGCTACATGGACCCCCTATGGTTCCTTGACCTGTCATCAAATATAACACTATCGTTATTACTCCGCTTTTTGTTTATTCCTCTGCTTTTGAATAATGCCGCCAAAGGTAGCTGTTGAAGATGTGATTTCAGGCGTAGAATCAACATTGCGACATTGCTGCTGAAACCAGTCGGCGCAAAAAGTCGTAAGAACCGTGGCGGACTAACAGGATATAGCTATATTTTCTCAGCCTCAAATGGGAACGGATATGAAGGAGAAGTTTGGTTTTTCGGAGAGGCGGACAGCCGAGGAACGCGGGTACTCGCTGACGGGAAGAGATGGTAAGTTTCTAAGAACACTGCGAGGATGCGGATCGTTCAGACGCGTTTAGATCTAGAGATAACATCTTGGTACTCGAGGGGCTAAGTTCCTACAGTTCTGGAAGCAATAGGTCCTACAAAGACCATCGTCTCGTAGAAACAATTCACTGTCTTTACTTTTACATTTTTGTTTTACAGTTTTACTTTCCCTGAGCGCTTCCCTTCAGCTTTAGTAGGGTATAAAAAGGTGGGTATTGAGCAATGAGGATTCACTCACGGCCCACAGATCCATCCTCCCATTCAAGCAGCCCTGCTTCTCTACATCGACGTGAAGCTCGGAAAAGGACGACAACTTAGGCTGCAATGAAGGTGAGGCAACTCATGATGGATGGTAATGTGTTTAGTGCGATTCGAAGGTGGTTCGCGCTAGTGTTTGATGTTTCACAAATAATGAAATTGAAGTTTTTAGAGAATAATGAATCGGAGAGCTGAAACGCTTACATTTTAGTACCTTACTACCAATTCATTGATTCCTATTGTTCATGGTTTTTATTAAATTAACAAAGAGTTCTTCTGCAATACGCTTAACTGCATTCAAATGACATAGAACTTGAAAACTTGAATATTAAGGATATAAGTAAAATATTGTGGATGAATACGACTTGAAATTGCAATTAATGAGAGGTGCGTTCACTTATCTACTTTTGTGCTTACTTTTGACGCAATGATTTAAAATTATAGTTACAGTAGTGAAATATCATAATTAGGTAACTTTGATTAGATAATTTTACTACATTTTAGTGAAATCAGTGGAGAGTGCAGTTACAATAATAAATTTCACTTAGAACGTTGTAAGGAAGACAGTAGCATGAAATGAAAACAATGTGAACCAAAGAACAAACACAACCCACTAATCGAAACAGTAGCACAAATTGTTAAATGAGAAGAGGAAGCTAAGAGCAAAAACTACTCGCTGAAGCGAAATAAAAGGCAAAAGACATGAAATACAAAAAAGGAACTTCATATATTAAACAAGCAAGCAGTGCCCAAGTTTCTAGCCCGTCAGTTATCATTACTGTGTCACCATTAGTATGTCAGCAACCATTTTCATCATTAGTATGTCAGTTATCATCATCAATAGTGTGTTTTAAAGTAACGTTTAGGGACGTGTTATTATGTTTAGGAGAAGTTAAACACAAGGTAAGGCTTCTCATGTATCTTTACGCTTAGTGTCTAGAAAAAAAAAGAACAACGACCATTCTGTGTTTAGAACAAATCATAAACAATTTATAGCGTAGGGTAGCCAACGACAATTCCTCAAGATTCCAACAAATATATTTCGAATATAAAGCACTTCTTATCAACAGTATACGTGTTAATGCGAAAGTGAGCTTTTACATGGAGCGATTTTGGCTTACTCGGCTAAATAAATAATATTAATGTTTATCCCTCGGAAAAGTTCAACTTGGAGGTTCACCAAAATCACCGAATGCGCCACCGTTTAGCCCATCAAATATTGTGTAATAAAATTTGAAATAGTTGATATATTAACATGGGCGAGTGAAATCATGCTCAAATCGCTGTGTATTCTAACATATCAGTTCACCAAATTTGCTGTGTTTTGTCACTGAGAAACTGCTAACATATGCAAAGTACACATCTCATAATGCGTGAACGTCGCATACGCAAAACATATGGCCTCGAAGACACCAAGCACGTGTGCGAAATAAATGTCTTCTGGAATATATGTGATATGCAACAGAGAGTCCGGTGTTTATTTCTCCATGAGTTCAAAGAATCCCAAGTCTGTCATGCAGAAGAGGTGGCAGTTAGCCGAAATCCACAAGCATATATTTGCAGACTGCACTTATCTTCATATCATACGGCACAACGTGCAATAACAGAGCCCGTTTGGGTTTAATGCAGTTCCTCGTTTGGACTGTGTGCGCTCTTGTGGCCTGCGTTGCCTACGCTGAGGAAGCTGTCAAGAATGAAAAAGTCGAAGGACGTGGAGGCCTTCTGGGCGGTGGTCTCGGAGTCGGCGGCTACGGTACAGCTGTGGGACCCGGCCTCGATGGTGCTGGTCTCGGCGGTGTAGGATTCGGATCGGCCGGTATTGGAGGTGCTGGTCTTGGTAGCGTAGGTATCGGAGCAGCTGGTCTCGCTGGCCATGTAGGAGCCGGCTACGCCAGCCCAGTAGTAGCTGGCACCAGTCTCATTGGAACCGGTGGTCTTGGCTATGGAAGTGGCATTGGAATCCGTCGTCTGGGGTATGGTGGTCTCGGTTACAGGTGGTGGCCTTGGTTATGGCAAAGGTTTCCAGTCTGTCTATGGCTCTTCGGCTGGCGGCCAGCAGGGCGGCTACCAGGGTGGTGCTGCCGGGCACGACCAGGCAACCGTAGGCTTTGGTGGTGGTGCTGCCCACAGGAACGTAAATGCCTACAACAACAACCAGGGATACAGCCACATCTCAGGATTCTCGGCCGTCGATGGTAACAACTTCGGTTCCGGTCAGAAGCAGGGCTCTGCTAAATTTGGAAGCGGAGCTGCTGTAAACCAGGGAGGATATAGACAGTCAACGTTCGGCCAGAACGCCGGTTCTGGGTTCGGCGGAGGATACCTCGGTTAAAATTTGCTGTGAATAAAAAGAGTCCTTCTATGTCTAATACTAACTTCTTGTACCATTTCTGTGTTGTTCAAAAGCAAACACACAAAAAAATCACCCTCAGGAATCCTCATGCATTCGCGAAATTCGCTTCGAAGGTGACAGCTGTTTTTTTTTTCGCTGTCGATTCAATTGATCCTTCGACCCTCAAAACTTTATGCGCCCCACTGTTTCCGGTATCGCGACCTTTGCAAGTTTTCTGGACATCACGTGCCTCTAGGATTGGCCCACCTGTGCGAAGAAACAAACACATGTGGTGACTTCATGTGACGTCACGCTATGCCACATCATCATGACGTCGGAATTGTTGGCCATCTTTGACGTCATGATGCCGTCACGTTGTACTTTTGTTCTTTTAATAGAAATTGTGCATGACTCCGCGGAACCTATCGAGGTCTAAATCATTGAGCAGATTTTCTCAATAGCAGCCCCTGCCACCACAAAACAGCGTCTTGTGTGACAGCACCTGTTCGTACTGCTCGTGCTGTGCTAACAAGTTTTACAGCGTGTGCCCACTGACGATGGTGTATGAAGCCATTTTGTTAGCTCATGCTTGCATTTCTGTCGCACTCCTTACGCATCATACTAGACATATTCAAAAAGAGCTACTTCATTTCTTGGTATGAATGTGCACTGGAGAATGACCTCACACATTTTGATCTGCGGCCACCCCTTTAGCTAAGGACGAAAAACTCCTATGGCAGGACCATTCGTGGTTTTGTGGGCCCTGTGGCTGTGCCAAATGCACATAAAAAAGATGGACAATGCCATACCAATTGCTTGTACTTCATGAATCAAAAGTTATTGTATCAGAGTTGCTGTTGCATCATTTCTCTCGTATTTTGAATGTTACAACACGAACAAGCGAGAACTTTTTCTTCAGTGTCATGAGGCCACCGTGATTGTTTATATAGAGCAATACGTATTGGAAGATGTCCTGAGTTGTCTGGTAGCATTTATACGATGTTTATAAATAGAACCGTAGTATTTCTGAAACAAGGTACATTATTAGGGAAAATTGAATCGAACGTAGACTTGTAAACTTTACGTTCAATTTAACACGTATCTTTGGGTCAAAAGACGTTGGCATGTCGCTGCGATAGTTGTTTTTCGTGGAGCCATTTCATCCTGTATGTGTTCTACATAGCACAAGTATTTTGAGCACTAATACGCAGGAAGATGAAGGCACAGACGTTATGACACATGGTCACTGCTAGGGCGTTGCGATGTCCTATCTACTAGTTACGCAGAGTGTTTCGTCACGACGCTGCAGCAATTATTCGCAACTCGACCAAAGTCTATGTATACTAGAAACAACTGTAGAAAAAACGAAGATGGCTACGCCTAACAGGGTAAGCGTGGTACTTTTACCTAGCGAGCGTTGGGCTGTAGTTTCTTCACTATGGCAGCAGATCGCGCTGCTTCCTCGAAGACGAAAGAGTGCTGGTCCCATACCACTTCTTTCGCATTGGCACAAAATGATTTGACTGGCAGAACAGCGGAAATAGTTGCGTTGTGCGCGCAAACACGGAGTATCTATGGCAAACAGCAACCACTTTACTTCAAGTTGAGGAACCTCTCCAGTGAGCCCGAGGTTGAAGAAGTGCAACTGCTCATGTGTACCGCGCCTCTACGAAGAGTGCAAGCACTTGAGGGCTGCGTTGGCTGCACTGCTACAGACAAGGCCTTAACAGTTTTCGAAGGAACTCAGCGCTGCGACTCGTGTTGCTGATTGCATAGATGTATCCGCTTGAGTTCCGTTGTGCAGTCCGAAACCTTAATATAAACGTCATTCACTTGATTACAAAACCGAGCTGTGCCTGGGGCCAGTGTATCCTAAAATAATGTAAATCGTAAGTTTTAGGCCTCCTTGTTGCGATTCCACCCTCACGCAGGATAACATTTCTTTAGGAGTAAAGTTCCTTAGGGTGCAAGCTTGTTCGCCGCTGTCCGTCATACTTGCCCCTAGTACTCGGAGTGATCAATAGATGGCACTCCGGCTCTCGCTCCCACAATCAGCTCGTTCACGTGGCAGCAACTCGGGAGTGGCGGGCGTCATGATTCTTGTCGTGATTCGCCAGCTGGGCAACCAACACGCATTCCTCACGCTTTCTGCCGCGGAAGTACACAGGGACAGGCTCCTCAAAACTCTGGAATAACTGCAAGTGGGATTCGCGGTTTACCAATGTACCTCCGGAGCTTCGCCCATTCATCACCATTGACTCCATGGACAGCTGTGATTCTTTTTATTCGCTGGGGAATTGCGCGGCATTGACCACATGCCTTTTGCACGCGACGCTGATACTATAATCACCACACAATCACGAGCTCTTTAGCATGCATTCGCTGAGGTGTAATTTTGGATGAACTTATATTCAGTCCAAGTGGAATAAAGTTAGGTGCAAGTCCGCGTTAGTTTTTTATGTACAGTACACGCACTCGTTGTTTGCGCAGTTTACATGTGTTGCGTTTAACATAATTCAGGTGCCCGCTTTTCATGGACGTTGAATTGAGGGATTTTCAACGTAATCGCTTTTAAGCATTGTTGTTTCAATGCACCATGTTGAAGAAACAGTATACAATGCCAGTTACGTAAGCCGGGAACGCCAATAGATGCTCCAGTAGTGATGATTGCTGTACTGTTCTAATTGAAATCACTGTCACTAAAACGGTTCACCGCCAGACGGGTAGTTTCACTTACTCACAATTGAGATAAGGTATCGCTGTCGAAGCACAATTTGACCATATAGGCCTGCGGACTGCTCATTCAGTCCAAACATCGGCGACGTTTCAGAGAACGTTATATAGGAGTAACTATGCAAGACAATTGACATGGCAACCGTGATGATTAAACTTGGAAGGCACTTTAGGTTTGGCTTCAAGCGTAGAACGCGATAGCATATTAAGACCACGTGCGCATCGACTTCAACCGTGCCGCAAGAACAGGAACGTTCGCGCGCGTGACATTGGCTGTTTGAAACTGTCCTTGAATGTCTACTGGATATACAGTTGTCAAGTGCCGACTACGCCATATTTCTTCCTTGAGCTAATTAGCGGAGTAGTCTCTACTCGCCCGTAAGAGGCCACGTGAACTTGCACTGCTGCGAACTTTTTAACAGGTTGAAAGCTTTATGTCACTTACTTGTTTTCCAGGTCAAATGTTTTCGACGCTAGTTGTAACTGTGGGATTCTGCAACGAAATATTACTTGCGTTAATGAGGCTCCTTCCAATGCAATTCATGTAGTGCTTTAGTCCAAAAAAGTTTAAAGTGTTGACAAGGCTTAACAACGCATAGGGCATGAGTTCGATTATTACTTTCCAGTGCAAAACCGCAACTTTTTTCATTATTTTTTAGCATATTTCTCTATTTTTTTCTAGATGTAAGATGATAATTATTCGCTCACAACCAATGATGCCTGCAGTGCGTATACAACAGGTAGCAAATCGAGCTCATCCCCCATCCTACACACACAACTGTTTTTCGCCATAGCACATAGAACTACAAATGAACATTTCAGAAAAGTACCTCCCCTCCACATAAAACAAAATTTCGGCCTACGCCCTTTGACGCCGGTCCCAACACCAAGGCTAACACCGGAGTTAATGCGAAACGAGCTCTCTTAAGCTGCTGCGTTAAAGAAAGCTATCATCAGTAACGAAGAAAAAGAACGCTGATGCTCCGGCAAAACGCGTGAAGACTATGCATGTGATGCTTTGCTTCTTGTGTAAAGATAACAATGATTGATGATCATCAAACGAACAAGAAACTTTCTGTAGAGAACATGCAGCAGAATATGAAACAGCACTCACTGAACAGTATTTTAAAGTCATTTCATCGCTCCCTCACTATAAGCACAATCACATCAGCAGCAGCAGCACAACACATCCCAAGCTGAAGTTGGTTCACTAAAATATTTGTGTCATGGGTATCTTCCGAAGGATCTTGGACTCCAGCTGGAGAACGTAATTGGAGCCCTACACAGGTAAACCTGTATTCATTTTTACAGCAATCTTTACGAAAACGAAGCGCTTCGGGACTGACTTAGTTGTTTACTTGTGTTTATCTACACTGACGTTTAATGAATGTTTTATAACTGACCGAAAAGATGCGCCCACGCTGACCTTTGTTACTGCTCCCGATGCATTGATATTAACGTGGGAATTTAAGATTGTCAGAATTATGATAACAAATGTAAAACATAACAAAATGGCTTTCGAACTTTGTTGAAACAAACTGTTTCAAGACACTAATAGCGTGAAGCCATTAGCGTACTCCAAAAATAATCACCGTTAGGAAACATGACGATTCTTGAACCCCCGACATGTTTTTTGTTGTATTTCATAACATCGTTACAAAGCTTCGCTAAGTGGACCCGGCCCCAGAAAGCTTTAAACTTTCAGAACTTGATGAAACACTGTCAGCCTATGCGCTATGTTGATTACGGTGATTGGATGCTGGCCAGGACAGACGTGGGCCGGATCCAGGCCGCTGCGCTGACATTTAAATGTAGGTGAAATTCCAGACGTCCATGTTCTTTGGGATATCATTCTGTGAAGACACCGAGAGGCTGAAATTTCCGCAGCAATCAACTATATGGCATCTCTCTGATGATATCGTTATGATGGCACGTGAACCTCTAATCAATATTATCATCTGTTATCCTGGCTGTCTTGACGTTAATGTATCGAAAAATTTACGTTGTGAACAATCAAGACAAGGCCAACACAAATATACATTCTTCAAGCAAAAGACATCCAACTCTGTCATTTGAGTACTTTTGCACTTTCAGAGAAAATAAACCAAAATACGTTTGGAGGTCAAACCCGTCCCTGGAAAGCTCGGGAATACTATGACATGTATTTAGAGTACAGTGAAAGAGTCACATTATCCTATGGCAGTGGACATCCTTTCTGTTCTCATTTTACACAATACACCACCTGTAAAAAGAAAAGGAAATTGCTAGGATGCGAGGGGGAAGGGTGGTGTGCAGAGAGCTTATTTGCATGATGGTAGACATGAAGGCTGCTTCATTGGTAGTGGAAAAGAGCAAGATTCAACGAATGGCAAAAGACATCGGCAAGACGCTTTTAGACTTGGAGATAACGTTTCCAGTACTTCAGACAGGATTTTTTCGAGGAGGGAAGCATGACGTCTACAATGATAAACGTGTCGTGGGAACTAGTATCCGTCATTTTCTGTTTTGTTTGTGTTCTTCCTAACCACTTTTGAACGAGTCGTTGGCATATGGTATAAATACTGCGACACTGCACAGTAGACGTTCAGTCACCTCCAGCGCTGGATCTCCAGGTTCTGACTCAACGAGAACATTGTGTGAAAAACCAAACCCTCGAAAATGAAGGTAAAATTTTTTCCCCGCTTCTGACCTAAGAACGTAGCTGATGTGCAGATGTGTTTGTAGCTCCGTGTTTAGTTGAGAAGTGCGACAGGTTCCACTCATACAAGAGTTGGTTTCATGCAAATCAGTAGGCAAATGTTGGCCCATATGTCAAAGTTTATTGCTTTGAATTAGGCGTTGCAGGTTCGACTAAGTTATATCGGTATTTTGAGCAGCTGCGTGCCTTTCGTGGTCAGGCTAGTAGCGACAAGGTCTTTTTCTGCAATGCTGGCATCTCGCTAAGAAATGCTTCACATTTAGTATTTTTATGTAATATAATCAAGGATGCTCAAATGTCAGAAATTATTAAGAAGATTATGTAGAAAAAAGGAAATGTCTTGCCTGGAGTAGCAAGTTTTTGTCCGCAAAAACTAAAAAAAAGTTTCGAAGTGTTGCTTTACCTCTCAGAAACAAATAATTATGAAGGAACGTGTAAAAAGTTCTAATCAGAGCAATAAAAAGTTTCCACTAACAATAGCCAATACGTATACATTAGAATTATTTGAAAGCGTTCAAAATGGTTGAAGACAACTAAAATAGGGTTTTGTTACTTTACTATTAAAAGCTTTGTGGCTGTTTTTGCAGTTTCAAAGAAACTGCTGCGATAATAATCATACTTGATCAAAATGCAAGTCACATTGAAATTCGCCGAATATGCGTATAAATGAAAAACTTCTAACACGTTTCTCAAAAGCACATTGACGACTTGTGGTGCTAAAAAAACAACTACGATTGACCACTTATTCTGGCATATTATGTGCCTGGAAGGTACACATACAATATTTCACATAATATTTCACAGTACAAAGACTCTACAGTGTGTTGTCCCACTGAAAATAGAATAAACAGTCATGCTTCTGTGGTCCTTCATAAGGCACAGTATTCTATTGTGTGTCCCTATCGATTTCTAAAACATCTGTGCGAGTTCTGATAACGCAGACATGTGATGTCATAATGTTGTGGAGTTCTAAATATTACCTCACAGAGATACTTGGGAGCACTCAGCAGATTTCATCTCTCGATCGAAGGAATGATCTACCTATGAAAGGCAATTGTGACCCAATAGTTATAATAGTCGTGAATACATACACTTGAGTCACGTGAATTTGTTTGTTTTAAATCACAGCTCTTCATCGCTACCCTTATCTACGCCCTCGTGGCATGCGGTGTTTTCGCTGAGGAAGCTGACAAAGAAGAAAAGGTTGAAGGACGTGGAGGCCTTCTGGGTGGTGGTCTCGGAGTCGGTAGCTATGGTAGTGGTGTGGGACCTGGTCTCGTCGGCGCTGGTCTCAGAGGTGCAGGCATCGGAGCAGCTGGTCTCGGAGGAGCTGGTCTTGGCTACGGGGGTGCTCTTGGAGGAGCTGGTCTTGGCTACGGCGGTGGTCTCGGCAACGGCCAGGGATTCCAGTCCGGCTATGGCTCTTCGGCTGGTGGCCAGCAAGGTGGATACCAAGGTGGCGCCAGCGGACACAACCAGGGATCCGTGGGCTTTGGCAGTGGTGCTGCCCACAGGAACGTGAATGCCTACAAACACAACCAGGGGTACAGCCACACTTCGGGATTCTCAGCCAGCGAAAGCAAGAACTTCGGTTCCGGACGTAACCAGGGTTCTATCGGGTTCGGCAAAGGAGCTGCAGGTCACCAAGGAGGGTATGGACAGTCGACGTACGGACAAAACGCCGGTTCTGGCTTCGGTGGAGGATACCTCGGGTAGAACTGACACTTAATAAAGTTTTTTTCTGCGATATACAACATTGGTGATCTTGCCTTCCTGTACCAATTGCAGATATCGGCTTACTATCTGCAATCAAAAATGCGCCAAACACACAAACATAAGTGACAGTTAAAGGCTTCGCTTGCCTACAAACTTTGGCTAGTGTAGGATAGCAAGCTAAAAGTTTTGTGCTTGTTAAGCAGCCTGGCTTTCACTCAACCTTGTCTCTTTCTCTCTCTATGGTTAGAGTATATGAAGGCACCAGAAGTTACCATGATGAATATATATATATATATATATATATATATATATATATATATATATATATATATATATATATATATATATATATATAAGACGAAATAAAAATCGTAGAAGTACGGATACTTCCATGATTCTAATCTTGTCCCGTATTTCGCATTGCTTTCACCGTCTATCATGTGACAGTAATTTGTGTGTACTGGTAGAAGTTAACATACATCTTACCAAACTGAGCACGTAGCCGTTTGCCATATATATCTGTAGCCACTTCTACAGACTACATTGCACGCAAAAGTGAGAAACAGATGTTTCGCAATCAAAGAACAATATACAAATTATTTTGGCTAAAGCACAGATTTTTCGCGTGATGACGCCGTATAGCATGATACACATTAAAAAATCATTGTTTCAATTTGTAATTTTTCATAATTACTATTATGACCACTGAATATAGCTAAATATGGCATGTGTGATAATATTAGAATAAGAACTTATTAAAGGCAACTGTCATTCATGTCTATATTCATTTAGTAAATTGGAGCTTCGGGCACGGTTGGTTTTACGATGAAAATTAGGAACAACGCGATATTCTGTGTGTCACCTTGTAGAACATTCAGCTGCTCGTGTTTCATAAGGCTTCATTCAGTCCCGCTATTTTGTAGCTTGAAGTGCTTCCGTATACCTTTGAGACAGCTTTTGATTAACACAACCTTTCTGTAGTATTTTTGTAGTTTTGGTACGTCAGCGTGTGTGTTTAATTAAAGTATTAGAGGTATTTAGTTGAGTCCCCAACGCAGCTCGCTGTATTCGTAACTAAATATGTACCCTTTTGAAGTGCATGTAATAGAAGGTAGCAAGGTTTTCTTTTGTCAGAACACTTAAACTACAATACGTAATTCAGAAAACGAAATCCCACTTGACATAAGATTTTATACGTGATGCAAGTGAATAAGTTCGATGGAGGTCTGTATACTAGAAGTAGAGAATATAAATTACAATTTACCGCTTATGATGACTGACATACGTTTGAGAATTACTCAGCAAAGTTCGAAAGATTTGAAGGCAATAGTGACACAAGCTACTTTAGTGCTTTCAGACTACAAATGCATTTTCCTTGTTTAATAAACAATTGTATCGGGCCAGTTGGTAAGGATCCATCTTGCTAGGAAGCCCAGCCACTATAACACACAACACACAACACAAGCGCTTAACTTCAACTAAACGTTTATTGCAAACTTCAGAGTTTTTTAAGGGGGTGAAAAGAGAAAAAAAGAATAACAAAATGTAGACAACAAAGAGCACACGTGCCAGTACCGTACATTACTATCCGTTATTATTTATCACCCCCCTTTGTTTAGCCTCAAACCACTCGTTGCATCATCTCAACACATTTTATGTAAATATACCTGACGAAATTGGATACATCTCACAGTTTATAAATATTTATCGGTTAGGATACCAATAAGCCCCAAACTAAAGATAAAAAGAAAAGGAAAGGAACCGCCAAATAGTTCGCGCTCTGTCGGCTTAGGTGTGCTATACGCACGTAGAAGCGAAAATGTGTGGTCTCATCAAATTTAAAATTTTATATGTAGTTAAGATACGCAATAGGCCATTTTAAATTACAGAAACAACTACGAGAGCTCCAGCAATGAGATTAGCCTGTAATATATATCTCCAAGAATGCACACGACGTATGGCCTGGGTAGACGTAATCAATCGCTTGACTATAATATTCCTGATTCAATGAATTTATTATTTGGTAATACGAGCTCATTTCAAACCTCTCCATTTGTTTTATATCATCAGTTCTTTGTCGCCGCCACTCCTTGCGTCATAGTGGCTTGCGGAGCTTTCACCAAGGAATCTGCCAAAAAGGGAATGTATAAAGGCATGGACGTCTTCTTGGAGGTTCTCTCATAGTAGGAGGCTACGGTGATGATGTGGGACCCGGTCTCGTCGACGCTGGTCTCAGAGGTGTAGGCATCGAAGCCGATGGTCTTGGAGGGGTTGGTCTCGGAGGTGCTGGAATCGGAGCATCTGCTTTGGGCGGCTACGGAGGAGGTGGTTTGGCCGGTTCTGGTGGTCTGGGATACGGAAGCGGTGTTGGACACGCTCATCCTGGCTATGTGGTCACGGCTATGGGGGTGATCTCGGCCTCGGCCATGGATTCCAGTCCAGCTATGGCCCTTCGGCTGGGGGCCAGTAAGGTGGATACAAGGGGAGCGCTGCCCGACGCAGGGATCCGTGGTCTTTGGCAGTGGTGCCACCAACTGGAAAGTGAACGTTTACAACAACAACCAGGGATGCAGCCACACCTCAGTATTCTCAGCCAGAGACAGCCGGAACTCCGGTTCCAGTCATAACCAGGGTTCCGCTGGATTCGATAGAGGCGGAGCTGCTGGAAACCAGACAGGACAGGGATAATTGTCTTTCAGACAAAACGTCGGCTTCGGCTTCGGTGGTGGTAACCTCGGGTAAAATTGAATTTTAATAAAACGTTGCTTCTCCTTGGTATACCGTTATTGTGTTCTTATTGAGTGTGATAATTTAGAGAAGACTAATAATAGCTGTTGGGCATTAGAAAGCTATGTAAACTGTGCCTAATTATATGTATACGAGTGCTTCTAGCCTTTCGCCTCCATTTGAATGCAGGCACCACGGTGGCAATTCGGATACCGTAACATTCGGGTAATGTACAGTAATCGGGTAGACATCTGCAATCTAAAAAGTTCATCACTCAGAAACATTGAGCAAGATCGGCAATTTGCTTGCATTACGATCTCGGATAAGGTATACAGAGGCTGCGAAAATGAACGTGATGAGTTGGCCTCCTGGACAGGGTCAAAGCCTTCGTGAGAATTTACCTCGTGAAGGCGTTGACACATTTCAAGAAGATTCACGTCATGAAAAGTGGCATTAAGGAAGATTAAGGGCATTAAGGAAGACGCCCCGGTAGATTTCGTACTTCGGCTTCACAAGAACGCTATGAATCCCTGTATAATAGCCGACACTCTTCTGTGACCTATTATTCTCGTTACCTAGTGTGGCTGTAGATCTGGGTATGGTATAGTGCATTGTGTCAGAAAATACTCGCTACTATGCGGAATCGATTGCTGGGATAGAGTGTGCGAATTAGCTTAATTATACAATTGGACACATCAGTTACAGAGGAACACGGTTCTACAATACTGAAATCACGCATATAGCACACTTGAAGCCCTTTACTCGCCGGGAGAGCTTTGTTGACAGGAAGAGCAATACTACAGCAGGTCTAATGTAACGCCGAGAAGTAACAGTGGCAACAAGCATGGAGGAAAAAAGAACGAGGAGTGACTCTTCGTCGTCCAGCTGCTACAAATAAACATTTCCTACAAACCCCGTAACAATGTAAACAACACACTGCTCTCGCACTCGCTCGCTTGAATAAACACCAACACGCCTTCTGAATTATAATCATTCTTCCTGAGTAAGAGTCTATCCTAAAAAAACTCATCAATATGTTACGCCGCTAGAAAAGAAAGGAAATGCTGTTTGATGACATTACGAAAGCTAGAAGGGTTCATAATTTTTATAACAGGACCATTACGAGTATGAGTGCCCGTGAACTGCAGTTTGTTTACATTGCTTCACGGCGTTATATTAAATTTATCTGAAAATTTTCTGCCGTGCACCAAATAACGAGAGAACAGGTGTAAAGAGATGGTATCATCGCTCAGAGTGCAATGACTACATTCAGCCTTATTCTATGGCCATACCAATAATTGTGACTGCTGAAACAAGGTCGTTCACAGTGATTCTGGGGTGTCATTTTCATTTGTGATATGGCACACCAGTGTTCGCGTTCCAGTAAAATTTCGACGTGCGCACCTATGAAACTGTCAATTTGCGTCAGTATTCATGAAGTTTCAGGCAGAGTGAAGTAGATGTACTTGTGCAAAAGCGATAGACTTATGACAGCGACGAGTCGGGAAACGTCAAAACAAAAGCATTACAACGCAATCAAAGCTGCATTATCAGAATCTCACAAATGTATTTTTTTTTCACGTGATAAGGTTAATGACTTCGTTTTCCAAAAACTCCAGCGTCGGTGTCAGTGTTGGCGTCGGCGTTAGAATAATTTGTTGTGAGTGACAAATTATCATCTTGCGCATGACCGCAAAATTCAGAAAGTTGCAAACGAAATTGTTAATAAAAATTTTCGGGTCTGGGTGAGGACCGAAAGGAGGCCTTCTGCGAGGCAAGCAAGTGTTCTACCACACAGCCACCCGCATGCTTCGAAATGCAATAAAAATAACGCTCATGCTGTACAGGCGCAAAAGTCCTGTATAGACGCTTCACAATACAACAGGAAACATCACAGTAATATTGCATGGAAGTACATCACCATCGGGCATCAGAACCTATGATTATCATTCTGTTTCGTGGTTTAAAGTCGGCTACCTATTACAGATGCCACACACGTTACTGCACGTATTTCTTTAGGACCACGTAGTGGTTGCATAGCGAAAAGATTTCACGCACGTAATCGCTCGTGGTTTAAAGCGTGCTACCAATTACACAGATTGCAGCTGTATGCGAAAGCTTTGCTGACACAAGCCATGGGCTTACAAGTTTATCGATTATAGTGTAGTATTCCACAATTTAAACTTCTGGAGTAACATGATGCAATAAAAATTATGCACTAAATGATGGAAGCACTAGAAACAGCTTATCGCTATCACGTTCAATTCGTAAAGGCGAAGCCAGAGGGTACCGCCATTTTCTGTGTTTCTTCAGAAAAACAACTGGACAAGGTCACGCCAATTAAAATTCATGGCGTATCCACGCAGCGAATAGTGATGAATGGGTGAAGCAATAGTATCATTCGGTGTTGCCGCAAATGAACCTTGACATTCACCACGCATGTATATGAGTGACGAAGCAGTGCACTCTACAGTTGTATATGATGTTTAGTGGTCTTAACTGACCTTTTGTGTTGCCTTCTTTATTACTTCTTTCCCGTATAAAGAACCAGCAGAAAGTTGGCAAAGAAGAGGTCTGGGCACGTTCCCCTGGCGGATGTCGGTTGTCTTAGTCATACAAAATGCATCATAGCGCATATCCGGAGGTCATATACTGCGCACGTCACTCGTTATCCATGGTCATCGTTATATTCATCGTCATCATCATCATCATCATCGTCATCGTCTTGGCGTATAGTAGGTAGCTTGCATGTGCTCGGCTCTTGCGAATGCTAACGCCACCAACGAACAAGCCTCTACCTTAAGAAGCTTTGCCCCTAAAAGAAATGCGAGAGAGAGAGAGAGAGTTCGAAGCAATGCATTAAACTCCTTATCAACGAACCTTATATTTCTACAAAATGTTACACATACACATATTGAGCAGTTCAGTAAACATTCGTCTATTGCCATTAGCAGCACTAGAAATTTTTCAGTGCAGCTGACCAGCTAAAACGTTTTGCTACTGTTACTTCTCGATTTTGGTGGACTACACAGAGATAACACTGACTTAAACATTTCATTTCATGAAAGCCTACACACGTTCAGAGTAATATTCCTAAATAGAAGCGTTTTTGATGGTTCTATTAAGCAGATACGTCAAGTAAAGTTAATTGTAGACTTGCTTTGCTTATGCGAATAAAAGCGTATTCTGACAAATGGACACTACCGCGGCTATTAGTAGCATTCGCTAAGAAGTACTAGAAGTACTAAAAGTAATGTTGAATATACGTTATACCAAATGAAATGAGAAGGGTAGTACGGCAGCAAATTAAACGCCATTACTGACATCATTCACTGCCCCCCCCCATTCAAAGGATCGTTGTCAGATACATTCATTATTGAAAGCACGGCCAGCTGCTCATTTGAATTTCCGACTCTGTTTTAAAGCTCGATGCTAAATGTGCCCAAAAGAAAACAGTTGAAGATGTGAGGGTTTCGCGAAGCGCTGCCACAGACAACTGTACTTTTCAAGTAGGAGACACTCGAATGTGCTATCTACGTACTTTTTATCTTTCCCAGAAAATCAACCATGACATAATCGGACGTTAATCACTCCCTCTTAAGTTCAGAAATAATGTGTCTCCTCTTTCGAGTACACTGAAACCTTTACATCAGACTTTGGCAATCGACATCCTTTCTGTCTTTATTTCACAAGTACACTACGTGTTGACGAATGAACTAGCTCGGACGAGAGAAAGAGAGGAGAATGGTGCATACAGAGCCGGTTGGTTGTACGCGGAAAACGCGAACTCTGCAGCGTTGGGCGGAAGAGACGCAATATTCTGCGAACACCCCATACATCGTCGAGGCACTTTCTGATTGAGAGATATCGTCTGCAGTCCTTCAGCTTGGATTTATCTGAGGAGGGAAGCACCACGTAGGCGAACGTGACCATCTCGTAGAAAGAATTATCAGTCGTTCCTACTTTTGGTTTTGTTTATATTTAACCCTTTTGGCAAGTCTAAGGAATAGGGTATAAATACAGCGACACTGACCAGTAGAGATTCAGTCTGTGCAGTGGTCAATCCCCCGGCTTTCGTTCAGAAAGAGATCTGGTAAACACGAAAAACCACTAGAAATAAAGCTAGGAATATTTTTTTGTACAATGGTAATGTAAGTAATGTGCTTCAGAAAGTATAGCAGTGTCACTTGTTAAACGTTGGCCTAAAACGACATTTATCAATATTTAAACTTCGCAGCGTATTAAAACAGCTACAATACGACTTTCCTTGGTAAAACACAATTAAAGACAGTTTCTAGAGAGTTTTTCAGGTGTAGCAAGTGAATAACTCTAAAGGTCATACACGTTACTCGTGTATAACTTAAAATCTCATCATGATTGGCATGCATTTCAGTTTTATTAGGGTTAAATTATGGAATGCTAACGTATTGCTTATGACTTCATTAATTTAATATTGTAAATTTTTATATAAAACTAACATTATAAATTTAATATTATAAATTTTATTGGTATTTCAAGAATTCTAAGGACATTATTGAATAATTTAATCTTATAGTTCATAAAAATGCGATTGCCACTGAACTTTGTTGAAAGTACATATATTCAAACTTTTTGCAGTTTTCTCATATAGGGGCACATTGACGAGTGCAGTGCCAAAAAGAGACAACTATCATTGAGCTTGTACTGCGTATACCCAAAATATATGTCAATAACACCTAAAAGAAGCTGGTCTAGGCACTCTCGCTGAACTTTCACAAAAAAATTGCCTTTCTGGGGACACTCATCGAACACTACATAATCTTCTGTGACCCTTTTGGATATAGAAACATGTGTCCGAGTCACGACCGGGTGAACATTAAATAAAGTAGTGATTCATCATCATCAGCCTTACTACGCCCACTGCAGGACAAAGGCATCTATCTCCCTCGCGTTCCACCAGTGAAGTCGGTTCTGTGCTTGCTGCTACAACTTCATACCCGCAAACTTCCTATCATCTGGCCACCTAACTTTCTGGCTCCCCTTCACCCGCTTGCCTTTTCTGGGAATTCAGTCGGCAACCCTCAATGACTAGCAGTTATCCTGCCTACGCGCTACGTGCCTAGCGCGTAGGCAGGATATTTGTTCTTGATTTCTTGTTCTTGATTTCGACTATGATATCCTTAACCCCTGTTTGTTCCCTGACACACTCCATTCAATGATCTTCGAGGAGCTTGCTGGGAGGAGCACGGCGCGTTTATTGGTGAGGCCATTTCTGCAAGAAGGCTTGGTAACCAGCCAGCGCATGATGTGTACGTCGGAGGCAGCGTTGTTGGGCACGTTCCGCGGCCGGCACGGCACAGTCTTGGCCATGTCAATGGGCACGTTAACCACCTGCCCCTCCATGCCATAGTGGTCGTTGCCGTGAGCCAAATGCCTAACGCTCATAAATGGCAGATTTGGAACTATCAGGCGTACTTCAGCGGGGTTGAGAGCAGGCAGGTGAGAGGGTTTGGGAGGATATCGGTACCTGTGTGTAACACTAATTGTAGGGAAATTGTCACGCGCTGCTTGCCTACGAAGCCACGGGAACGAAGTGGATGTAGTGGCGAGGAGAACAAGACGTGGGACATCGGAAACCTATGCCTTGGGTAGCGACGCGCTGTCAAGTGAGCAACATAGGAATCACCGGAGTGGACGCCATCAGCGGGGACCAGACAAGTGCACACTGGCAACACTGGTGTACATGCCAGCCGCCACTGGACAATACGCGAGCATAGGTAGCTTGCCGAGAAAGCTCCTAAAAATTACTAGGGTTCGCAACACGCCAATGCTGGGTAACAGCAAAGCTGGTTCGCAAGAAAATAGTCCTGACTCAGCTAGCCTTTCATCCACTTACCTGTTCTTCCCCTTGCTTATTTACCATGATGTACATGACTACGCTTGCTTACTTTTAAAAGTTTTTTAGTCTGTATCTTTTTATCTCTTTCTTTTAATGTCTGCAGGGAAACCTCGATAAGAATAACTGCACTGAAAATTTGCAATAGTGCGTGCATGCATCGGAAATTCAGCAAATCCCATTGTTCGGCTCTCTGGTCGACTAAAGAATACAAGCGAGCGGCAAACATCAATTAGGGGACGTACGTTGTAGCTCCTCTAGTTAAAAATTGATACCAAGTGGTTGCGAGGTGATTGAATGCGTGCCAGTTCATGGTGACGTCCATTTTCTAGCTACGGCACACGTCAACCACACCAGCTCTGCTGCAAAATCTTTGTGATGCAATGACTGACGTAATTTAAGTGGTAACTTGTTGATCTTCCAGGGTTCTTCATCGCCGTTGCTCTCTGCGCCCGTGTGGTTAGCGAAGCTCCCGCCAAAGAAGCTGCCCAGAAGGAGAAAGTTGAAGCACGCGGAGGCCTTGTGGGTGGTGGTCTAGAAGTCAGAGTTTATGGCGCAGGTGTGGGACCCGGCATTGTTTGTACTGGTCTCAGAGGTGCAGGCATTGGAGCAGCTGGTCTTGGAGGTGCTGGCCGAGTCGGTTCAGGCATTGGAATAGCTAGACTTGGATGTGTTGGTCTCAGTGCTGCCGGTATATAGGAGCAGCTAGTCTGGGAAATGCTGGTCTCGGAGTTGCAGGAATCGGATACGCTGGTCTTAGAAGTGCTGCTCTTGGAGGTGAAAAGATTGGAGCAGCAGTGCTGGGCGGCTACGGAGGAGCTGGATTTGCCGGACCGTTGCTGACTGGCCCCGGTCTCATTGGAACTGGTGGTCTCAGATATAGAAGTGAAATCGGTCTCAGTCATCTTGGATACGGTAGTCTCGGCTATGATGGTGGTCTCGGCTACGGCAGAGGAGTCCAGTCCGGCTATGACTTTTCGGCTGGTGGCCTGCGACGTGGCTACTAGGGTGGCGCTGCCGCTCACAGACATAAATTAGAGGGTTTCCGCTTTGGCGGTGGTACGTTCGCGAAAAACGTGAACGCCTACAGCAACAACCCGTGATACAGCCACAACGCAGGGTTCTTGGCCCGTGACTGCAAGAACTTTTGTTCCCGACATAACCATGGTTCTGCCGGGTTCGGAAAAGAAGCTCCTGATCAACAAGGAGGATACGAGCAGTTGACGTTTGGACACAACGTTGGTTCTGGCTTCGGTGAAGTATATTTGGAATAAAAGTTAGAAACAATAAAAGAATGTGTTTTTTTTTCTTCTCGCTCTTCCTGTACTTTGTTTCTAGTCTTTTAGTTGGCAGAAAAAGAGCAAGTATAGAATCCTACCTCAGAAGAAGGTAGAAAGGAGTAAAAATTGACAAACGAGTGTGCGGTATTGTTTATGTAGAAAATTAAAAGTTAATATTACTATTATAATTTTTAGCGCTTCAAACGATAAATATCTCCGTATAGGGTTACTTCGATTGGCTGTTTATATTGCAGTATTATTTTCATTTACAGTGGCACACGTTATCTTTCGTCCCCGCAAAGGCTGTCCTCGTCTCGTGTAGGGCAGATTAACGCATTATAAGCAGCAAGTTTTATATAGTTCAATTTTTATAGTCGCAAAAGAGTAGAAGACCTCCACTTTTAAAATACACTAAAAGGCAATATTGAGATTATCACAGATTGTTTTCTCGTATATGTCTAGAAAAGTAAACAATATTTTAACAGTTTTTAGGTAGCTAAGTACCATTTTTACCATTTTCGTCAGTATTTTTGACAGTGCATTAATGTTTCAGTACACTGCATATTCAAGAAAAGTACCGTGTATTATATTAACGTGACACGAAGTATTTTTTTCCACTCTTGCGGTGCTCTAAGTGCCGACACTTCTTTAAAACATAACATATCGTGAAGATTGCTCTCTAGATGTTGTCGCCGCAGTGATCAATGCCATGTTCGCATGCATGCCACCGTGTGCAATCAAGAAGAGCAATAAGCATGAACACGTATTTTAGATGCACCCTTCACTACAATTTAAGCATGATTCTCAGAGACTGGCTATTTTTTTACGATGTTTCAGACAATTTTGAAACATGTGAAATGGTTGTGAGATGACAGCGTTCATGTGGGAAAACCATTTATAGGCATGTGTTTTTTTTAAAAGGTCCATTGTTAAAACGTTTTTGTGCTGTTAAGTGACGTCAAAATGAAAGATACTTCGCAGTGAAAATATACGCAAGAATACATCGACGTGTAACATAGGTTGCGTCATTGGGCTCGTTAGTTCTCTTCTTCTTCTTCTTCTTCTTCTTCTTCTTCTTCTTCTTCTTCTTCTTCTTCTTCTTCTTTTTTTTTTAAGTGTGGCTGGCAGGCTCATAGTCAGATTTCTTTTTGTTTTTTGGGGGGTGATGAGGAGGTACTTGTCCATGGTCTTTAAACACTTATTCTACTCGTACTGTTTGGTGAAATACCTCTCTCTACGAATTCAAGGGGAGGGGGCCGGGCTTCCAGGGCACCCCCTACCCCTGGTTCCGGGTTTCGCAGCTTCTGTGTTGAGCTAAATCACTTGAATAAGCAGGCAAACGTCATGGCCATTTACAAGGTGAAGAGCCCAGCTGAAATAAGTTTGCTAATTTTTGTTCTACTACAGCAGTTTTCACGTCCCAAAGCAACGATATGATTATGAATACCTGCGTAGTGCAGAACGCTGGAAACATTGACAAGCTGGTGTTCTTTGACGTGCACCGAAATCCAAGTACACAGGCATCTAGCATATGAGGCCGGCACGGCCAGGATTCGATCCTGTGACCTTCGGATTAGCAGTACACCCCCATAACCGGCAGACCACAGTGGTGGGCACAATTTCGCTAATTTTATTTTTGAGTACAATATAGGCAATACAATTGTTGGTTACTGATACAATGCTATGAGCGCATTTAGAAAAACAACAAGGACTCGTATTGTGGCTTTTCTTTTTTCTTCAAACTCTCGTTATTGCTGATATTAACGCTGAGCTTGTTTCTCAGTAAAGTTGGTGGCCTCTGTTTTGACTGGTGGGATCGGTATCCAGTTTACAGGATACCGATCACACCAGTCATCTAGCAGTCCTATACTACTCTTTTATACTACTGCAAGCACATATCACGCACTCTAAGACCTATTCTTGTAATAATATTATTTAAAATAAATATAAATTGATAATGATAATATTATATTTATAATAAATACTGCCATTCTGTGACAGAGATTCACCTTTAGTGACTAAAAGTTGAGTGAGAGCCACGATGTGATATTATTCTACGGTGCCCACCATCATTATCATCACGTGAACATAAAATTTACGTGAGCAGCTGTGCACTTTTTCGAAGTCCTAGCTAATAAAAGTGATGACAAAATATATCTCTGATTCGTGTCATTGGTTGACAGCTGTGAACCAGCCACTGGTTCCGCAAAGCCGTGAGTGGACGCGGGTGAGGTTCCTCACTTCTGCCGCTAAGTGTTAACATCTTTTAACAGTGCATGCATATTGACTCCACAGGGAAGAGCGTCGGAGTGGAACGACAAAACAAAGAAAAACAATTTTTCTTACCAGAATGAAAACTTTGCCCTGGAGTAGAAACAAAGCATTTTTATTTGCATTCAGTTAAAAAAAAAGCTTGACAATCCAGAAGAACCGAGGTCATGTTGTGAGCCCTTGAGGTCAGGCGAGAGCGTATCTTGGGCAGGGATTCCAAAGTAAAGGCGCGTAAAAGCGTTGCGGAAAACGAGAAGGGGAGCAGCCGTTGCTGTTTACACTAATGAGAGTGGATCTTAGTGTGCCAGTCACGCAGACCAGCGTAGAGAGAGATTTAGCGCTTCTGAATTCTGTTTCATCAGAACAGAGGTGTTGCATATCCGAGACTGCACTTGCTGACGTGCTTGCTCCTTTAGTAAAAGCACCGATCCTGCTGAGAGAATGGAATATTCATTTAAGAGAAACTTACGTTCGATGTTTTTATGGTTACTTTTATTTCAAATTCTCTGCATAAAAATAGAAATTGGTAGTAATCGTTATGAAACATATGTATTTCTTTGTTCCGGAATAGATATGGAACAGAACTTTGTTCGCTGAAGCGAAACTAAAACTAAGATGAAAAATATTTCCTTGCAACAGAGTGGTATATTTCACTCCGACATTCTGAAAGATTTTTTCCGACACCTTCAGCCCCACCAGTGCTGGAAACCACTTTCGTCTGACTAATAGTAAATAGGGTAGCACGTTAGTTTCAGTGTACAAGTTTCAACATACGCCCCATTCCCACTACACCCCCTCCGTGCCGGGTCGGCAACTATCTGCAACCCCTTTTGCAGCCTTCGCCACCTCAATAGGCATCCATTTTCGCACAGTCATGGTGACTAGGGATTCCTTTTTTCGTTCATGCAAACAAACAGGGTTTCACACTTACGTTTAACATAGCTAGACAATATTAGGAATCTTGCGTCACCAGACAATTGGTTTTGAGTGTCAAGTTCAATACCCTAAACCTAGATGAGAGCCGAAAGAGGAAAAAACGTAGTGGGTTAATCATGGTTAACAGTGCAAGTGCCTCATACTGGCTGGCCGACATTTCGATAGGAGGACCTATCTTTTTCAATGGCACTGTGTCATCCTTGACGTGTTAGTTTTAAGGGGGTTAGTGGTGACATCAACTTCAATACCCTGTTAGACAAACAAGTTTACTGTGGTTAGGACCAACCAAGGTTAACCACGTTGAACCCCGGACAGCATCAACCATGGTTCATCAATTTTACACAGTGCAAAAACGTCCTTGGTTAAGAGCGGCTAACCCACCCTTGGTGGACACCTTCACCACTTTGGTTAACTGCTAAACCGAGGTTGCCAAGCTCGGTTTTATATAACCAAAGTTAACGGCATAACAATGGTTTCACGCACACTGCAACATAAGTAAACCGCGGTTACGCTAACTGTGGTTTAAGCAGCCTGTGTCGCAAGGGTATAATAATGATTCGAGGAACCAGCCATTTATCTGTCACCAGAAGATCGACCCGGAGAATATAACCGGTTCTTGAGAGGCGGTGAAGGCGCGCTTGGGGTTGTCCTGGGCGTGACCTTAGCGAATGTATAACGTCTGCTGCAGTGATAGGGACACCGTAAAACGGACGTGCGAGGTGGCGCTGCCGTCTTCGGCCCTGACTTAAGCAAGCCCACTGCTTCTGGCCAATGACCTCCTCTGACCGAGTTAGGTCACCAAAGAGCTCGTAACTATAAATATCAAAAGTACTTAATAATAATAATAATAATAATAATAATAATAATAATAATAATAATAATAATATTAATATAATAATGAAAATCTCATCTGCTCATGTAATACTAAAAACCGTCCTGATCGTGTGGCCCAGATAGCAGCCCTTCCGCCATTCCATAAGCTTATGGTAGTATATTTGCGCCAGTACTGACTACAATAATTAGAAAATGCCTGAACGCTTCCACATTTCCAAGGATGTCGAAAACTGCGCGTGTTTTCCAGGCATTCAGGTCGGGTTGCAAAACTGATATTTCTAATGATCACCCGATTTCTCTACTGTATGAAAGATCGCAGATTTTTGATTACTTGATTTGTGAGGTTTGCGTCGTAAAACCACCATGTAGCTATGAGAGACGCCGTATAGAGGAGGACTTCGGAAATTTCGATCACCTGGTGTTCTTTAACGTGCACCCTAATCTGAGCACACGGGCCTACAGCATTTTCGAATCCATAGAAAATGCAGCCGCCGCCGCCGCCGGGATTTTATCTGCGTTTTGTGGGTCAGCAGCCGAGTATCTTGGCCACTGGACCACCACGGCGTGGCTCGAAGATACTTGAGCTGGCTCTTCACAACATATTGTAAGTTAGCATGAATAATTCATCCATTCGTAACAACACGGGCTTTTCCCTGGGCGCTCAACTACCACAAATCTTGCTAGTTTCATGACGCATATATCTCCTTCTATTTCTCACAGACGACAGGTTGATGTATACTCTACTGTGACCTGAGCAAGGCTTTCGACGTAGTCAGCCACTCACTGTTTTATTGCGATAGCAATCATATGGACACCCTCCGCTGGGTTTTGCCGCCAATGTCGGCGTCATTCACCCTATATGTTTATCTATCTATATATAACACTCAATAAACAAAAAAAGCCGCCCGCACTCAGCGCCCAGCAGGTCGTGATGCACCGACGTGCACTTTATCTTCCACGGGTTCTTTGCCCCGCAAGGGGGGAGGGGGGGGGGGGGCAAGGGAGATGCTGTGCACGCGCGCCCATCGTTTGGTGAAGAGAATCGTGTACCTTCGGCTTTTCTCGGAACTAATGCGTTTGTTTCTGGACCCGCGAAGTTCACTTCGGTCACTGCACAGGCCACGTTTGTGAAAGGAGCACGCTTTTCATACACAGCGAGGTATAACAGCTGGAACACTCATTAGTTTTCACTCATCTCTACCTGTGATTACGTTTTTTGCGTCGTTGAAGACAGCGCATTACGTGTCGAGCGCTAAACGTTGTTAGTTTGCTCTCGTCTTGTGTGTGTTGTTTTCGTGCGTCATTTGTGCGTAAGCAGCGCGTTGCATGTTTCGATCTGCTTGCCGTTCTTAGAGTTATATTCCGAGTGGTAGCTAGTGCACTCAGTGCTTCACCCTTGTTGAGAAACTGTGACTTCTTGCTTAAACTTGCAAACTTTGATGTTGACTCGTCCATTGTGAATATCCTGCACAGCTTACTGCTTAGTAGATCATGTTATGTTGTCATAAATGGCCAAACGTGTTCCTCGTGCAAAGTTACTAGTAGGGTCTCTCAAGAGTCTGTATTAGGTCCACTCTTATTTTTAATTTATTTTACCAACGTTTGTTTTCCCGTTCATTATCTTTTTGTACGCCGATGACCTCAAGATATTTAAAGAAATTCATTCAGTTAACGACTGTCACTTGCTGAAGTCAGATTTGTGTTCTTTCTCTGAATAATGCGACAATGATAAGATTTACCTGCATACCTCAAAGATCAAGTTTATGAGTATATCTCGCAAAACGTCCATCGTGTTAATTTCCGAACTATGCGATACTATGTGGTCATACAAGGTTTATTAATTCAGTGATGTTGGTGTTCTTGTTGACAGCATGCAAGTTTTTCTGATCATACTTAACGTGCTGCCATGCGTGACCTTTGTTCTCTTGGCTACATTTGTAGAATCTCTCGAAAATTCAGTTCTCCTGCAGCCTTCCACAAAATGTGCAGCGCCATATGCCTTCCTCACCTCAACTATGCATCTGTGATCTCAATCGACATCACTAAATCTGGCGGTGACGCAATTGAGCGAGTACAGAAAAAATTTCTAAGCATTTACAATCATCGTTTCGCTGCAAATAACTCTGGATCTCGTTCTAATACTGCCAGAATATTAATATCATTGTCATAACTTGACTGCCGACGAAATCGCGCATACCCTTTTATTTCTTCACGAACTAGTTAAAGATGCTATCCTGCATTTTGTTTCTCAGTTGTGTGAATTTTCAAATTCCTCGCAAGTCAACCAGAAAGAATCAACCATTTAATGTACCTGCCAACTTTTTTCAACACTCTATTGCTCACAGAATAAAAAGTCTATATAATGTTGATTTTCAAGATCTTGATGCTTTTCACAGTCCACTGTCAACATTCTTATCTCAGCTCTGCACTGTTTTAACATAGTTTTCACAATGTAAAGATTCTTTTCTTTCCGTCTTTCAGGAAGGTTTTTGCATAGATGTCTATCCTATATTTTTCACTTCCTTTCTATGAATTTCTTCCTGTCTTCTTATTCATCCATTTTGCGCTAATTTATTTTTTCTGTGTATTTTCACTGTTTATTTGACTTTTCTGAAGAGTGCCTGTATTACATTATCTGTATTGCTTTATTGTTATCTATTTTTATTATTTATTTGTATTGTTTTATTGCCGGCTGTGCCTGCACTAACACCCCATGGTTGTTCCAAGGCACGTTAAATAATTGATTGATTGATTGAATAATTGATTACAAAGAGTGATCACCATTCGATGACTTTTAGCTCAGGGTGGTACAAGACGCTACCCGTGAACATAAAATAAATGGATATACACAGGTAATACAATATACACGACTGACGCAAACCATCATGGGCAAAACAGAAATGCTGATGCAGGAGGGAAAAAAAAACTACTCCATCCTTCGAACGACTAAAGGAAAGTTCAAGAACTAATTGTTGACATTAGTAATGCACTATATACGACATTCACGACCTTATCAGTGGCGCGTGAAGCGTTGATGCACTAAATCCTACAAGATTTATGTTATGCAGGGTTAAATCAAATGGCTGACGACTTTCGTTCAGATAAAACCAGCAACAACGAGATAAAATGACAAAATGGGCAGGCTAAAAAACACATGCCTACTATTCACATAGTAGAAGTGTTGAATTTTTTAATTCGAAATAATTTCGAGGAACACAAACTAGCACACCCTCTAACAGGAAACCACTTCCGAATTCACAGACTAATGATACTTTCAAGAAAACAAAATTCTGAAAACATACGTTGCGAACGGATATTCTTTCGGTTTACATTCAGCTTCGGAAACGAAGAGGTAGGACGAAGAAAAGGAGGGTTTCGCAAGCCGGGATTTCCATCAGCCGAAGAAATATGGGCACTAGGACATTGGCTGGAAAAGACGTACGTTTCGCCGAACACAGAGCAGCAGGAGGCCGCGACCCCCTGAGATTCGAAAGATAACGTCGCTACTCCTCGAACGCGGTTTCTCCTATGGTCGAAACACAGCGTGGTCGACAATTATGAACTCGTAGAAACAAGTGTACGTCATATCCTGTTTCGTTTGTGCCCCCCTATACCGGTCAATGGTACGTTTGAGTCGAATATATATAGAGAGGCTCACAAGAGCAGAAAGTCAGTCACTGCCAACGATCGAGCCTCAAGGTCCGTGGTTCCGCGAGGAGATTGGATCGAGAACGAACATCTCAGCCACAATGAAGGTGAGGGTAGAGCTTCGTTATAGTTTACGCAAGTCTCGATGAATGACCGTGTCGATTGTAGTGGTATATCTCTTATTTTCGTGTACTGGACCCAAAACCCGTTTCCTAAGAACTTGCCGTTGGGAATGATCGAAGAAGCTGCACTACCATCTGATAAAAAAATGCTTAAAACAGTAAACTTTGTGCTAAAAGACACGGAAAAACATCTCAATATGTTGCATGTGAAAGAACGTGTTAGCATAACAAGCGGTGACCCAAAAGAAGCCACTGAAATAGACTACATGTGTTAAAACATCCTTTTTTGACCATATTAGCGTGGATGCTCAAGCTTGGTAAAGTTATTTGTGACTTGAAGGGCTGGTATAGTTAAACTAAGCTTTGTGTATTTTGTTTAAACTTACCGCTGTTTCCCATCAGTAACGTATCCCTGAGCACTATGGATGTGGCCTTAAAAGTAGCGCATGCAAATTAACAACTACAGAATTTCCTTGTTTCGGGGCGCTTTCACGATGTGGTTTTCATGGTGCCTTTCGGAGCGCCAAAGAAATTACCGAGATTTGGTGATCTTAAGCACCTCTTTATTTTACATATTTGCTGAAAGGTTTTCGACTAAAATTGCAGGTCAAACTATATCCAGATGGAGTACAACTAACGTGCACACTGCCTCTTTTAAGTGGCTCTGCAGGCGTGATACTGTGCGTCTCATGCAATTCTGAGAGCTTGTTTGAGATCCATGGTGATTCAAAGAAACTTTTCAAGATTATGAAGCTTATTCCGTCCCTGAAATAAAGCTTGAAATTATGCAAGCTTGTCAGCCCTAAAGAGACTCTCCTTTTTCATTAGATTATACAAGTGCTTAACAGTGGTGCTAATGGAACAATGCAGGTTACGCGTAGACATTACTAAATGTAAACATTTACATAATTACGCAACGCAAATGTACTTTCAACTCTAATATAATCAAGTACCGTTTCTACATGCATTCTAACGCAGTTCCTAATTGCCACTGCTGTCTGCGCCCTCGTGGCCTACGGAGCCCTTGCCGAGGAAGATGCCAAAAAGAAAAGGTAGAAGGACGAGGAGGCCTTCTGGGTGCTGGTCTTGGAGTCGGCAGCTACGGCGCTGGTCTCGGAGGTGCAGGTCTTGGAGGTGCAGGTCTCGGAGGGGCAGGTCTCGGAGGAGCAGGTCTCGGAGGAGCAGGTCTAGGAGGTGCAGGTCTCGGAGGGGCAGGTCTTGCAGGGGCAGGTCTGGGAGGTGTAGGTCTCGGAGGTGCTGGCATCGGAACAGCTGGACTTGGCGGCTACGGGGGTGGTCTTGGTGGCCCGGCCGTTGTTGGCGCTGGTCTTATCGGAACTGGCGGTCTAGGATATGGCGGCCTTGGTTACGGTGGTATTGGATATGGTCGTCTTGGTGGATTGGGCTATGGCCGCGGTCTGGGCTATGGTGGCGGCTACCAGTCTGGATACGGCGCTTCGGCTGGTGGCCACCAGGGAGGTTACCAAGGGGGTGCTGCTGGATACAACCAGGGATCTGCTGGTTTCGCTGGCGGAGCTGCCCACAGGAACGTGAACGCCTACAACAACAACCAGGGGTACAGCCACTCCTCGGGATTCTCGGCCAGTGACAGCAAGGTGTTCGGTAGTGGACAGAAGCAGGGATCTGCTGGATTCGGAAGCGGAAGTGCTGGCCAGCAGGCAGGTTACGGACTGCAGAATTTCGGACACACCGCCGGTTCTGGCTTCGGTGGAGGATACCTCGGCTAAAGAACGTAGCCAATAAAACTGATCTCATCGTACCTATAGTCCTCTTTATGCCTCTCCAGAACTGTGAAACTATTCTCATTTTCTCATATGTATGTCTACGTATATTGCAGAGTATCGAGTGGAAAGTCCTGTCTATTTTACCTGAAGCTATTAAGCTCAGGGGCCATCCGTGTGCAAGTGTGATCTACGTATTTGCTGTAGCTGGAACTGCCAGTCTCCTTGTAGTAAAGCTTAGATTACGCTGCTGGTGATACTGACAGGTTCTGAAAAAAATATGAGTAGTAGAACATGAAAGAGGGTGTAAACAAACAGAGATAGATGATGAAACGCAAACTCAGACAATCTATCGCTATAAGGAAGCATTTCGACGAGACTATTTTCAAGATAAAGATGCCATTGCGGTGATGCATCTTTTTTGACCCACAGTCACTTCTTTGGAAGCATCTTTCTACCAGCCTGTCTCGCACAAAAAATGTACCCTACAGCCATCTGCGATCCGAGACAAGCTAGGCAGCCCCGACAGGGATTCTGAAATATATTAAGGCAGAAAAGGACAAAGGCCTAACAGAGAAACTTATCAGGCATTGGCAGGATTTCCTTTTTTTTTTGCGAGTATTCATAAAAAGGCTGAGAAGTGTGTTCAGATAGGTAGCGGTATAAAGCGATGTCAATTCATTGTCACACATATACCATCTCAACTATACAAAGGTATCTGACTAGCACACCAAGCTCCAGGCAATAAATTTGTATCGCCAGAATTAAACTCATTCTCATCACGTGGCAAGAACTATTCACGAACATAATTAACACACACTACTTAGCGAATAGTACATGATAAATTGATTCTCATTGTGTTTCTTGTTTGTGCACTCAATATTGAAAACCTAAAAAGGCCATTTAACGACATTTGCTATCAAACTTTAACTGTGTTGTTGCCGCCACTGGAAGTTTGTGTTCACATTCTACTGTAGCTCATAGGTGTGGTGGCAACTGCAATGGAGCAGCATGTATCACTTCGTCTCTTTTCATAGTATTTTTTTTTTAACACGATAGCGTTAGAGAGCTCGTGTCGCAGAAATTCCGCCATCAGCGTCAGTACCGCTGGTTGTTAGCGAAAAATCGTCCATGAGCGAAAAATAAAAAAAGAAGGAAACAAAATGAAGAATAAAATTTTCGGTCCCATTGAGGTTCGCGTGGTAAGCAAGTATCTTGCCACAAAGCTACCATGTTACTTATAGCTGCTTCGGAAAAAGAAACACTACATAAATGTCACGTAGAGAAAGGAGTCTTTCGTTCGACAGGTGTCACGACGAAAACAAGCCCATTCGGCAATTTGTACCACCAAACTTCGTCAAAAAAGGCTGGGATAGTTCCGCCATCGCCGCTAAAAACACACAAAACGCACAACTTTTAAACAGCTTTAAAAATAGACAACTATGTACATCTAGTGGGAAACATATCACGCCTCTCCACAGGCATTGATTAAGCAAACATCAAACGCTAGATAATATGTTGCCATCTTTGAGGAATTGTGAGACTCTTTATGGCCTCTCCGATGGCAAGTGCATGGCGTGTATTTTGGAGGCCATGCGACTCTTGCTTTGGATCGAAAACCTGCATGTACCATTTGCGCGCGCGTGTGCGTGTCTGTGTGCCATCTGTGAGACATTGTGAAAAACGTGTCTCGACTACATCAGAGAACAATTCTAGCAAAGGGAAGTGGCCACACTGCACAGTCACTGCCTTACATAGATACGTCACGCGCATGGTGTGTGTGTGTGTGTGTGTGTGTGTGTGTGTGTGTGTGTGTGTGTGTGTGTGTGTGTGTGTGTGTGTGTGTGTGTGTGTGTGTGTGTGTGTAACAAATCATATTAATAAGTATGCACATAACGGTTGAAGGGCGCACTAGAGACCAGATTTCGCTATTGCGTTCCACTCTTAAAGGCGAAGCTTAAGGGTCCCCCCAATTTTTTTTTCCTTGAACTAGATGTAGAAGAGAGTCCGGCTGGAGTGTCTCTAAGAAGGTATAGTTCTTACCAAGAAAGGCCACATTGCACGAGAAAGTTCAAGTCCACTAAGTACTTCAGTGCAAATATGTTCTGCTGAATTTTACAAGCTGACCGAAGCAATAGGAAAGGTAAATTGAGGTCAACTTGCTCGCAGCACGAAACCACGAAAAAAATCCATGAGGAAATAAGGAAAGATTTTCTTGTGACTGTGCTAGAAAGAATTTCCTTTCAATTTTCCTTTTCAGTGAGGTAAAAGTCTAGCAAAAAGGACTAAAGAAATAAGACTAAGAACGTGAAAAAAAACAGGGTACCTTGTTTTCAATTTTAAATTGAACGATGAAAGTAGGTAGCTATGGACTATTTTTTTCAGCTGTCTGAACACTCTTGTTCACTAAGTGTTGCAAAGAACTGATGTGCAGAAATGATTCATTGATGGAGTTCTTCTATTCACATAATAAAGCAACTGTGAGTTATCTTTCTAATGCTCCTTAAAAGCTATAAGCCTACAAGGCTTCAGTTACGCCATTTACGATGACTGAGCTCAATCATTTCTCTTTTATGTATCGATCATGTGCATGTTAATACATCACTAACTTAGGTTCGGCTCTTCTTAAGAATGAATGGGCAATGCCACTAAGCGAATTCCGCTTTATCGACACCACGCTCTCCTAAGTGGTGTCCGAACTTTACTTACTCCCCACCTAAACGCCACAAGCAGCCGACGACACTTCAGTAGAACAAACAGAGTTATCAGACAGTCTTAATGAAAGTTGGAAGTATTCTTGATCAAAGACACTAGGCGTGCGGACGGACACAGACAGCACAAACGCCCCCTGCTGACTGCTCTATCTTGGTTTCATAACTTAATACTCCAGATTGGGTAAGTTGGTGCACTATAATGTCGTAGTGCTATAGCGAAGCTCAGGTTCAGCATGAAGCGAAAAAACAAACAATGAAGGAAATGACAGGCAACATGATCACTGCCAATGAAGCAGAATGAGCGCTCTCCTGTCATTTCGTTCTTTGCTATTTTTTTTCTTTCCTTCATGCTCGAACTGAGAGCGGCGCTGTATTATAGCTTCTGTCCACATCACTAAGTCTACTGATTTCCATAAAAATCTCTATTAACTAGCCCCCGTTTCTGTCATTCCAAGCTCGGGAGTATTGTTTTCCTTTTTTTGTCACAATAAACATTTCGTTCATAAACAGGAAAACCAAGCTCTCTTTATGCGAGCGAACCAGCTCACAGAATTGCGCCACGAACACGAAAGTGACATCTGGGTCGATAACTCATACCACCACCATTGGCAATGGTAGACGACCTGAATCTCTTAGCCGACTTGGAGGCTATGTGTGTGCATTTAAAAAGGAAAACACCGGTGCGTGAGTTGAATAACAAACTCCGATTACGTAATCGCGCATTCGAGGTTATAAACGGAATGAGCAACCACACGTGAAAAGACCTTCGAGCGCGTTCCAGCTATAGACATTTGCACGGCAAATGTTACGGAGAATCGAAACTATTCGAGGCTACATTTTTGGTTGTACAAGAAGAGCATCGCAGAGAGTGCAGCTTCCCGCACAATAATACCCGGATTCTCAAGCGATGTGCCCACGAGTTGCCAGTCATACGTATTTACTTCATTTAGCGTGGCAGCTAATGTGCGCACGCTACGTTTTGTACCCTTAAATAATATTAATGCCATCTGTCAAGGTCAGAAGCAAGAGGTCAAGTACACTTCTCGAAACTTTGCTACCATGACATTCCCTGTAGGAGCACTCGTTTTTTTTTTTCTTGCGTGGCTTCAGATCACGAAGTGTTTGTGAATTACGCGCCATAAAAGCTAAAAACAGCGGAGAACACTGTAAAACACTGTGTGGAACATTAGCTGTGTGAAACATTTGCGTTGCGTGGAGGAGATTGGGCGTCGACGGGTTGAAACTTCGCTGAAAGTTTAAATCTTTGCACACACACACACACACGCACACACACACGCACACACACACACACACACACATGTACAAACGCACACAAACCCACACACACACACGCACACACACACGCGCACACGCACACGCACACACGCACACACATTTACACACACACACACACATACGCGCGCGCGCGCACACGTGCACACACGGGAATGAGCATAAATAGAACATAACACCCCCCCCCCCGCCCCCCTCGAACTCGATAGATACTCCTGGCTGCGTGTCTGGTTTAAAACGCTCGACAATGTTACACTTGCGTGTACTGTTGATGATTACGTGCATGCACACTAAAGAAAGTGAACCTTCCTCCTAAAGTTCCTTTACAATTGTATTGTGTATGTGACCACCATGCATACATACCGCAGTGGTCAGACCTATTAGTGCTCTGGTTCAACAAAGCAGCGTCAGTTTTTATCCCTGGAATCGTTTAGTCCAATATTATGATTCCCAAGCACGCTAAAGTTGTCAAGACCTTGACAGCAGTAAACATTTAAGATTGAGGGAGCCATATCTTCACACTTAGCACAAAAGAGAGTAGAAAGAAATTGGGGCAAAAAAGAATTAGGTACACAGAGGAGGATCATAGCCCCGAAAGAGAGCGTAAGGACATCAGTACGGGACGCAATAAACAAAAGTCTCATGTAACGGGGCACTCAGTGCAGTGGTTGAGTGGCACTTCGCGTGTGAGGGAACGTATTTGAGTCCACTGTGCTTGTGCTGCTCTGTCGAGTCCACTGTGCTTGTGCTTCTTCGCTGCTCTGTCCGATCGGCAGGCCCCAAGAGAACGGTCGGCCATTAAATACAATTCTGCATCACTTCCTGTATGACTTTCTTGTTTTTTTTAATCCGCACCCAGATGCCAGCTTTGAGTCGGGTATAAGAGGGAAGCCATTGAACGACAGTCAGTCTCAACGCTGTATACGAAGCTAAGTGTACTCAGAGCGCCATAGCTTATCTGTACTATCTGTGCAGCAGGTGAATCTCGAAAGAAAAAAAATGAAGGTAAGTGCTTTGCTTAACCGTTTCTGTTATGTATTTCCAAGTAATGTGTATTGATATTCACTTTAAGCAAATACCCGTAATTCACAATTGTTCCGGAGGGAACAATCTGGAGCGTGACTTGCCGTTACTATTTGTTTAATTAACTCTTTATTGAAAATCTTCTTAAAGAGATGTCACGTGAAAACTTCGGATATTCTTTACTCTACGTGAGAATTACTTATCTCGAATACTTATTGTCATTGCTTGAGCATGCGCTTATGTAGCTATCATGAATCAAGTAAAAATGCCTGCTTGAATTAGATGTGATTGCTTCATAATATCTTTTTATTATAGTATTAACTATTTTTCTTTCAAAGAAACTTGTGAGCTCATCTGATTTTTCTATATGCCTCCTGCAATCTCTTAAAGATAGTTTTATTGAGTCACGCGATTTCAATAGATACCAGCGATTCCTCACAGTACCCCTGAAACACAAGGTGAAAATGATAGCGGTCGCCTTCAGCTCGAGTGCCCAAGAAAGTGTTAATTCATCGTTATTATGCCCTTTCCCTAATGGTTTATGTGGAATGCATCTAGCTTAAATTTTGCTGAGATGGCATATTTCTTTCTTGTACATAACACCCGATTTGCCAATAACATGTTGAGCCTCGTAGTTAGCCAAACAACGTGTGGTGTACGGAGATTGTTATCCTTTCAACCAAGTTGTTTAGATGAACACCATCTAGGCGCTTTCTTTATTTCATTCAAATGCAGTTCTTCGTAACCACGGCTGTCTACGCTATAATGACCTACGGAGCTTTCGCCAAAAAATACGCCAAGGAGAAAAATGTAGGAAGTTACGGAGGACCTCCGAGTGCAGGCGATCAAAGTATCAGGGACATGTGGCCTATATACCCATCGATATTCTCAATGGGTTGGTCCCGCGAGCAGCTGGGACCGGAGGTCTCGGAAAACACATCAGTGACACGCCATCTTTCAGCGCTGGTCTGATCGGTACCGGTGGTCTCAGATACAGTGGTATTCGGTACGACCCTCAAGGTTATGATCCTTAACGCCAATCTGGGTCTGGTTCTTCCCCTGTTGGCCATCATGCCGGGGCTGAGATGAACATTGGTATCATTGGTCTCATTGGCACTGGTGGTCTCGGATACAGTGGCGTTAAGTACTACCCACTTGGCTACCACAGAGAACGCCAATATGGGCTCGAGTCTATGGCAGGCGGCCACCGCGGAGATGCTGGAAGAGGCATTGGCCTCATCGGCACCGGAGGTCTCGGATACACTTGTGTAAAGTATGGACCCGTCGGCTATGGTTTTTGGACTGGTCACCATTATGGAGGAGCTGGGGTCAACATTGGTCTTATCGGCACGGGTGGACTCGGATACAGTCCTATTAAGTTCGAGCCCCTAGGCTATGGTTCCTCGACTGGCAGTCATTATGGAAAGGCTGGGATCAACGTTGGTCTCATTGGTACTGGTGGTCTAGGATACATGTACGACCCCCTCGGGTATGGAAGTGAACGTCAGTATGAATACGGGTCTTCGACCGGCAGCCACAGCGGAGTGGCTGGGACTCCCATCGGTCTCATCGGCACCGGTGGTCTCGGATACAATTGTGTTAAGTACGCAACCCTCGGCTATGGTTCTTCGACTTCTGGCCATTATGGAAGAGCTGGGATCAACATTGGCCTCATCGGTACAGGTGGTCTCGGATACAGTGGTGCTTACTACGAGCCCCTAAGCTACGGTACTTGAACTGCCAAAACGAAGCTATCAGTACATAGGAAACGTATGGAGTGACATCGTTTGGAACCATGCAAGTTCATGCTTCAGCCGTGGATATGTCTGGTGAAAGCTTAACAGTGTAAATAAATGCTGTTTTAAGTGCCTGTTGTACTTCATTGGCAGCTTCTTCACCACTTGGACTGACCAACTGACCAGGGCACCTGAGGGCTTCATGCGATTTGAATATGTAAGACCGTGAGTACACAATGTCAGCGTTATGCATGTATACACCTGTTAACACAAATACCGATCATAGAGTGTTCGGTAGAAGGCTGTATTTGAACTATGAGCTGTATTTGGAAGATTCAACCCTCAGAACCTGTGCGGGCACCTGATCTTGTGAGATCAAACATCTTTGACAATGCTCTGCATGAAAGCAGACACTTTGCAACATTAAGCACGCTTTGCACTGCGCTGGCCGTAGTCTATACAATATACCCTTTTCAATATAACCTTAAGGTGGTTTGATGAAATCTCTCAGTTTTGATGAAATGTTGTCAAGAGACCATCAGATTGAATGCGGGTTCCTGCAGAATGATCAAAAAGTTGTGATCAACGGCATTTCGATACGCATGGTCAGCGATCAACATCGATGGATGTTGTGTGCGTGAAGTTATGTAAACTAACCCAGTTTCATCATAAAAATAAAAAACTGCGTTTATACAAAGAACGAAGGAAAGAAATAACGCACACGGTTTCATTTTTGTGACTTCCTTCTGTCGTCGTCTGTACAGGCGCTTTTTTGCATTTTTATCATGGAACCGCACAAAATTGCCCTATGTGCATGTCTTCTTGAAGAGAAATGCAAGCGTAAAACTTGAAGTTTTTTTTCTGAAATTACATATTTCTTGTTTTTGTTTGCTGTCACAAGTTTTGTTTCCTTACTTAAAACAACAAAAAATTTCAAGATCATTTTAACCTTGAACTTCATTAAAATCACTCTTAAAGTGCACGAGGAGGCTACGAAAAACTAAAAAGAGCCCATTGTCTGGAGTCTCTTGGAAATCGTAACCTCTCTGCTCACCATTGCATTTCGCAAGAGGAGTTCACAAAAGCCAGGTGTTCAAGTTGATATTTATCGCCAAGCTCTCATGATATAGTAAGTTATCTTAAAAAACGTATTTTTTCCTCAAAGATTATCCTGCTATGTAAGCTTTAAAGTGAGTCTTTCTCAAGATCTATTTTGGGCAACTTGAGTTTCAACATCGTGTTTTCTTTTTTCTAGTAGTACCATTAGGGTGAAATTTCGCGCACATATTCCTTAACGTGTCGAAGGTGCTTGCATATTCTTTAAAGTTGATATGGGGAGTGTAAGTAATACGAATCAAAGTAGGATATTAGTATGGGTGGAGGATTCTACAATTTTCACATTACAATTATTCTTGTCCATTGAAATATCTCATAGGCACTTTCTTGATAGTTATTTGCATTCTACAGCTGTTGAGGAGCAACGCGAGCCAGCAATGTCTCAGAAACATAAATGTTTATTGGCGTAAAAAGTTTGTCTTTGAACGAACTAAATTTTGCACAACGTCAAGGCACAAAACGAACTTTTTGAACCTTACTGCAAAACTTATTACACATTTGAAATCAGTATAAAAGCCCATAGGTACAGCACAAAATGTTGCATTGCTCTAGCCTACAGCTTCAGGAAGCCCTTTCTGAAATGGCATCTCCCCTTAACCTATTTCTTTTCGGTTCTCACTACACTGTGAATGCAATGTTCTGGAGCCTTGTGTGGTAAATTAGTTAGTTAGCAGTGAATGGTTTAAAGGGTATTAACCGGAGTTAATATACTGTTTCTCCAGACATGCACAACTAGGAATAAAAGTACCTGTCGGGGAATAAAGGAAACACCAGATTGGATATGTGCCCCTGCTTTGACGGCCACCACAAAGAGACCGACCCTGAAAATGTTGAAGACGCAGCCTGGAACACAAACATGCCGAATCTTGAAAGAAAAAAGATTGTTCACTCACTGAAGTGGGTACACAAAAGCGAGAACAAAATGGCTTTAATATGCGGGCAGTTCATATCAACAAAGGTAAGCGCGCAATAAAGAACCATAACACGCCTACAATAGAAAGCATTATATGTGACAGGGCCCCACGTATCTGGGCTTTGCTCTAAACTTCTGGTGTGGTACCATGGTCCGTACCGTAATTGAGGCCACCTTTCCGGTGAACTACATCGTCGAGCTCGTCACACAATCGCCCGACTTGCATCGTCAAGGACGTGAGACCGTACAGCCGACCATCTCAATTTCTTATACGACCCTCTAATCTACCTACTCTCCAAGTCACCAACATGACTGCGCTTCACCCCAGCGATATTGTTGATCGTTGTGGAGAAGACAGTTGTAGAGAAGATGATGAAAAAAAATCGGCAGACCAACGTACCTCAGAATCGATGTTATGCAAAGCACGAAGAGGGAAGGCTACCATGTTGAAATTTTTTTATTGGGCGACACGTCATGAAATTGAAATAGCACTAAGTATACGTACAAATGTTGCACGCATAGACACATGTTGAAGACTTGCAGATGCTTATATTACCAGTTTGCACTTGCGAAACGATGCAACTGGAACATGCGTATCAGCAACACCAAAAACTTATGTGAAGCGCTGATGCTTGCGAGGATGCTGTCCCTCGGCAGTGCTACATAAATCAACTTCAGCACATAACAATCAAACACGGCTGACGTTAACCCTACGTGACGGCTGTACCAAAGGAGTACATATTTATGTTTATAAAATAAAGTAGACAGCACTACAACCACTATGGACGTTTCACGAAGATCAGCGTCTATGTGAAAAGTAGTTACGAGACCTGGCGTAGCTCTGTGGTAAAATGCTTCATTGCCTCGCAGAATGCTTGGGTTCAAGTCCAGCTGGGAACTCGACATTTATTTTTTGCATTCGTCGGGTCGACGGTGCCAATTTGAGGTATTTCCTGATGCTTGCGCGTTTAAATTGCCCATGTGTATTCTCGTCATTCCTGGGTAGATACTAAGTGTCAATCACCAGTGGCTCATACCCGCAAGCCAGCGGCACATACCCGCCTGTGGGTATGTGCCAATGTCAGACAGGAATCGTTTGACGACGTACGCGATGGAATTGTAATATTATTCATGTCTTAACCAGCGCATCATATTCGTCAACCATTTTAATCTCCCATAATAATTTTAGTTCACACCAAGTTAAGAAGATGACCACGAGAGTGCCCAAACGTAAGTGGCTAAATAGAATGGAAGAATAGAATAGAATAGAATTAGAATTACCTGCCGCGCCACGAGGGCAATATTGCAGGGGGGGGGGTAACACGATTAATCACGTAAAAGCACATATATTTACACAAAGACATAGATAGATAGATAGATAGATAGATAGATAGATAGATAGATAGATAGATAGATAGATAGATAGATAGATAGATAGATAGATAGATAGATAGATAGATAGATAGATAGATAGATAGATAGATAGATAGATAGATAGATAGATAGATAGATAGATAGATAGATAGATAGATAGATAGATAGATAGATAGATAGATAGATAGATAGATAGATAGATACGCTCAAACTCGCCGAAGTGCGCTAAGAGATGCTCCGCATTTAAAAAACCCCTGCAGCTGAATGCGCGAGAGTGTGTGCCATCTTTGCCAGCCTTGCCATATTTTACCGTATGGTCTTCCTTCGTTACGACCACATGACCTCTATAAACGTCATCACAAGGGTAACAAATGAAAAAAAAAGATTTCTTAAACTTTGAACTTTTACTTTCATCGAAAGACAACAATGTTTAGCATATCTTGTGACTGTTGTCACATATATTTGGAAACCACTGATAATTTTTTGCTGGAAATGAACACCTTGGTTATGTCATTGGTGTTTTTTGTTCATGTTCTATACGAAGAGTATATAAATGGTTTTAGAATGCGGCATAGACAACAACATGTACTAGTGTCAAATCCTTTCAATGTGCTCAACACATTGAAACACAACACAAGTTTCAACAATACGGGCACATTTGAAAATGAAAAGAACAGGTTTACATGTACTTTTGAGCACCTAAATTTCTACGATTTCTCGAAATGCAAGGTTACAGGCGTTTACAGGCCTTGCCGTACACTTCATGCTGCCTTGTGACAACACGCAGCAAAGGCGAAGACAGATGTACATAAAAATCACACCCAGTTGTAGCGCAAATAAATGCAGTTTTATCGTCTTGATTCACACTGAGACTGAAGATCTATGACTACCTAACTGCGTATAGCTCGAATTTTCGTTCACATAAAACGGCCATTGCTAGCTAAGAGCCAACAGCGCTGACACCAACGCCAATGTCGACACAGAACTGTATGCGAAACGAGTGATATAACACTACGATATTAAAATTAAAGCTCATCTTTGTGAAGTACGCAGCTTCACTGCGCCAATGGAGGCCAAAGAAGAGAAATGCCTACTGCGTTTACTTTTCAGTCTTCGAAACATCGACACCGATTACATTGTTTCGGTGCGATATCCAGGGAGGAAAAAAATGCAGGTTCAAGGCGTTTTATGAGACCTAAACTTCAACCCACACGTCATTCAGTGTGTTTCGCTTATTTGTTTTTTTCCCATGTGGCCGCTTGGCTGACTCGGCTACAAAATTTAGTCAATAATTTTTAGTTTTGTCCCTGTGTTGTAAAGTGGACAAGCTAAAGGTGACTGATTTCTCAATAAGAGGAGCTCAATCCATGCAAGTAAGTTTAAAATATTTTTTATTCACACCAGTCGTATGACTAATAATAATAATTGTTGAGATTTAACACGTCAATAACACCAAATGATTATGAGAGACACCGTAGTGAAGAGCTCTGGAAAGTTTGACCACCTGGGGTTCTCTAATGTGCACGTAATTCTAAGCACACGGGTCTCAAGCATTTTAGCTTCCATCGGAAATGCGCCCGCCGCTCCAGGGATTCGGTCCCGCAACATGCAGGTCAGCGGCCGAGTGCCTTAGCCACTAGACCACCATGGAAGATCACGTTTCGTACCTAAATACCAAAATACGACGCATAGTGTGAGAGTGTCAATCTGCAAGAGTAACTCTAATTCACAATCGCAGTACGTCAATAGCCAACATTGAACCTATAATATCAGAACCATTGCGAAAATAATTAGCTATACTTAGCACCTCACGTTGTACTTAAACTAAAGGTACCTTATGTCAGTGAACATATCCTTCTTACAGAACTTTAGTACCAAGATAAATATCTCCCGGGCAAGATGAAGCAGTAGAGCGATGATAAAACGTTGTGAGGAGAATGCTGCTGGAGACAACAGTTTCAGCTCATTTGCTCGTCTCGCTCAGGCCAGCAGCATTGCCTTGACAAAGGAGAGGTTCAGTTGTCCAAATGTTGATTCCAGCGGCGTTTCCTACCAAACAATTTTTCAAAACATGATTTGATTAGGTGTATTTTAGTGACAGTGTTAGAAGTAAAGACCCACAAAATTTTGACAGTTGGGTTTAACATCCGCTCGTGATTATTGCTTGTTTAGCACGACACGGTGAGAGAGCGCGTTTGTATGTGGCGTAAGGTTTTGGACTGTGCCCTCTTGGGGTCACCATCTGGTGGAGGGTGAAGCCTTCATTCGTGCTTCCAAGTAATACGTGACGCCTTTATAAGAAACCAGTGCCTGGCCCTGGAAGTGGCCCGAGGTGGGCACCTACCAGTATGTTATACTTCGGGACACAAGATGCACCTGGTCATTCCCCTTGTTCCCGATGTAGGCAGGCATCAACACAAGCTGGATGGTTTCCTTGACCCGGTCTTCTCAACGATCTTTGCCACTTGTAGTGGCCCCACCTCCTTTAGCGAAACCGGTTATAGCACATTCAGAGTCACTTATGACCGTCCGAGCGAAAGCGCTTGCTTGTATGTCCGGCACGATGACAGTGCTTTTCACTCTCCCAAACAAGTGGGACTCGAACGGAAGCAGTGTTTGGGCTTCGCGTCTCTCCTGTCACTACATTCCCTACGTTATACAGGTTACAAGTTCATTTCAACAAACTAACTGTTTATGTCCACCGTAAGATCTAATTCAGGTGTCTCAAATATACCTCCTCTGAGCCGCACGCTGCCAGTGCACTTCTCGCTTTTAGGCCCGGAGCCCATATTATCGTTTAGGTCTCATACGTTTATTTTTTTGTTTTCTTAATGAGTATTTTTGTAACTAACGTGGTTGCTTGGGCGAGTTAGTACGACATGATTCACATAAAAAACAGCGCCAATAATGAGAGACAAGAGAAAGAAGGAGACAGACAGCTGCACTCCTTCGACTATTTTTGTAAGCTACACAGGTCCGACTGCTCAAAAAAAGCATTTATTTCTCGTAAGAGGCTTCCTTCGATCACCATGTGGTAGTATATGAGCTAGAAACAACCGGGTGTCTAGATTTGATTCATTTTTGAGATAATGTCAATATACTGTTGAAGTGCTGGCTGCAAATTGTGTTCACAAGTGGCCCATATTTTACTTATGAGAAATGTCTTTTCTCAGTTGATAACTCTATCTGTAGCTGAAATTCTGTGCAGTCATGCAGAATAAATATTGTGTGAATATGAACGAGGTGGCCGTAATTACAAAACACCCGAGGTGTTTCACTCTATGCATCACCGCACATCAGGTGGTTGGCCGCACTTAAAATGCGTCACACGAACGTCTTGTTTTGTTGTTTTTTTTTCGTTCCGACCCATCTCAATGTGAGTGCCACCGTCTTGATCGAAAGCACGACTTCGTGCCCGACGACTGCGTCACCTTGATTCCTCAGCCACCACCGTTTGGGCACGCTGGCCGATGCATAGCGTCCTTGAACAACCATTAGAAGTTTCCCGCGTTCGCAAGTATTAAAAGGGGGGTTTTCTTACTGACCGGTTCTCAAATAATCACACCTGCCCTTGAGAGGTCTAATGCATGTACGCCACGCTGCACGAAATTCCCAATGCGAAAAGAAAAAAAAAAGAAAATACAACCGCGAGATGAACGGAAGCCGGGAAAGACGCTTGTGCAGAATTGTCATTAAATTTCCACGAACAGTTCACTGACTGTACGCAAGTCGCTTGCAAGGAGATTCGTGTTGCGCCCGTAACCTCCGTTCTTGCGAAACACAACAATAATTAGAAGAACGAGGAACTTAAAGGAAAAGGTGTTGCAACGGCATTTCCTTCAGACAAACGGTCTCTCGGTCGCCTATTTTGAATTTTTTTTCACAGTACGTTTCCGGGGAGCTGTGTTATATAAAACGGGTGTTGGCCGTAGGCGGGGTTCGTACTTACTGTCCAGCGTCAGCGTTATTGGACCTGGACAAGGCGGCTCCTCACACACAAGGTTCAGCTGAGATCGCCAATATCTGCCAAAAATGAAGGCGAGACAGCTTTTGTTTTGTCTGCGTTGTAATATGGTGTCTTCCTTTTATATTCAACACTGTCAAAGCCATTGTAACGTCTTTTCCAGGTGTCTGTTTACAATATGACGCGTAGTTCAATATTTCTATGGAGCCTATTTTTAGAATTGATCTATTTAAATGCACAGTAGTTTTGCGACAAGGCTGCCAATTTTAATGCAGTTTGCGGAAAGGTCTATAGGAAAGATGAAAATGTATAAATTCATGCAGTTTTTTTTATATGCAACATCAAAAATCAAGCTCTAATCAGAAACAACAAAAAGCGTGAAATAATATAGATGGACGGATAGGTTGCACCTATAAGACATTCTTGAAGACTCTGAATCTTGTGTGACATACCAACCGAGGTTATTAAGGTTGTGTAACGGCTATAGAGGTTTATGATCGCTTACTCTAAGCAGCTCATAATATTATTCCTCAACGCGAAAAGCTGTTCTGACTTCAACCGCATGCAGGCTAGATCTCTAGTATGGAGTTTCTTGAAATGTTAAGGTTTTGAGTATTTCTTATTCAATCTTTTTTTTCGGCGTTGCAATTAAAAAACGAGACGGGCTAAAAGAACTTTCACTTTTTTTTTAATCTTCTGTAGCAAACACAATTAGAACCAGATTATTTGTTGAAAAAAAAAGAGAGCCCCATAAAATAGGTCAGTTCAAGCAGAATCTTCCAGTAATGGGCAATGATACGTTTCTTTGCAAAATAGATGCGATCATATTTCATCTTCACGTACCATTCGGCATATTTTCTAATTTCGAGCTTATAGTGACATAGTAATCCCTTTATAAGTATTATTACGTTGACTTTTTAGTAATAGGCAAATTTTCAGAGAGAAATCAAAAGTCAGTCAAACTTTCCATTTTTATCAGACAGCGAATTGACCATGTGATTGTGGTATCAGGTGTTTCAAAGCAGAGTTCTGTTTAGTTCTGTTGTAATTGTCTTGCAGTGGAGAGGTCAATATTCATATTACCTCCGCAACTCCATATTGATAAGCTCTGCAGCAGAAACAAAAATTACGAAGATTACCTCAAATGAACAATGACAAAAAAAACCCCTAATAGTTGTTTCTCGAATTCGGGTCCTGCCATAGCACCGTGAAAGTTCTTTATATTTTGCCACTGCCACTTTTCGACATTTTGAGGGGTAATTGCTGTCCCTCTTCGTGGTCCTTTTACCACAGGCTAGCAGAAAACCTATCAAAAATTAATTACGGCAATCATAAGCTGCTTTGAGAACGTTAAAGCTCGGCTACTTCAGCATCATTTCAGTTTTGTGGAGCTCCTGAGAGGCGTTTCTGAGTGAGAGGATAAAAGCCTAGCCAAGCCAGGACAAGCAATGAGATCGCCAGCTCTGCCGTGACCCCACATTGCGCGACCTCAGGCGAGCTACAACGAAAATTTCTCTGTAGAATCTGTTTAAGCCTGTAATATTTTCTACAGAGTCAAGAATGAACATGCGCTCATCCACCTGGAAAGTTCATGACGTTAGAGAATTCCATTCTTACCCAAAGAGGGTCCATAATACTTCAAAAATAATGTAAATATTGAAACATGAATGTTAGAGTAAGCATGGGAAAATGTCCCTAAAGTTAAAATTAGAAATAGGCATGTAGAAATTCGCATTATATTCAATGCACAAGAAAGTAAAAATGGCTGTTGATGAAGCTTGCCGAGTTTCACTTCCAAGGCAGTGATGATGCCGGTCAGCTTATACTCTCACCACAGGACTCAAAAGAAAATAAACACTGCAGGAGAGTGGTGCGAGGCTAAGGTTATCTGTTGACAATATAGAATTCACAGAAAAACAAATGAACATGCTAAGCAAGCAACTTTTTGATATCGTAACGTTATGGGTCTTTCTCCCCCACTTGTTATGGAATACGGCAATGATAATAACGAGGATCCCACTCTTCCAAACGCAGTGCTTTTTCCTAGTTGCCGTTTGCACCCTCATGGCATGCAGCGTCTTCGCTGAAGACGCCGATAAGAAAGAAAAGAAAGACATCGAAGGACGAGGAGGCATTCTAGGTGGTGGTCTCGGAGTCGGCGGCTACGGTGGGGGCGTAGGACCTGTTCTTGTTGGCGGTGGTCTCGGAGGCGGCGGTCTTGGTGTTGGCACAGGCTATGGTGGAGTAGGTCTCACAGGTCCTGCGTTGGCCAAAACTGGGCTCATTGGAAGCGCTGGCCTCGGATATGGTGGTCTCGGATATGGTGGTCTTGGATATGGTCGCCTCGGATATGGTGGTCTCGGCTATGGAAGCGGTTATGGTGGCCTTGGTTACGGTGGTCTGGTTACGGTGGTCTGGGTTACGGTGGTCTCGGCTATGGAAGTGGTCTTGGCTACGGTGGCGGCTACCAGTCCGGCTACGGATCTTCCATTGGGGGCCAGCAGGGAGGATACAAGGGCGGCGCTAGTGGACTCAACCAGGGTTTCGCCGGCTTCGATGGTGGCGCTTCCTTCAGCAAAGTAAACTCGTACAACAACAAGCAGGGTTACAGTCACAGCTCGGGTTTTTCGGCGAGCGACAGCAAGAGTTTCGGCTCCGGACTCAAAAAGAGCTCCACCGCATTCGGAAGCGGTGCAGGTGGACTCCAGGGGGAATACGGCCAGTACATCGTACGGACAAAGCGTAGGAACTGGCTACGGCAGTGGATACCATCGCTAAAGGTGGGTAAAAACCTTTGCTGCTTTTCGACACGTGTGTTTTGCTCTCGGGATACATACCTATAGCTTTCGGTATAGGCTTAATTTTTTTCATATTTTAGCAAAGATAACAATAATATGTGTGCTTCAAAATCACAGAAGAGACAATGCCTTGAAAATAGCCGTACTAATATTATTTTATCGGTGACCTATTATGCTGTACAAATAGAAACTGCTAGTTTATTCGCGAAAGTACAAACACTATGCTTCGCAGGTGAAGAAATAACCACAGATATACCACAACATCACGATATAAATATGAATAGAAATACCACTATTACAACTAAATCAAGAATGCTTTGACAGCGCAATAGATCTGAAAGCACAAAAACAACATATCTTTTTCGCATAATTATGACTTTATTCAGCGGATGGAACAGTACCATGAAGTGCCAATAAAGGCGAAAAAATTATTTGGATTATAGCAGTACTCCAAATGGAACACCAGTGGAAGACGTAGTACAGTGTTGTTTCCACTAAGGCAACAAATTACTTTGCTAGACGGTTCATATTGAAGAAATTCACTTACTGAAAACGTTAGAAATGCGGGAAAGGGAAGAATGAAGACGTATCCACGAAGTGAATGATGGATCGTTAGGTGTGGCCGTAAATTACCAGTAACATTGACCAGTCACGCAGGTAAATGAGGGCCGAGTGGTGTGCAGCTACATAAAATGTTTATTGGCTATAACCGGTATGTCGTGAATTTCGTTTTGCCTTCATTATTGGTGCTTTGCGGTAACCCACCCAGGCTGAAGTCGGCCAAGAAAAGGTCCATGCACGTTCTCCAGGCAGTTATTGGTTGTTTGCAGTTAACGAAATGCATTGTATAGTTTATCGAGATGTCATCTACTGCAGAAGCCAGTCGTTGTCTGTGATCGTGATCGTCATCAGCGCCATTTTCATCGTTATTGCGTACAGTGGGGTACCTTGCATGTGCTATGCCTCAATAACGGAAAAAGAATGTGTGGTCTGGAACGCGTTTGTTCTTCATCGTCATCGCCAGTGGCGGCTACGGCTATGGCGCACAACGCCTACGCCGACACCAACACCAACACCAACGCCAACGCCAATGGACAAGCATCGGCAAGAAGGAGCTTCGGCCCTAAAAGCATAGTGTTTGGAAACAATGCGCGTCAGCTTAGCGCCCAAAAAAACTGTATGTTCAAGAAGAATATTGAAAAAGCGCGAAGTTCCTTTGGTCATATCACTATATCTACCAAACATAGTGTGGGAGTTTTTTCTCATATTTAGGTCTTACTTCTACAATTAGCCATAAATATGTGTGTGTACTTATGACGTTGTACGGGAGCTTGTCATTTAAAATAAATACAAATTGCACTGCTTTATATCTTTTTCAGGTTGAGTCCTACGTCCTGCTTTGAAGCCCTACTTCGACGATGCTTGTGTTCAAATATGGTTTCTCATCATTTTTCTCAACTGCCAATAAAGCTTGTTGCCCCAAAACGCACAGCTAGTGGCCAATTTTCGCTGTGCCTGTTTGTGCGTTGTTAAACACGAAGCCTCATTGAAAGTTTTACCAAAGAACCACAACATGAAATTACACATTTCGACTCAGATAAAGGCTTGTGGGACACTATTTCTTAGAAACACCTAGTTTTGAGTCTGTAATCTACACCACAGGAACGTCCATAGGATACACAAAAGGTACTTAGAATAAGCACGTCAGTAGTTTGATGAGACACCATCTTTTCTGAAATCACAAATCCGAGACACATTTGTTTATTATATTGGCCTTATAGTATCGCTTGAATATGAGAATACTAAATCCAAATATACATGGTTGCTTTTGGTAGACAGCGATAAATGCTTTTAGTACGAAACGGCATTTTCATGAATGCCCAGAGTCGATTGAACTTCTGTTGTAGCAGGCTTTAGGCTACAATTTAAAATTTTTTGCCCTATAGAGGTTACAAATTTGTCCAAACGCTGTAACTTTTACTCCTTAGACTGAGCAACCGTTATTGCATTAGAAGTACAAAAGTTGTCTGCCGGGAAAAAAGTTATACTTACAATTAAATTAAAAAGAGACAGAGAAAAAGAAAGCAAAAGCAGGAAGGTTAACCAGGTTCAACTCGGCTGGCTATTCTACACGGCGTTTGTAGAAGTGGGAGGACATGAATGTGTTAAGAAAGAAGAAAATAGAGGTACTTGTTAAGAACATAAGCTTCTGACACGAGCAATAGCAGTGACAAAAAGCTAAGCATATTCTTTATAAACTTTTTCACTTGTACCTGTTGCCTTGAAGGTTATATATCCACAAAACTCGTTCTGGAGAAAACTTTATCTGTCACAACCAATGCTAAAGTGTGCCTTTTATAGCATTTAAATATTGGTCATGGCATCAAAAAAAAAAAAAACCTTTAGAATGAGCAACGAAGCGTCGCTCAAATGCTCGGGACATATGTTGAGCAGATTTGCAAAGACCAATTTGGTGGAGCCCCGCATCTTTCTCGTTAGGCATGTACGACATTCGACACTGACATGTTGATGCCATAGCTATTTGCCTATAATTCATGGTACGTGCCAGCGTATTTACTGACGGTCGCATATATTTCAACAATTTGCACCGGTACAAGCATCGCGCGTATGTGGGTATTACTGCAGACAAAACTCTTTGGATTTAACCTGGGATATCACTGACGAAGGTTCCGAGACATGCTGAGGTGGCACATATTCAAAAGTGAAAGGGGCGGCTCAATTAGCGTTCACCCTTTCTTCTCGAAAACATTTCAGTGGCCTCTACATTCGTCACGACCCCCTTTCCCGTGGCTTGAAGTATGCGTGTACTTTGCCCGCGTGCCCACGCCAGCAGCAATATGGAAAAAACAAGATGCATCAAGCACAGAGAGGTGACACGGACTTTGTTCACCCAGTGAAGGATGGTCACCGGGAAAATATAAACAATGTGTACGCCGACCAGTAAGAACACGGAAAGATGTAAACGTTAAAGCACCGAGTCTTTGTAATTGCAGGGACAAACGTTGTACAATATGCGCGAACGTGAGCTGAAAGTGATGATAAACCGAATAGATTCAAAATATTGCTATAGGTGCGTCCTTTACGTAGCGTCAACTTGAAGTTTGCGACATCACAGTGGAGCCATACCTATTTGCATAATCGGCGCTTCCTAAACTTCTTGATAGCGCCGAAAAATTTCTCATGGCAAATGAGGCGTGATTTCGCCAGCAAAGTTAACTAAATTGGGTTGTCGTATTGCACAGGTGCATTAAAGCAGGGAAAAAAAAACCCAATGAAAACGTAGCGCTGCGTGGGTTTTATTCGCTTTTATATTGCACAGCATTTCTCTGTCAATGAACCATGTCGTTGTTGCAACTTTGCTCGTGAATCTGACTTCCGTTCGTAATATATTGAGTGTCAAAATGTTATTCATTTAGGTTTCCACCTTTCCTTTCTTTTCTTCAAGTGATAATTACTAACCGTGGTTTCTATTCCTGAACAAGCGGCAATTAACCTGAGAAGCAGAATGAGTGGTCACTGGAGCTTCGTATGAATGAATACTCACAGGCGATGTCATTGACTGTTTCCTGCTTTCTATTTTATTTTCGTATATTGACGGCGCCACCACCTGCGGCACGCTGTCAAGGACGATCTCTTGCCCTTTTCGCTGTATGTTATTGTTGCCACACATCACGGCTATTGCTTGAGGACAACTTTAATATATTAACGCGATAGCAATTACATGGGCAGTCTCGACTGGTTTTTGCCGTCACCGCTGCCACCACCGTCATTCACGTATATGTATATGCATGCGAGGAAGGATGTGCTAGCGTCCTCTTTCTGCGGATCGAACATCCCCTTTCAGGTTTAGTTATAATATATTAACTTTCCTGAACAGTAAGAGAATAAGTTTTGCCGAAGTTGACCTTTGAAATAAGCGTATAAAATGCAAATACAGCAAATTAACACAGAAAGGACATTTTAGTTTGCACAAAAAACAATATTCTGCGCTGTGCTGCTGCGCGGATGAATAAAGTTCTTTAAAAAACTGCATGACCCCGAAAAACTTAACTCCAGCTTACAGAAACTGTAAAATCTGCTCTATGAGTTACAGAAATGTGTAGACTCTTCTCAAATATAAGGATGGTCAACATATCTGTAAAAATTTGTAAAAAAAAAGGTAATCTGTTCGAGTAGGTCGTCTATGTCAGACACAATCAAATAAATCCAGAAGACGATTAAGCCAGGGAGAGTATAGGGTACATTATTTGCTGTCTCTATTTGCAATCAGGTAACCATGACGCAAATTTAAATTTAAATAAAAACAATCGCCCTTTTTGTCGATGGAAGCTGGAATGGAAGGCTGTGAGTTCGGATGCCACCGAAGGAAAGGGTATATATCTCCGCCATTTTATTTAATTTAGTTTTACGTCATAACTACATGCTGTAAATAAAGGCAACCATTAAGCCCCTTTCCTTGTCTAATGGCATTTTGACTTATTCGGTATTGTTAGTCGCAGTGTTTCGGCGCTGCTTTCGAAACTTGCACCTCTTTACTAGTACCAGAGTGTTCCTCTTTAGCAAGCGGGACTCACTCTATACAACACTTCATTTCGATTGTTACAACGTAATTGTTGCCTACGATACAATTCCCTAGGCTAACCCGTCCGCAGAGTGCACCTCTTTTCTCAGATACCAAAATGCCGCGACACCCATTTCGGGCCTCCTCGTATATCGCATACACGTGTCCGGGCCATCGCCAGTTCCTCCGCGAAGTGCTGCGGATGGCGCACCGGAACGGAAAACGGCGGTGGCCGGAACGGAAGTGGCGCAATCTCTTGGAAAACACGGTGTTTAGCGACGCGCCCTAGACGTGAGACGGCATCTCAATTTTCGACCATGCTTCGTTGCGCTTTCGGGAGCCCTGCGGGTAACTAAAGAGCACCAACGAAGTCGCCTAAACAGTGCCTCGGCGCAAGTGCACCGAATGGCACGGGCTGCGGAGCGGTTTGCGAGTTTTTGTTTCGGAATAAAGACACACCGCTTCCGCTGCACTAGGTATAAAAAGTTAGCCGCTCCTACACTGAGAGTTGCAAGCACCTCGGCTCGCTTCTCCAGGGCGAAGAATCGCGAGAACTCCAGAGAGAAAGCCTCCACGTTATACGCGGACCAAGGCAGCTATGAAGGTAAGAGTGTGAGAACAGGGGGATTTATTTGTAAGGTGTGGACAAGTGTGAATTGAGGGTCATGATGACACGTTAATGGCAGAAGGAGAATGGCGCAAAGTACAGTTTAGTGCTAAGACGTAAATGCGTTTGACGTCATACCTGGAGACAGGAGAAAGTAAGGATATGAACAGGCGGGGCTCGCTGCCCTTTTTCCCGATGAGCCTTACGCAAATTTAGCGCAGTGTGCCAACGAAAAGAAAAGCACGCAATATGTATGACCCGCTACATATTCAAACGTAGCGGATGTAGGTAGAACACATGTGTACCTATTCTCATCAGAAAGAACAGGGCACATCGCGATAAAGTGCGCACGTCTGAAGCAAGCAGTTGTGAAATATAAGTAGCCAATATGAAATATCGAAAAGAAGGCGGAATTTTAGGGGAAGATGCAAGCTGTTACACATGAAACATTTTAACATAGAGTTTTAACAATGGGGTCATTTCCTGGTTAAGTCTGGTAAGTGTATTATTTTAGACCTGGTTTTTTGTTTGGACCCGGTTTTGAACAGTTACCAGCTAAGTTCTCGGCCTTCATTGACCCTGTGTCATGGTTGGGTAGCTGTAATGTACGCTGCTTCGAGATGTCTACAGATTACGGGGTGCCGCTAGCTCTAAAGCGACAAGCGGTGTTCATGAATTCTTTTCGTACTGATAAAAAATTTAATAATGATATACGCTGCACACCACACGTAACGCACTGGCTTCTACAAGATATGTTATTTTCAGTAATACGAAGGTCGTCGTCATTTAGCAACAGTTGGTCATAACATGTTCATTCAGTCACCTTAGCAAGACGTGAGTTGCAAGATGAAGCTGAATTTTGTATGCGTTCGCGACAAAAGTGACAACAGCCGGCTCAATTTTGCCCCCATACACTGCAGTTATTGCGGTAGCCGTTGTATTTGCCCTGGTGACAAGAGGAGTTCTTGCTGAGGAGGATCCCAAGAAGAACGTGGTCAACAAGTTGGAGCTTCCCAAGAAGGACGTTGTCAACAAGTTGGAGCTTCCCAAGAAGGAGGATGGTCCCAAGAAAGACAAGGACATCGAAGGACGTGGAGGCTATTATGGTGGCGGTCACGGTTACGGTGGTGCCTATGGTGCTGGAGTGGGTGGTTATGGCGTGCCTGGTCTCGCTGTTCCCGGCGTCGTAGGCACTAAGCTCGGTGGAGCCGCTGGTGGTCACGGTTATGGAGGCGGCGTCGGCTATGGTGGTCACGGTTATGGAGGTGGTGCAGGCTATGGCGGAGGCTACCAGTCTAGCCACGGCAGTTCTTCAGGCGGCTATCATGGAGGCTACCAGGGCGGTGCTGGCGGCTACAACCACGGATCGTCTGGTTTCTCCGGTGGCTCCTCCCACAAGAATGTCAACGCTTACAACAAGAACCAAGGCTACAGTCACAGCTCGGGATTCTCGTCAAGCAGCGGGAACACCTACGGTACTGGACACCAGCAAGCAGCGTCCGGGTTTGGTGTCGCTGGTTCCGGGCACAAAGGTGGCTACGGGCAGTCTTCCTATGGCCACAGTGTCGGTGTCGGCTATGGAGGAGGCCTCGTTGGCGGTGGATACCATGGCTAAAGGTAAGCTATGAAGCGTAAAAACGAGGATATATCAGTTTAAATTTTGTGACGACTTAGCAGCTTTAAATTTGTAGCTGGTGCATGACACTCCAGAACTGTGATGACTTCACAAAACAACGCTATTTACTTCGTTACTCACCGAATCAATATGAAAGGTTATACGCCATTCATTCTATGAAATAGAACAATTTTTTTCTCATTGTACACGAAAGAGTGCAATGAAGACCATCGGGAAAACTTTCTAAATATTCACTCTGCAAATATATTCAACCGGTGAATAAATAAACCCACACTAAAACAATTAACCGTGATTAAGTACATAACTAAAAGGGAATTAGAGAAAAATATTTTTATATGAGCAACGTATTCGGTACTCACTGATTAGCGTCACTCATCGCCTATTACTTCATTTATATAACAAAACTTTCAAACTCCTTCTTTCTCACTTCAAACTTTCAATTCGACGATGTGCAAGAACTCGATAACAAGTAGCAGTCCCTACCACATCCACTTTAGATGTGCTCACCTCATTTGTAGCGTAAAAACCTTCTGAAACCCAAGGAAACAGCACGCATATTCTTCCGATTCAAGCATGAGGTGCTCACTCCACTTCTGTCACCAGTGACAGGGTACGCGACAACCAAGCTCTTACACTGCGGAGCTTTACATATGCTGCCCAGCTTAGATGGCTGCTTCATGAGATTCAGCTGCAGTGAGCTATTTCATGGAGCACATCAAACAATTTTGACACGACTGAAATATTTTCACCTGGAAAGAGAAATATTGCAAATAAAAGTATTGATTGATTGATATGTGGGGTTTAACTTCCCAAAACCACTATATGATTATGGAAGACGCCGTAGTGGAGGGCTCCGGAAATTTTGACCACCTCGGGTTCTTTAACGTGCATCCAAATCTGAGCACACGGGCCTACAGCAAATGAAAGTATGTACTTGTTTTGTGTTTAGGGCTGCCTATGTATAGAGCACGATTTAACCTCGTACTCCGACCAACAAAACTTTTAGCGCGAAAGGATCAAACCATGACAAGTGTACAGAACTGTTTATTCTTTTCAGTTTCGCCATCACATCTACGCAGCTACCTCGTCGGTGTTCTTGCCGTGGTCTGGTTCCTGGGAAGCGCCCGAGCATTCAATAAAACTTGTTTCATAAAGTACAGCAATCGTGTCTTTCAATGACAACGAAGCATTTGAGAAAATTTAGGACCCCAAAATTTACAGCCAATACAGTTGCACGCTTGGAAATCTCTTACTGCTACTCAATTTCGTATAATATAGACACTTGGTCAATCATCAACAAAAAAATGTCACAGCTTTGCCACAATGACGAAGTAGTGAACGCGTTAGCAACATATCGGAAAGTCATCCGCAGAATGGCAAGTAGATTGAAACGTGCCCCCCGTTTCTCACGCACAGAGGACGCACAAAACGTACTCACTGGTATAGATTAACGTGAATGGGCGTCTCTGTTGTTACTTCGCGGTGTCTGAAAAACGCGCCCTTTTCGCAAACGGAGGTTGTGCAACGATTGCAGTGACCTTTGTGCACCCGGTAACTACAACACACTCGTTCGGACGAAACTCAAAGGCTAGCCAAGACGTACGATTCTCCCCACTTCAAGATAAGGGCGCGTGATCGAGCGTACACCCCCTTATTTTCTACGTGGGCCAAAGTACCCACGAGAGATGAGAGCCGCGGCGCGCTAACTGTGCCATCTTGCTGATAATGCTAAAACACGATAGTTCCCCCCTGAGATGCCCGCCAACAGCGGTAAGTGGTAGATATGAATAGCTTGCCATTTGAACGTTGAAGGAGGTACCTCTGAGTGGCTCAGTGATTAACGCCTCACATTCACGACGCGGAGGTCCCACGTTTGATTCCACGCACCGGAGTCTTTTTTTCTGAATTTTTTATCTTTCTAGCGTTTTCATATATATCGATACGTATACATATACGGTGCATGACATCGACTCTGGCGGCGAAATCCAGCTAAGAGTGTCAATATCTATCGCAATAAAAATTAATGGCAAAAACTGTACTTTAGATGTTGATAATGACATCATGCACAGATGTCCAAAGTGTCATAAAGCGTACGGCCCGAAGATGTTAACAATATAATTATGGCAGCCTAAATTGGCCGAAAAGTAATCATGAAGATTTTTTTATGAAAATGCGACAGGGTTATAGAGGGAAAAGGGCTATGGATTTTCGTAGGAAAGGCTTCAATTCGCCCATCTTACTCGACCGGATATTAGCACTGGTTAAAGTGTTATTTGTGTTAATTTCTGTAATTACTGATATAATTGTTGTTTGCACACATCTGAGGATGCCTTCTGCCACAGGAAAGGCAATGCCGCAAGTAGCACGCAGATACCTTCTTTATGTGATTTTTAAAGCGTATTGAACACCTTTTTGAAACACCTTGGATATGTAGGCACTTAACGTGACACTAAATATAAATACTAAGTTGATGTTGATTGGTTAAAGGGGTCCAGAAACCTTGTAGTGCTGCTTTGGGCCAATGAAGTGCTTATATTGAAATAAAAAAACGCATTTTAGTGGTCCGCATCACATTAGCACACTTCAGATTACCCGCCTCAAATTGGACACTTTTATGTCACTCTTGCCGTGCCCTACGCTGCCCGGCTTTACTGCGCTCCCGCCGAAAATAGTAGCAGCAGAGTGAAAATAGCGGGAGCCGCAGCAGCAACGACAGCCATTGAACAATTTTCCGCCATGTACTCGAAGATAATAGGCGTACTTGGTTACAATGAGCTTCGCTATATGGCGAAACATGTCCAGTTTTACTAGTCGAAAATGAAACTTCAATCACTCGCGCAATTCGCCATAGTAACGTCCAGCGGTTCTCTGTTCTATATATCAAAGAGAAACAGACAAGGAGCATTTTATGACATCTCTTGATGCACTGAAGGTTCTCTTTTTATTCGCTGCTAGTTTGGTTACTAGTGATTAATTGTAGTCAGATGCACTGACATCATAGGGATCATTTTCAAGCTATCGCACTCTTGGCATCGGTCGTGTGGTACATTTAGCTAAATTTCTCGGTAAAAGGGCACTGCTCTTAATCATTGTAATTTTTAGACGTTGTCATACATAGAGCGTTCACTTCGAGATAAATTGTTATTAGCCTTTCGTACCCCTTTAAACAAAAGTGCGAGCTGCTTCCGGATATGCACCAATATGCTGGAAAAGGAATTGATGAACATCAAACCATGAAAATATCCGATTGACTGCAATGCTTCATTGTGGGCATTGGCCAGAATGGCAAGAGCCAGCCGCTTGTTTGAGTGATTGGAACGGAGAACGTGCCAGTTTTCTCGAAGAAGAGAAAGCCACCACCGTTATCGGCGCCTGTCACGAGCGTCCATGTCCTCGTGCCCCATGTGCCAGCAAAACCTCGACGGCCATTCTCTCGCTGAACGTTGCTAGGCGCGGTCGTGCTCAAGCCACGTATCGCGCGGCTCTCGGTCAAATCGTTCAACGATGCCATGACGCCGGCTGTCGATATCTGGCTGCAATCACCAGCGCCACCGAAGCCTCCGCCTGCGCTCCATCGAATCTCCGACCTCCAGGACCGAGACATGCCAACTGTCGCTGCTCCTGGAAACCAGAGGAGGAGGAATACGAAGAAGCAGATGTATTCGTTTTCTGGCTGCACCGTGATCGGCCACTGTCCATACGCTTCACCGCCGCTGTTGTCACCATCTAACACGCAGGCAAACCTTCCAGAACTCGCCCTTCTCACGACGCGACGGCTAGCGAATGAACATCAGCGTGACAATTCGGAACATCCCACCGAACGTTTGGTGTCCCGACGACGTCGAGGTGGACACCTCACGATGGATTCAGGTATGACATCGAGTTCCTAATCCGAAGCTCGGCTGCATCACCGTCATCGGTTGGCGCCCGGCCTTAAAAGGTGTTCGAGGGAGTTGCTCCTGACGTCATCACTGGAAGGCGGAAGCGGTCTCGTTGAAAGGGTTGGCGGAGCCGAAAGCTCCCGCAGAATCTGCCACATTATTCATGCGTTGGCGCATGCCGACTCGTTGGAGGACGCCGACCATCTGGGAGGCCTGCGGGACGCCTGCATCTCGGGCTCCGACTCCAGCTCTTGATTACACCAACTCGCTTGTCAGGCTGGCTGCGAGAACTTCGTGGAATGAAACGCGTGGACGCCGCCGTAGCTGCGCTGTGCTGGTTCGTCTTCGGCGAACCAGCGCAGCGCAGCTACGGTGGCGTCCAAGGTACTGCGTGTCGGCCACCACTATTTTGTTCGTGGATTTTGTACCGTCACCGATTAAAGTTAGTGTTATTTGTCTATTTTTGTCTTTCCAAGCTGGCAACAGCTCTGTGGTAGTGCCAGAGGGAAGCACGGGGTGAAGTGGGAGGGGGGAGCTTGCTCTAATTTACGCCCGCGCTAAAGCTCAACCGTACTGGTTTGCCAAAGCAAAGGTTCCATGTATCGAACCTGACAAGCAAACTGACCATCGAAAACGTTCAGAATTTTTAGGTAGCACATTCTTTTGAGCATGTTTGCTATGAAGAATTTAGTAGGGAAGAATGACGGAACAAGATGAATCACTTTTTTTAGAATAGAAATTGGAGCTCTATTTTTTCCTCTCTTTTAACTCCTCGCGGTGGTCAAGTGGTCAGGGTACTCGACCGTTTATTAGGAGTTGCAGGTTCCAATACAGGCTGTGGCGGTAACATTAGGATGGAGTAGAAAGACTGGAAGACCATGAGCGTAGATTACAGTCCTAGATATAAAAATGGCATAGATTTAGGTTCCCGTCAAAAAGAGCCCACGCACTCTACTTTACTGGAGTCCTCAACTAATGTGTCCTGCATAATATCGTATATACTTGCTACGTAAAATTGCAACAATGACTGATCCCTCACCCATTTTTTGTTTTGGTGCTGTAGCTTCTAGCGACACTTCGTTCCTTTATTGGTGGCTATTCAATCCACTTCTTGTCAAACGAAGTATGTACTCGCTGCCTGGAAACCCCGAATAAAAAAAAGCTCATTTCTAAAGCAGTGAATCGTTCACTATTAAAAGAGGTACAGGCCAGACATGACGAAAAGACTTAGGTCTTATATATTAAGATAAGAGGGAACCGCGTGGGCCATTACCCTGCCCATTTCGCAAGGCTAGATACGCCGGCAATCTATAACAACCTGATGCTAATTATCAGCACATTCGAAGCATGGTTTAGTAAAAATGACGGTGCATTAACTGTCAAGAGAATGAAGTAAGATGTCGTTATGGGGTTGGCGGCGTACTTGCAAGATGTATTTACCGGAAACAGAGACGAAAGTATAGGCGGTTGACAAACACACACTCACGCACCTGTCATTCGATGATTATGATGATGATGATCATGATGATGATGATAAAACCTCTAACATGACCCCTACCTACTCAAGGGGATCGGCCTATCAGTTTCTGTGGTTCTTCGTCTTCTTTCACTTCTTCTATTCATAGCAATATATCTAAATGAGTTCATTGAAACAGCAGATTGTCTGCCTGTGATCAATTATAGGATCGTTGCGATGCCTAGCAGAGCAGTTCTAAACCACGCACTTGCTCATATATTGCCCATGGCAATTACCTACTGTGGGGGATCGGCCAAGAATGGAGGGGTTCTATAAAACAATCGTGAGTTTTAAAATGATGAAGGTTATATATAATAAAGATTACAAATTATCTAGGAAAATATGATACTTCATCTAATGCATAAATTTTTAATGAAGAACTTCTTTCTTCCATTGAAGCAACATCCTGATTTTTATATGTACATAAAATTGTAAATATTTTAGGTCATACAACAGATTATTAGTTAACCAATTGCTTTAGTTATTATAGTGCCTGGCAGCAGTGCATACCTTCGAACTGGAGAACTCAGAAATAGAAGGTCCAAAAGACAAAATCACAGGCACAGATAAATATATACGAATGCAGCGTAAAGGTATTTTATTTAAAGGATTTACCGTACTGTAGTGAACCCCCTGCACGTCAAAAGAAATCATCTAATGAGTTCAGTTCCCCACAGAACGCGCACAGTGGTGAAGATGTTTGAGCAGACCAAAGAGCAGACCTGTGTTTGTAGAAATTAAAATTCTATAGTCGGCAGCGCAACCTCGTCACAGCTACTTCTAGTTTACGAGCTTGGAAAAAAGTCCATCGCCAGGGATACAATAAATGGCGATATTCGATAGAGTTTGTCAATGCTGTGACTCCAAAGGTTTCCTCAAGCGCACGCCTGCGGAATTGAGCAATGATCACTTAAGCAGATTATGAAAAGTGCGGTAAAATTGATTCACCTATGAACAACTCAGCTGAACAATCGGCCATTTCATTGAGAAACAACCCTTGTCCAGTCATGCTATTATGGCTATATATAAAGTTAACAAAAATAACCCTATATTAGGTTCAGACATGCTAGCATGGCTTCAGGGAAGCACGGCAAATCAAAGCCACGTGTATATTTTGAAAGGGGAAGAAAGCGAGAAATGCAAAGAGAGAGAAGGAAAGATAAAATGTGAAGAAAAATATAAAGTTAGCTTAAAAGAAAAAATGCAGCAAAATATAAGAAGGAAAGTATAACGAAAAAGAGATGAGGAAATAAGGAGAAAATTGACGAGGAACACAGAAGGCTTCCCTGCTCAGCACTTACTTCATTCAGTCTCCACACTTCTACTAAGGAGCTGCCTTAAGCTTTTTTTTATATATATAACTGAAATGTGGCATGACTACTCATAAATTTACGTGGGGAGATATGAACGCCTACCAGCGAAATGTTATAATATTATAGCCTGCGTTTTTTCTTTACTTTATTTCATTTACATTCTGTTTATAGTAATAACTATCAAAGAAACATTACGTGGCCTTTATAATCAATTTAATTTTTAAGGGTAGTAGCCTTCAGCATACGGCACACTTTCAGTTCACATGCGATCACTCTATAGCGAAAAAAAGACCTACAATAAAAGGGTCTGCCCTTTCGGAGAACTCCTGTAATTATCTCAAGCGCCCTCGATGAGTTCAACATCCGTCGCCTTAGCGTGACCTCTGCAATCAACCCCGCGAACGTGCCGACCCACTTCCGAAGCACGGAATGGGGGCCATGTATAAAGAAGTGCGTACTCTAAACGTTCGCATATAGGCGCAGTCATCCCGACTGGTGATAATTCGTACCCTGCAGAAATTCAATTTGATCATGTTTTTTTTTCTAATAACGTTCAATTACTTCACCATAATATTTTACATTATTTATTGCAAGATCACCTGATCAGCACTACAACAAGTCTTGTTATTGCTGCAGATGCACGATATTGTGAAGAAAAGTCTAGTGTTAGTATATTTAGATCGAATTTAAATTGGTTTTATCCCCTTCGACTATACCCGGTTTCAAACCCGTTTTGTGGCTAAATATTTGGCAGTACTACTCGCCTTACGCCAGTTACATACGCGGCCATTACATTAATGCTATAATAACAGATTATCAACGGACGCAATATTTGTGCTGACTTCCAAGTAATAAAAACCTTCGCGTTTGAGGAAAAGTCCAGTTAGTTTTGGTGCCTGGACATAGGATTGTTTCTCAAAGATGTACAGTGCTCGTAAAAAGTTCACTTGCCAGGTTCCCATAGCAATACATGGCATAGCAATAGGTAACCTGTGGACTTTTGACCTGCACTGTACATCTATATAGATATAATAAAATTTAGCTACCCGTCAGCGCCTCTTATGTGCCCTATTTTCTTCATCCTCATCCGGCATGCGCGGCTTCAAGAAAACATGAAACATGAAGACGTAATAAGAAATGTTTATTTCTTATCACAGAATGGGACCGCATGAGGTCTTCGCGAAAGGAAACATGCCAGAGAACAGTGATAAATAAGTCTCATGAAAATGCTAGGTTAAATTTTTGAAATGTATGGAGTGAAGAGACATGCACGAGCAGGTCTGCAGGCCACATATGGCACGATGGACGTGTGTTTTGGACCCAGGTGCAGGGCTTCTTAGAAAAATTCTTTGGACACATCTCAGCTCCCGTGAGGGCGCAGCACTCGAACGCCTTCGGATATCCTCAGAAAGCGACAAACTAGCACTCCATATCCCCGGTTTAACGACAAAGTACGAACAAGCAACAAGCAAGTCTTCAGATTGAAAGATCAACAGGCCGGGAAACAGGGATGGGCGGAAAGACGAATGTACTCCTGCGTACGCTGATTAGAGGCAGAAAGGATAGCGACACCGTCTTTTTGTGCTCTATACACATTATTTCGAACGTGGCACAAGGCAGGTGCTTTTTTTTTCTTTGTATCAAATGAAAAACACAACGCTTCCCTCAAGTCTACTATAAAAGAAGCGCCAAGCTCTAAAGGTACACCCACATTGTCAAGAACCTTCTCCGAAGACACCCACCTCCACCAAGATGAAGGTACGTTTTAGGTCCCTTGCATTAACTAGATCTTGGTCTTGGCGTGTAATGCAAAACCATTCAGGGCTCTTCACAGTGCGCCTAGCGTGTTATTTAAGTTTAGTCCACAGCTTTATATTACCACAACAAGCCATTCCCCTTTTTCATCGCACAGCTATCTTTCTCCTTCGTAAGTTTATTAGCGCATTGAGTTCTTCAATCACATTACAACGCCACGTATTCACTGCCGTATTGAACGCAGGTCTTGATTTTCTGCCGTTTTTGTTGGCTATGGTTGTTAAACGTCATACTAGTTTCTAGGAATGCTTTTATCTAAAGGTGCCATTCATAACCACCTTAGCACAATAAAATGGCCCTGAGGCGTCCCGCAACCTAACAAAATTTAATCGTGGAGATCCCTCCAGGTGCAGGGGATCAACGGTATCACTTCACAATTTGTAAGCTGTCCAGAGTCATTACGTTTTATAGGGATGCTCTAGATTCATACCACTCTTCTACTTCTTGAAATAATTTTTAGGTGGTCAGATAGATTATACTGCAGTAGCCTACTGAAGATGTTTTAGAAGTGCAGTAAGGTACGCTCTGAAAGTTCAATTTTACTTCTTCCACTCCTACCGTAACAACAGCTTTGAAGTTGCAGTAGTAGCTGGAAAGGTGTATATTCTGAGCGGTCATGGTCTTTAACGAAATCGCGGGGACAAAGCCATATTATGGCCTCATTCGGATGGCTTTAAATTAAAATTGTACGAGAAGAACGTGCTATGTAATACAAGTTATCATTTAGGAGCCCTTACTGCATCGAAATACGGAGTTTTTACACTACTCTTATGCAGTCTACAAGGCAAAAGCCCTAATTTCAATGTATTACATATTTCCAGGTAGCTTTTGACCATCCCATCACCCCTCCCAGGTGCCAGCTAACGGCCCTTTACAAACGCGTAGACTTTTCTTTTTCTGTACAAGTCACTTGCTGACGCGATACAACGCGTACTTGCTTTGAAGCTTAACTCGTACAAAATCACTGGCATTTGACTAAATGCGTTTTTTACGTTAGCGGGACTTTAAATTGAGGCAATGAATAAGTTTACGTTGAGAAAATTTACTCTGGAAACTTTAATATTGTTCATTTTATCATCATAGCTTTGATACCACAAAAGAAAACCCTGGCCTAAGTCTCATATTCAGATTTTGTGCGAAATATCCGCGCATGACGTCACTTATCTCAATTTTAACTTTTTATATTCTGGTGACATTCGCTCAAAGAAAATTTCTTAAAGTTGCTCTAACTCCCTGGGGCTATAAACTTTATGCTTAATAGTTGGAATGACGCATGCCTTAGTAAATGTCGTCAAAATCTATGACCTTTTGGTGACCCGTTCGGGAATATCAAGTTGGCGTCGCCGCCTGCAATTTCTTTTTTTTTTCGCCTTTTGTCCCATACCAAGCGCCTTTTTGCGGAAAGCATAGCGATTCCAGTATTAAAAAAAGGGCTTTACTTAGTGAGTGAACAATCTCATTTGTCTGTGGTGTTCTTTAACGTTGTCAAGTGACTGAGTCGTGTGAACGAACGCAAGACATCCAATTCTTCACCTCGAAAGTGACATAAAAGTACCGCCTCAATTATTAACGAGCGTTATTTGTTATGAAGAAGTTGTACTGTACGAGGTACGTGGCCACACTGTAAAATCGCTTGCACGATCGTTTTCTTAGATATATAATGGTGGATGCACCTTTCTGCAACACAGACTTTCGCCGCCGCTGTCTGCGCCCTCCTAGTCTGCAGCGCTTACGCTGAAAAGGACGAGAAGGTCGAAGCGCGCGGAGGCCTCTTGGGTGCTGGTCTCGGAGGCTATGGTGTTGGAGGACCCGGTCTTGTCGGTCCTGGTCTCGGAGGCGTCGGACTTGGACATGGTGGAGGATTCAGTCTGGATATGGCAATGCGGCCGGTGGCCACCAGTCTGGCTTCCGGGGTGGAGCTTCCGGACACAACCAGGGCTCAGGGGCTTTCGCTGGTGGTTCCTCCAACAGGAACGTGAACGCTTACAATGACAAGAAGGGCTACAGCCACAGCTCAGGCTTCTCATCGTCTGACAGCAACGCATTCGGCGCTGGAAACAAGCAGGGATCATCTGGCTTCCAAGGTGGTGCTGCCGGACACCAGGGAGGCTTTGGACAGCAGTCATTCGGACACCAAGCCGGAACTGGCTACGGTGGCGGATACCTTGGCTAGATGTGACTGTTATGCTGAAGGTAATTGTTTAATTGCACAATCAAGCACTCAGACTGAAGCAAAGAGCCTTTGCAACGAAAAAATTGTATACTAAATGCTTCGTGGCTTGTTCACAGTTTTGTGGTGCACGACGTTCACAAGAACCTAACCAATCTAACAACATATTTTTGAATACATCAAGTACTTTTCTAAAGCACATTCAACTCCATAAAGTAGTTTTCAGTAAACGGAGGTGTAGTCATTGCAGTAGGACCCGCGCGACACGACACGAAAGCTTACACTGAGCGGGTTTTTTTCGTCAACGCCTTATTTTATCGGGCGCCACAATATTTCGAACGCATCTTCTTCTCCTAGCATGACTTCTCATTAGGTATGTTGGACTGTCATAGTAGAAACTTCAAAATAGACGTATGACTTTTTTTATTAGAATGTATCGGCGTAGGGGCTTCATTTATGGGTGCTAAAAAATAAGGGAACATTCTTAGTCTTCATGCTCACTTCGTTTACTCCGAGTAGGAAGAACAAGGGATACATGCTGTAATCAGGGGTGACGCTAAAAGATGGGGGGAGGAGTGCCGAGGTCGATACTTGCAAGAGCAAGCAGAGTCAGAAGACGACGCATAATCACCTTCACCCCCAACGTTTAAGGCAAAGGCATGTGATGCAAGCCCCCTTTACCCTAAAATAAAACAGATCTTGGCGCAACTCCTGGCTCTTCTCTGTTTTTAGTCTTGGAAAATAAAAACGAAGGCCAAAGAACGGGTGATACTCAGCGTTCATACGTGAAAAAAAAGAGTTCAGTTAGAAGATAAAGAAACATTTCACTTTTATCAGCAGTTATGAATTTACCGTATAGTAAGAAAATTTGCAGCACAAACGAATATTGTATGCTAAAACAAAAAATACCGATGCCAGGTGACCTCAAAATGATCATCACAATTATTTGCAATGATAATTCGACACGCTTCTGTTCTTGATTTTGCGCAAGAAGATTTTGTTTCATGTTTGAGCAGAAGAAAATTAAGCAAAACAAACTTGTTGTTTAATGCTTACAATTGCAGGGCATATAAACATTGTTTTTTTTCTCTCTCTCTCTCTTTTTGCAGAGTGTATGCTCTACGTGGAGAAAAACGCCAATTGCCGATATTTCACAACGGGGACCTCAAAGGTGAAAATAAACAGTGACGTTGGTAAAGTTGAGAAGAAACTTGTGTCTTTCTCTATTCACATGTCTCCAGCAAAACTGCATAATTTGCCTATCGCGCAATCAACAACGTGGGATGAAACAGTCGATGAAGCTTATGATTATGGTTCTGAATAATAAAGGAATTTCATAGCCGCCCAGTCAGCCACCATGCTGCTACATCCTATTGCTTTCACAGTTTTACCGGAAAGACTTGAACATGAATACGAACGGGAAGCCTGGTTCAAGTTTTTTTTTTTTTACTGATGTGGCTCCCTAGCAGAGATATCTTTGACAGTCGTGAATCTACATCCTATAACATAGTTACAGAGACCTTTCTGCGGAGCCAGCAATATGAACAAAACGCCCCCTTTTGGTTGGAAACGTGTACCAAGGGATACGACGTTCTCGATGCCCTCACAATATTCCTTGACAGCTGATGTGGACTGCCTTGGTATATGTCGAAGAAAAGGCGTGATATTTAAAAATTAACTCGCCGACCTTCTATTTCATCTGGGCAAAGCTTTCCGTCTGAGTGAAGTCACGTATAGCGTGTAGCAGTAATTAATAAGCCAACAGCTTATACAGGAGATAAAGTTAGCTTGAGTAGTTATTGAGCACCTAGGCCCACTGTTTTAATGTTTCACTGTACTGTAATTGAAAAGTTTATTATGCTCGGACAATGTTATTTCGAAGTTAATAGGGAAGGGTTAATTGTGAAGAACGATGATTTTAACAGAATGGCAATGGACTCTGAGGAACAACCAACCAACCAACCAATGTTGATCAGAAGATACATTCAAACATAATATGTGATGCCACCATTTTTTCACTGACAACAATGCAGCTAAATATGCATGGGGTCTGCCCGAAAGCCAGATGAATAACAAAATCGCCGTCCAAGCGCCCCGTACAAATGCTTAACCAGCGAAAGCTGAAGCATTCGCTCCCAGTGTCTGCCAGTGGCTTCAGCCCGACGCTGCACTGAATCCTTACACAATTATTGGTTACACGTTCGTGTTTCTTATTGAGGGTAGACACATGTTTGCCTTGGGTTTTTTCACATGCTGCACATTTCGCCTCTCATGATCACGGTCATGGAAAAGCGTAACGAGTGGTTAGATGGGTTTCGCAATGCGTTAATGAGAGTGGTTGTTCTCGAACCACAGGTTGTCATAGACGTCGCAGCCGAAGCCAAAGCGCCACTGGATAAACTCGCACTCACGCAAGGATGACATTGCGAGCTAACTCCACGGCGTTAGACATAATGAGCTGCAACTCACAACGCAGCCTTTGGCGGAACGGGCTTGGGTACGACGCTGCCAGACACGTAGCTGATAACAGTCAATGGAAACCACTTATATGACAGCGCTGCCGGATGATTTTTCGTTTCTCTTAGCCATATACCGCTCTTTCTGTAATAATCACCCCCCATGCACTCGTTACAGATGGTTGACAAACGAAGTTAAAACAAGCAGCCGCGGCGTTTATCAGTGTTCTAACCGATGGCTTAATAAAGTGTTTCACAATTATTTGTGACGTACGCGCAGAAATGTTGATTGGTGTTTGGTGGCCGTTTGTTCTTTTCTACATTTTAGTGTACCTGTGGTATGTACACAGACACTGAGGTTTGTGCAATTTCTGTGACGCTGGGAGTTTTTACGTAGCCACATGTTGCTTAGGTCACTGTGTAAGTCATTTTACATTATTTGGCGCGTTCTTGTAATGCCATTCTCAACAATGAATCATGGCCTACTGAAAAAATGCCACGCTTGCACGGAAAACCCAGCACAGTCACAGCGAAAGCTAAAAGAACGGCTTTTCCAGAGCTCGTTGCAAACTCTTTTCGGATCATACAGTTTTCCCTTATTAACAAGACAGAGCTCTGGCGCTGAGACCGTTCAGCCACCATGCGAATGTTGAGTATAGTGCACATATTTGCCTAATCTCCTTGCTTGCGACTTTGAACGGGTTTGTGGCTTCGTATATTTTTGCTTCTTGGCATTCGCTTTGGATAGAAAAATAGATCATTGTGAACTTCGTGAGCCCATTAAAATTGATGAGCCTCTAACGTAATGGTGGATAAGTGGAACTGCTGCCCATGTGATGAACTTCATTTGCGACAAAGTGGCACCAAGCCAAACTGAGCCAAACGGAGTCAAAAGAGCCAAGTTTCGACATTTCTATGCAATAGCCATCACTGACATGAAGGCTTAAGGACGATGCGCCGCTCCCGTAGAAACTACTGCCAGAGTTCCCTCTCGTGTGTTTATTGGATACTGTAAGATTGCATCTATCAATGCAAGTGCACTTACAAAGTGCCCACTACCGAAATAAATTAGATTTTTGTCAAGTCTAGAAGCACCCACTACGCCCCGCCGCGGTGGTCTAGTGACTAAGGTACTTGGCTGCTGACCCGCAGGTCGCGGGTTTGATTCCCGGCTGCGGCGGCTGCATTTCCGATGGAGGCGGAAATGTTGTAGGCCCGCGTACTCAGGTTTGGGTGCACGTTAAAGAACCCCAGGTGGTCAAAATTTCCGGAGCCCTCCACTACGGCGTCTCTCATAATCAAATGGTGGTTTTGAGGCGTTAAACCCCACAAATCAAGCAGCACCCACTACAACATTATTCGTCATTCTGCCCAGTAATTACGTACGTGCTACACACTCTCATGGCGTTATCAGTACTTGGTCGAAGTGGTAGCAGATGACAAGGAAAAATCACGAGTGTGCCTTTTGTAAATGGTTCAAAGCTTTAAACGGCACCCTAGTACATAATTCATATTGCGTGACACCCGGTCATTTTTTTTTACTCTACTACACACTAATCGTTAACGTAATTCTTTCTGTGCGTGCTGCGTGTATACAACATCTTACCTGGAAAGCTGTTATGAGTTCCCAAAAGCAGCTGTTTCCGGCGCCGTAGTTTTCCACCACCACCAATTTCCGTAACCACCATCAGAAGGGAAAAAAAACGAAATAGGACAAATTATTCAGAATAGAAGGAGGTTCGATCTCCGGACGCGTCTCCGTGGAAAGCCAATATTCTCCCAGCGAACCATATCTTTGTTGGAAACTTCTTTGTAAACATACGTCATACAAGTTTCAACTCCCCAACGGACGTCGTTAACGTGTAACATAGCATGGCATGAAAATAAAATAACAATCAGCGGTCACACAATGAGAGTAAAGAAACTAGTGGGTCAGTGAATGCTTCCAACATATTTCAAGAGGGTCAACAGTAATTTCCACTGTCAACAATCCTAGCATCAGTGAAGTTCACATTATGCTTGAAAGGTGTGTTACAGGTACCAGATTTCTCCTAAAATAACGAATACTTGCATATCGGGTGCCTCCTTAAAAAAAGTTATGACGATTCAAAGCGCAATGGGTACTTCGCAAGTACAATTGTAATAGTTGCCGGGCAGCCCATAAGACCCCCATGGTATGTTTCCCCAGAATTTTAATAAAGTTCTCTCTCCCTCTCTCTCTCACGTGTAATGTATGTAAATAATAATATATTATAATAATATTTCTGGAGTTTAAGGTCCAAAAACCACCATATGAATATAAAAGATTTCGTAGTGAAGGGATCCGGAAATTTCGACCTGCTGGAGTTCTCTAACGCGCACCTATATCTAAGCACACAGGCCTGAAGTATTTTTCCCGTTATCGGAAATGCGTCCACCACGGCCGGGATTGACTCCCGCGACCTGCGGGACAGTACTAGCCGAATGCCTTAGCTACTAGGCCACCACGGCGGGTGTATTTAATGTATGTAATATCTCGTGGTAGGACAGTAGCGTAACGACCACATTTTACGCAATGTGAAATACGTAACCAGTGGGTCATTTCAATCGTCTAACCAACTGAAGGATTGTCATATAATGCATCGTCATCAGCCACCCCATCAACAACATGCAAATAATGCCTCTAAAACGTGTATCGGCTACATCGCTTCCCCGTGATGACGAAACATGTCGTAGTGAGCGTTTCCTATCAAGACGAGAATTGTGATTTATGGCGCGGTACGTATCTTGAAAGTGTACTTGTACCAATAGCCCCAAGAGAGTTTACACCACGCTCTAGAAATGCCGCTCTTCAAACAACTTTCGCTCTAACTGTGCTGCTCCTTCTGTGCAGGCCTGAATTATTTAGCGAAGGAGTTTCAAGGAGCGGCATTTCTCACTGGCGATTTAGAGGGCTGCCGCAAAGAGGGCTCGAGTTAGAACATCGTTTGATCCTGGATAGTTGCTCCTATTACGTTTTTTTTTTCTCATTTCGGCGATAGCTGTTACGGACACTGGGAGCGGCCCCTGAAACAGCCACTGTTGTGACCTCATAACAGCTTTTGTTGTAAAAAATCGCATATGAGAACCACATGTGTTACGTCATATGGCGCACTGTGATCACAATAACAGTATATGAACAATTAGCGAATGACACGACACGATATGTCCGCCGAGAGTTACACTTCTTGAAAAAGAGAGCTGGACAAATTACCGATATTTAATTGCTTAAGGCAATTGGGCTTATATCGGGGTTTAAAGATAACTTTGTTTCTAAAGCAGTAGAAACCATCTATAATGGATTATAAAATCAGGGCAGTCAGGTTAAATTCATTTTAGAGTCTTTGTACGACAAGTTTTAAAATGACTTGTGCTCAAACAAAACCAGCTAACCCGCGCGCTGGAGTTATACGAGGTTATACGGAAAGCATTATACCTGAATGATTAGAGAAACGAAGGGAATGCCTTTTCTCAGTGTTTGAGGCTGTCGGGCTGATGATGATGACAGTGATTTTGAAATATACGTTTTTTTACAGTGAAAGATCAATTACGACTCTCAACAGAAATGAAGCATCAATGCGTCATTCATTGGAGCCTCTCTAAATCCAATTTATAAATTACCGGGCAGCCAATGCAGTGGTGGTCTGCTGTAGTTAAAGTGCTTCACTATACTGACCAGAAGGTCGCATGATCGAATCCAGACCACATGCCGTTGGAGGCGAAATGTAGTCGGGAAGGCTTATATTTAAGTTGCACGTGATGCGTCACTTTGTACGTGAAATACCCAAGGCGGATGAAATTTCCGGTACCCTCCAACAGGCCATGGCAATATTAAATAGTAGTTCTGAGACCTAAGACGCCAATTGTAATACACGTATGCACAACAGACAGTCTGCTCTTTCTACTTTCTGCTTATCCAAGAGAAAACGAGCTTTCGGACACATCGCAACTCCCACATGAACACAACAGTCGAACACCTTCGGATATCCTTAGAGAGCGGCAAACCAGCGTTCCGTATCACTGGCCCAACAACAAAAAGAAGTTAAGCAAGCGACCAGTGAAAGTTTCGAGAGAGAAACGGCAACAGGCCGGGAAACATGGATTGGCGTAAGTGACGAAACTGCTGAAGGAAGCCGCTCCCTCGCTTGTGATGTTTAGAGCCGCAGCCGATAACGAAGCCTCTTTCTTGCAGCCTAGATTTTTTTTCCAGTACGCCAGGTAAATAACCGGAACGCTGGGCTCGCAAACCTGCTACCACGTGGTTTCCGTCACACCTACGGATCCAGTTTGACTTTTTTTTTCAAGTCGAAGACGCGGCGCTTCCCTCGAATTCAATATAAAAGGAGAGCTGTTTTCGTGACAGACAACAGCATCTCCAAAGACCTTCGTAGAAGACACACGTCTCTCTCCCAAGATGAAGGTATGTGTTTGGGCACTTGTTCGAAGTAGCGTTGCATATGACGGTCGCTTGATAGGTTGTATATAAACGTATGTTTACAGCTTAGATTCAATTAAAGAAAATTTGCAGCCATTCAATACATTTTTTTCAACTCTGCTTCTTTATCAGCACATGAACTACTCTAACTGCCTTCTATTGAGAGAATTTTAGGTACCGAAACATGGTATGATTACCACAGGGGTCGTAATTGAGGGCTCAGGAAACTTTGTTCTGAAGTTCTCTAACGTGTACCTAAGCTGAAGCCTACTGACCTCTAGCACACTCGCTCCACCAAAACCTACAAGTTCTAAAATCGTTGCCACACTTACGTTTTAGTTTCAATTATCCGTCGATTTGAAGAACATTGGTTTTCGCAGATCGTAAGCACGAGTTTGTAGAGAAATTGCTTTTCTGAAAATAATGCTTACAACCAATTTAATGGGAGGAGACAGAGACGTCAATTTAATGGGAGGAGATAGAGATAAAGACAACAAAAAACATATATAGAAATACCACGCACTTAACCAATGCTGTAAATTATCCTACTTTGTGGCATTCCAGTTCTTGTACCAGCATGTTCTCCTTCCACCTTGCTTTAAGGCATGTAATGATTTTTTCAGGTTCAAAACTATCAGCCACTGAAACTTACTGATGTAGCTTTGCAAAAAAAAGTGTCCTCTTAATTAAAAAAACATTTCTATATCCTCAGTTCTCCACATGTTGCAGACTAAAGGTAGTGCAACTGATGCAGTAAAAGGCTCTCCTTTGGGCACATCAACAATTGATGTTTTGTAAAGAAAAAAAAACATAGTTATAATGACAGCAAATACAAGGACGCTGTGTACCAAAGAGACTGCCCTGTAGGAACTCATGCTGTTTAAGGATTTTATTTCCTATAAATAATGCGTGCTGTAAGCGCACTCGGACACGAAGTGCAATTGTAAGCACAATTGTTTCACAAATATTAACGGCATTGGCATTGTTCCAAAACGCAGACCTTCGCCGCCGCTGTCTGCGCCCTCCTAGTCTGCAGCGTCTACGCTGACAAGGACGAGAAGGTCGAAGCTCGTGGTGGCCTCTTGGGTGCTGGCCTCGGAGGTTACGGCGCTGGTGTCGGAGGACCCGGTCTTGTCGGGGCCGGTCTCGGAGGCGTTGGCCTTGGCGGTGGATATGGCGGAGGCTTCCAGTCCGGCTACGGCAACACTGCCGGGGCCCACCAGGCTGGATTCCAGGGTGGAGCTGGGGGCTACAACCAGGGCTCAGGAGCATTCGCTGGCGGCGCCTCCAACAGAAACGTGAACGCTTACAACGATAACAAGGGCTACAGCCATAGCTCGGGCTTCTCGTCCTCTGACAGCAAGAGCTTTGGTTCTGGACACAAGCAGGGATCATCTGGCTTCCAAGGTGGTGCTGCCGGACACCAGGGAGGCTTTGGACAGCAGTCATTTGGACACCAAGCCGGAGCTGGCTACGGTGGCGGATACCTTGGCTGATTGTGAGTTGCGGAGGATGACCTTGTACTGTCATGTGACCAGCTCAATAGGAACTATAGTCTTTTTGAAATGGTCACCTGTAAGACTCATGTTCCCAGTTCTACGAAGTGTTTGGTGTCCTCTCTTGTTGGTTAGTGACAACTTTATTGGTAGTCCGACAGGAGCTTTCGCCGACAGTGCCTTAGGCCTCCCACGTGGAGATGATGAGACCTTGCCTCACCGCCACCTCGTGGGCCTGCCGGACGGCTCAGAATTGGTCGTGATTCTGTTTTGTTTTTTTTTCCACCTTAAAATTAATTATGAACCAAGTGACCAGCGCAATTATATGTTCGGAAAGTCCCGTGCGCTTCTATGAAATTAAATTACCTTCAAGTTATGATGAATAAACTACAATAGCATGATTAGTGTAGTGAGTGTGCGGCTTGGCACCAAGACTGACACTGCTGAACTTTTTATCGCTATCTTACTTTATCAACTACGCGTGCGTAGCTCGGACTCTTTGCATGTGTTCCCACGTATAATATAAAGACCAAGTAGCAGTTCCGCTGATATACACATATAACTCTTCATTCAAAGACATAAGAGTAGAACTGGTAATGTATGCTCAAAAGCTTTTGAATAAGCCTACTTTTTCACACTGACTTCAAAGAGAAAAATTGTGTATGTCGTCAAAAACATGGAATACATGTTGTAATAATATCGTACGGTTTTTAAGGTAAAACATAAAAATTACGTACTCTCAGGCACAACCTATTTATCAAGAGAAAAAGTATTTTCAAACAATAATCCGTTCACTTAGCTCTTTAGTAATGAATATGAAATACAACACCAGAAGAAAATATATAGCACTAATTCATATTGCAATATTCAAAAATGCTTACGAAGAAAAATGAAGGAATAGGTACACTTCGGAGGGTGATTGCACGCATCTAGTCTATACTTTATATTGTAAACCAAGTAAAATAAATACCCGAAATAATTTTTGGACACTTCTATACACAGTGCACATAACTACCATTTCTTTTTTTTTCAGTATTTATGCTTCGCACGAGGAAGAACGTCGACTAGCAGGGTCTCACTACAGGAACATCAAACGTGGAAATAAACGATTATTTGTTGTACTTGAGAACAAAGACTTTTTGTTTGCTTTATTACTTCAAACGTCACGATCGAGCTTACATTTTCTCCACATCAATCCATTGCATAGGCTGACAAACGAGCTCACGAGTGGACTGAGACTGGCCCAGTCTCAGATCAGGCCTGACGTGAGTAAGTCCGGTTGAATATATATATATATATATATATATATATATATATATATATATATATATATATATATATATATATATATATATATATATATATTGTTCTAAGTCATAAGGGTTGAGAAAAAGTTTGATCAGTCTGAGTTCGAATGAGCCGAACTCTCAAGATATATTTTATGAGTGAGTGTGAGTGAGTGGACATTTTTTTGTTCCCGACTTACGGCACCATCAAACAGCTTTAGCATTACTATCAGCCTTACGCCGGCTCAGGTTTACACTCACATGTACTTGCAATTACTTCTAAGCATTTGGGTACGTATGCTACTCAATGATTCATTAATAAGAAACATAAGTTATGAGAGGCATGGAAGAAGTGACTGAGGGAAGGAAGGAGGGAGAGAGGAAGAGGAAGGGGCCCTGGCCTTTTCTCTGCTGTGCCATCGAATAGAAGTTTTGCAAAAAAGTTTGCGGAAGCCCGCGAGGTAGTGGAAAGGCTAAGAAAATAAACTAAGACAACTACCCATCTGGAGCAAGAAGCCACGAGGAAATCCGTACGGATTTCTCAGAACGAAAAGGCTCTTAGTTGCCGAAAAATTTGTCCTGATCCCAGGTTCTCGGAAGTTTCTCAATCAAAATGTGCCGTACCAGTCACGCGTTTCGTAAAAATGTCTCCACTGAATTCACACCTCTCACAACTCCTATTTGAAGACACGAGATAAACAGGCGTCACGTAGGGTGCCACGCATGTGAGATGCTGGCGTAGCATTGAGACGAGAATTGAGAGAGCTAAGTATAGGTCAACGCGCTCATCAGCCGACACAAGCAGACGAAATTCGAGCCATGAGTGTGAGTTTATGTCCGTTTGATATCATTTTGGCGATATCCAGTCCCAGAAGGTTTAATCGAGGACAATTTTAGTGAGTTTGAACCTGATAGGGAGGCTTAGTGTTCCCAGCTTAGAAATAAATTAGTGAGCCGGCGTGTGAGTAAGCCACGGTTAAGCGTAGAGTAAACTTTTCGAATGACTCTGGGCGAGCTCCACTTTAAGTGCTGAACTATGCTCCTTTGACCACCTGCCATGGAAGATACGAATGAGGCACGAACTGAAAGACTGTCGCTAGTGCAGAGAGGGCCGAGCGCAGCGTATTGTTTTCATGTTAGCCTCCAGAAAAAATCTGTCCTTACATAGAATGCGAACAGTGATTCACTTCAGAATTTCAGCCTTACAAAAATATTACCTTTACAAGATGTCAGGACAAGCACGCGAACTGGAAGTAGTCGTCTGTAACTGCCCGGAAGTTCCCCTCCACCCACTGACCTTTTTCGCCTACCCCCTACTGAAGAACAGTGGGAAGTTCTTTGCAGCACCGACGGAGACATCAAAACACGGATCCTGGAACGAGGGCAAGATGTGATCGAGAAGTGCGGCCTGGCACCCTACTTGATTTATTCTCCCTCATCCCTCACCCTTTGGATAAATAAACGTTGTCACTCACTCACCCCACCGGAAGCAATGTTCTAAGGTTCTTGGGTGCTGTCATTTTCAACACAGCCATGGCGGAGATTTACAGTCGCAAATACAGGGACTTTCACCTAACTTGCGCTAAGTGGACTTTTTAACTCCACGCGTTCTAAAGAAGAAAAGATAAAAAATAATAAATAGATCAGCTTTCATAGCATATATGAAATAATACGACGTTGCTGAACAAACGTTCAAGGTTTTCACCTAATATTTTTGTTAAGGTGACTATAATAAATTGTAATATATGTAACAACTGTGTATAACCTAGCATATTTGGTTGTCACCTATTTTTTATGCTTTGATTATATAGTTTTTACGTTTAAAAAGCGCTACAGCTATTGCATTCAAAATCTTCTTTATTTGCCAGAGCTACAAATTGAAACAGTTTATTAAGCAGTCGTTTTTGGTTACCCGGACTGGCAGACTGGAAAAGTGCCTTGATGGGCTACGTACGGCTCAGAACAATACTAGGTCAATTATTTGTACGTGCGTAGTGCTTCTGTTTGTTTTTCCGATACTAGGCAGAAGTTAGATGAAACACCGTGTTATATGCCTTACATATACATTTCAATGCACTTATTACTTCCCAGAACAGACAGAATCCACTCTTTTGACCAGCAGACTTGTGCTCTTTTATGTGCGGTCACCAAACACATTGGTGTTCATGTTGTTTAGTCGAGATTAACAGAAAACATGAAGTATTTTGTGTTAGAAATAGTGGTAATTATAAAATATGAACATAAAAATCGGGTTTTGTAAATGAGACACTAAACTGGATTTCCTATGTATAGCGAGAAAGCAGTGCGTATTACAAACAATAATGACATGTACACTTACCAATAACAAAATAAATAATAAATGTGGTATAAATGAACAGAAAAACAATGAATCTGAAAAACAACAACTTCGAATAAGCGTTCCTCATACTGAAAAATATATTTCTTTGCTTCTTCTTGAATTGAATTTCCGGCGTAAAGAATACTTTGCTTAAGCTCAACGAGATGGGGCTCAATGTATATACGGCTTATAGTGTCGCAATGCGCGCGCCACCACGCTGGCATCAAGGCACCGTGGTATGGGTTAGAGTTGCCGTGTATGCCAATAGTGGCCTATAACTTAAGCATATAGAGTAACTCTAGTATGGCTTTGGTGGATGTGATGCATGGCGGGTATGAAAAGGGTGTTTCCTCGCAAACGCACACTTCTCAATCGCCGCTGATTTTGGGGCAGTGTATTAGGGGCGAAGCGCTTTAGGGCCTAGCATTGTCCGTCCATGATGTCCGTCCGTCACGTCAGAGGCCAACGTGTGGTTGCTCGGGAACAAAGCCATATTTGTTTCAAAACTAAGCCAAGCGTGCGCCAAGATGAACCGATGTGCTGTGTCGGCGATGTGCCGCATCGATTGACGTGCACATTAGGACCTTAAGAGCTAGCTTTGTCATCTACTCTCACTATCATCTATCATGACATATAGAAAACCGTTGCAATAGTGAAGACACATGTGTGTACGTGAATAAAAAAAAGTCACAGTTTCGCCGCAAGGGCGACTCTATGAATGCGATAGCATCTACTTGGAATGTAACGCTGAGAATGGCAAGCATATCAAAACATGTAGTGGGCTGCTTATGCACAAATGACGCACGGAAACAACAGACACAGCACGAGATTGAATTACAGTTTATAGCTCGACACTTATTACGCTGCTAAAAAATATCGCACGAAACGTAATCAAAGGTAAAGATGAATGCAAACTAACAAGTGTCCCCGTTGTTACTACGTTATGTCTGAAAAGCGCGCTCTTTCGCAAACAGGGCCTGTGCATCCGGCGAAGTGAGCTTTGTGGACCCCAAAACTACAACGCAATCTTCCCGGTGAAGGCCGAAGGCACACCATTTTCTCCTAGTGCAAGATAAGCGCGCACGCACGAGCGCCTGCACCCCCGAACTCCTTCCGCGAGACAAAGTACGCGTGGAAGATGAGCGCACGTTAGCGCATCGCGACGAGCAGGGGGCCGAGCATGCCGAGCATGCTCATTGCACCACCTCACTGGTAATGCTGAAAACATGTTTCCTCTGAGATCAAGACCACCAGCGGTAAGTGGTCGATATAAACAGCTTGCCGTTTCAATGTTGGAGGAGGTGCTTCTTGGTGCCTGAGTAGCTAACTTCAAGCGCTCAGGAGTGAGAGGCCCTGTGTTCGATTCCGCCTGCTGGAGTCTTTTTTTCTGGATTACTTTTCTTTTTCGCGTTTCTATGTGTATATATAGATACTTATACATATATGGTGAATGAAAACGGCGATAAATACGAGCGGCCAAAATAAACCCAGAGTGTCTATATAATTGCTGTAGCAATAAAGAAAGGTTTACGATATGCAAACACAATCACAATTCTGACGAAGCAATATGACACGCCTACAAGCACAAACCTTTTATACTAGTCAGCGACTTCAACCTACACATACGAACCTTTGCATTGAGCTTTGTCATTGACTCTCTAGGTCAAAACATGTCACTCAATTTTCATTATTTGAGGCCACGTTCTAGAAACATATGTGAGACACAAAAAAGGGTATAACAATTCAGTAATATAAATCTTGAGTGTGACAGAACAATACCAGACGCCTACAAGCTCAAAATCTTTATATTAGTCTACGACTTGAACGTAGACATTATGGACCTTAAAATTGAGCTTTGCCCTTTTACCATTCACTTTGTGGAGGTGTGTGAAATTTTTATTAACCAAGTATGTGTAAAATTACTAATAAATTATCTTTGATGTAGTTGTAATGAATTTGATTGCATATTATGTGAAACTAAATTTAGGGCTGTTCACAATAATCACATATAATGTATTATTAACATTTATTTAGTAAAATAAATTTCGCCAGTTTTTTTATTGTCCATCATAATTATCTCCCCGTTTTCTTGTACACTCAAGAGCTAAAAAGGGATATTGAAATAAACTTGCCTGCCATTTCCATCTTGGTACTGAAAAGGACAAGCAATTACAGGTCAGTAGATTTATTGTTTAGAGTGAGCACTGAAAAGCCATATTTCAAAGACAAACTAAATGACGGCAAATGCAGAGGTGCAAAAGTGATTTCTAGGAAAAAAGGAGCAACCACACCACAACAATGAAGATGAGTCTGACGAAATTAAAACAACCTACTTTGGTTTTGCATACACCTTCTAGTTATTTACGCAATTTTGTAGGGATAACGAAATAGGAGACCAGAAATAAAACTGCCCTTGTTCATGATAGACATTGAAAAATCCCAGAATCGATTTTTTCTGAACACAAGTGATCAAAGTACTTTTTTACACACAGCAAGGGCTCATTTTGGCACATTGTATCTCGCAAACAAAGCAAATGAGGACTCATAGCATTGAAACCTAGTTTTTACCAAGGAGGTTTAAAGAAAAATTGCTGGAGTGGAAGCTCCCGCAATGCCTTTCCAGCAGAAACGAAGCCAGCTTTTGCCATGCCAAGAAGTCGGAAACACTGCTCTTTTCTGGTAGTGCCCACTTATATACCAAGTTACTTTGATATGGTATTGTGAATGCTACGTTAGTTTTATATTGAAAGATAGTTGTTTCTAACAAAATAACATACAGAAACGAGTATGTGTGAATGAATCTCTAATGAACTTTGCCTAAAATTAGAGGCGCTCACTAAGAAAAAAACTAGTAACACTAAAACGCAATTAGAGCACTAGGTGACCCAAAAAAGTTTCCACATCCACACTCGTTGGGAGTGCGAAAGAGATGGTCCGTTTTATAGTAGATGTGTCGATGCGCCAGCAAAACTGGCCTGCCAACATGTAAATGTGCAAAATGTATATATTCATGTTTTATTTGTGTCTCTTATTTACCTTGCAACATTTTTTGTGGCTGTGTTTGTGTGAACCACCGAACGTACATGTTCTTTCAACGTCATCTCCTATCCATGTTTATGTAAATGACGTCTGTTTTGTCATCATCGTTATTGTATGTCTAAGAAGTAAATGTTCTGTTGAATGTTATTGGCGTTTGTGACAATACTTTTTTTCTAAACAGATGGAAAGTGGTAGTTTATCATGTCCCTTGTAAGATGGCCGCTGCAGTCACCATCTTGCCATAGGCACGGCTTCAACTCTGGACAATAATTTCCACTTCAGCATTTTTTTAAATATCTTTGGTGTTTACTGAAATCAGCACTCTTCAATTAAAAAAAATCATTAAAATTGAGAGTGGAGTTTTCTTACCTGAGTTTTTCTTAATCAAGCCTTGTAGGAAATACTCGTTTCTTTATATATTCTAATTATTTAAGGGTACCTCCAAGAAAAAAGTGTCTCGACAAAAAGCTTTCGAACTCTTTTCTGTATTTTCCTATGTTTCGTAGTTTCTCCGTGAAATAAAGAAGATGTCCCATGGCGCATCAAAACTAAGAGACCTTTTGGTTTGGGTCAACTTTGATTTTATAAGATTTTTCGCCCCTCTTGAGGGCACGGTAAAAATTATATAATTCACAGTAATGCGTATTGAAGCTTAAACAAAAATGTTCTGACACAATGTTTACAGTTTGAGTTGACTTAGGACATGAAGCACGAATATCTTGCGGTAAGCAAAAACAAGGAGCTCACTGCCAATATCTTCAAATATATTGTAGCGAGCTTGGAGCGTTTCTTGTAAATAAAATTTCCAGTTTCATGTGAATCTGAATGTGCCCATATACAGAAAACGTAGAAAAAAACTAAAAATATTGACAGGGCATGCATGTTAAATCTCTCCTGAAATGAATCCTCCTCGAACCCTTCTCGCTGAGCATGCCACGTGCTTCTTTTTTTTTATTTTCGTGCTAAGTTTTGTGGTACTAATACACCGTCTGCATAAGTGCGCTAAGAAATGTGAAACTTTGTGGAAAATTTCACATCAGATATGCATCTTGGAACACACGCATTGTAATACTTCAAGCACATGTCGACGTATAGTACGTCGTGCTTGGGAAGCATGAACCACCAACCATAGGGTTACCTAAAATTAACTAGGGGAGATTCTGGCATTGCGATCGTTCAGCGACCATGGGAATGATGGGTAGTACACGGATTTGTCTAGTCTTCGTACTTGCGGGTGGCGAATTGCAGTTGTGGCTTCGTTTATTGCTGTGTTTCGGTTTTGTTTCGAAGTGAAGGATGAAACTTTTGGAAGTTCGTGACTTGATTTGAAATGGTAAGTGCAATAAGGTGGTGAAGCGCAACCTATGAGCATTTGCTCATTTTAGCTTTGTGAAAAAGCAGTTCCAAGCCACACACGCACACACATGGGGTCATAAGCACGAAAACTAGAGAAATTCGTGTACTACCCATAATTCCCCATGCTCGCTGAAGCGCCGTTCTTTGCAGTTCCACTAGCACAACAGTTCCTTTATTGTGTATATTTAGGAAATTTTGTGCCACCAACTATCCCAACTCTCACTTCTAGTGTAGTGTGTGCCAAATGCAATGACCAAGGCCCAACGTGTCGACTTCGCTTTTTAGAAGAGGCAGCCGAAAAAAAGAAAGAAATGCACGCATATTTGAGGTGACTTGCAGTTGGCACTCACTGCAGTGCTGATGCCTCAGCTACGATTGTTATGTTAATGTGGTGGTCCCGCAAGTGTCAACAATCTCATAACAATATCATAATATTTGTCACAGCTGTCCTCCCTTGGTACAACTTTTATGGAGTTTAATTTAATCGGCGTGGTATAACATCTGGCCTATTTTCCTCCCACGCACGGCCCTCTGTTTCAGTGTGTGACTTGTGCTGGTCAATTTATGTGTTAAATGATTTTGAGCGCCAGTCACCAACTTGATGCATGGCTATTTGCTATTTTTTTTCAGTTGCAAACGTGGGATCACAAACATAAACGTAGATATTGACAAAAAACGAGATGACAATGCATGTGAACTGCTGAAAGTGGAAAATATGAACGCAGATCTATCACTCTTCGCGGCGAAGAATAGGCAAAATATATATGCAAACCACTCTCCATACGCCGCATTGGGTAAGCTTTAGGTACTTTTCGAAAACCCAAAGAAATTTCAAAAATATTCACGTAATTGGTAACTGCTGGTACGTATGCCCATATAGTATACGACTGCTGAGTGTGAGACAACTATGTAGTAGATGTATGCATTTGATGAAATGCATTACCAACAGCTCATATGAGGACGTAAACGTAGTTTTTTTTTTCAAAAGAGAGGTTCCGTTGAGAGGTTTGTGCAATCTGTATCAAAATTGTTGCATCGGTAGAGAAACAACTACCACCGCCGGTGTAATCCGATGCATTAAGAAGATGCCGATTGCCAATTAATTTACGCGCATGGGCTTGTCTTGCAGTCACGTCAAGATACATCAGGGGCCGTGAAGAGGCCGACTAGAGCTTTTAAAGTGAGAGGGTTAAAGCAAATGCCTAAATAAAAAACTCTTGTATGTCAAAATGAAAAAAAAACGCAGCATAACTCAAACTTTTCGTCAAAAACATAGTTAAATTGCGTTTTGCTGTACTCAGTTCGTTAGTACGAGTTTTGTTCAACACTGAGCACCATGGGTATTTGCAAAAATACAAAAAGTTCTTTGTAAATTGGGGGACTTCGTAAAATCGAGCTTGGTTATATTGAACTTGAACTGCATTTTCTATCGGCCTGGCCTTTCGAAGATGTGTTAAGAAGCTGCCGGCGCAGCACTGGAACACCTTCGGATATCCTCTGATATCGATAAAGCTTGCTGTCGCTGGTACATCGGCAAAAATATGTCAAGCAAGCGTAGAGCGAAAGCTTCTAGATACAAATTGCAACAGGTCGGAGAACAGGGATGGGTGGAAGTGACGCAACTGTCGGTGGAAGCCGCTCCCCGCTTGTGGTGTTTAGAGCCAGAGGCGATAACGACGCATTTCTTGCAGCCTACATTTGTTTGTTCTTTCGAACCTGATACGTAAATAATAGCAAGGGCATGTTCGTCCAAATCCACGTCATTTTCCTCAATATCCCGGCGGATTGAAATAGTTTTTTTTTTGTTTCGATATGACGATTATACGCTTCCTTTGATTCTGCTATAAAAGCAGATCCACTCTCCAACGATGCATTCACACTTTTAAGGACCTTCGCAGAAGACACACATCTTCTCCAAGATGAAGGTACGTGTTGTGCCACCTACTTGACCAATGGTGGCACATCATAATTTTCTTGGCTTGTTATAGAAGACCTCTGACTACTTGGTATTCGAAGTACAAATTGCATTGCTATTGCACAGTCTTGCATACTGTTTGGTTCAGTTACAATCATGTTTCTTTCTCTTATCATACTGAAAGGGTAAGTTGAGCGCAGTGCAACTGATTTCAGCCCCTAATTTTCGTTAGCGTCAGATATTGTAATACATACACGGTCACGTGAGTTTGCAGTGCCGCTTTTTTTTCCCAAATAGTGCTCAGGAACAACCTGGTACCTGAGGAAGGTAGTGAGACATCTGAAAAAAATAGCAAATACTTATAGAACCACCCCACGCTGTGGATAATGCATTCTGTCGCACTATGCTTATTGTTGAACCGTCCATACTGAGGTCCTTGTGTCGTAAAGATTTGGTTCTGTATGCCACCCTAGATATGTCATTAACATTTATTGGAAACCCTAAGTGGGCACCGCAAAACCTTACGGTTTTAGAGTATCGAGACTGTTGTAATGTGTTAACACGAAAGTTAGTTTATTATTTGAAGCTTTTAATTTGAACATGGACATAACGGATGTTGAGTGTTCGTACAGCACAAACACTGCACATGCTAGCCACCTAATAAGCTTTATGATTTACGTTGTGGATACCCTAATATACACTGTGGGGCACAATAAACCAGGGGCTATGTCTTTTCCGCAACTGAAGTGGGCAGCATTCTTGACTATGATTAAAATGAACATAACTGCATCAACGTGAACTGAAACGTTGCTGACCCTCGTAGGACCACTTTTCTTTCAAAATGATCAGCATGTGGAAGAAATGCTTCATAACGATCTTATACCTGTAGAGCGATAACACTGTGAAATTGTGTGAATTGCAATTATTTAACAGGTATGAATGGTGTACGCTTTCTTCGATAACGCAGACCTTCGCCGCCGCTGTCTGCGCCCTCCTAGTCTGCAGCGCTTACGCTGAAAAGGACGAGAAGGTGGAAGCACGTGGAGGTCTCTTGGGTGCTGGTCTTGGAGGTTACGGCGCTGGTGTCGGAGGAGCTGGACTTGTCGGCGCTGGTGTCGGAGGACCCGGACTTGTCGGGGCTGGTGTCGGAGGACCCGGTCTTGTCGGGGCTGGTCTCGGAGGCGTCGGCCTTGGCGGCGGATATGGCGGAGGCTTCCAGTCTGGCTACGGCAATGCCGCCGGTGGCCACCAGGCTGGATTCCAGCATGGCGCTGGTGGTTACAACCAGGGCTCCGGAGCATTCGCTGGCGGTGCCTCCAACAGGAACGTGAACGCTTACAATGACAACAAGGGCTACAGCCACAGCTCAGGCTTCTCGGCCTCTGACAGCAAGGCCTTCGGCTCTGGACACAAGCAGGGATCTTCTGGCTTCCAAGGTGGCGCTGCCGGTCAACAGGGAGGATATGGATCTCAGTCATTCGGACACCAGGCTGGGACTGGCTATGGTGGTGGATACCTTGGTTAGATGTAAGTTCGTCGCCAAAGGAACTCTTGAAATGTTACATGTAACCTGTGCTCACATGTAATCGCGTGCAGTCCCCAAGAGCTTACATCTTATAACGGGATGCATGAGACACCACCTACACGGCCCTCCCCCATGCTCAGTCTCATGGCGAGAGCGTCATGGGGATCCCATTTCGCTAAAGTGAAAAAAGACACTCTGGCACGAAACTGGGCTATATTTGCATTGTTCTCTACGTTTAGATAGACTTGAGGCTCATGTGCTTAAAATGCACGTGCACGCTAAGAAACCAAAGTTCCCGGAGATGTCCGCTACGATGTCTCACATAGAAATATTGTGGTTTTAGGAGGTTTAATACGAACAATTAGTACTGTTTCTTTGTTCTTGGAAAATTACCTAATTAAAATAACGGGTGGTAATAAGCGTTCAGATGTGGAACAGAGTTATACAAAGAACATAACTAGGATTTACACTTTTCTAACGTTTATGAATTAAGAGTAGTAAGAAATTAGGCTGCACAAATTGGTATTGCGATATCGCAAAATACTAATGCCGGGTGATTTAAAATGAGTTCGAAACTTTTAATTAACTACGATCTTACACGCCGCCGCGCATAATTTAGGCCAATAAGTTCGCGTTTCATATTATAACCGAAGGAAAAATGGGAACAATATATTCATATTGAATGTTTACAATGACAATGGACATAAGAATTTTTTTTCTCTTTCTCTCTTTTACACAGTGAATGCTTCACATGAAGAGGAACGTCGGCTGCTTTCAACTCGCTACACGGACATCAGAGAGGGAAATAAAAGTTGGTCTCTTTAAAGCTGAAGACGAATTTGTTTATCTTTCTGTATTCTTAAGTCTCTAGTGATACTGTACATTGTTCACATTACTCCACTGATCGCACGTCATAGAACCATGGACGAATATTGCCTTCAATATAAGAATATGACTATAGTTATAGCGCGAGAACAGAACGACGACAAAGAGACGAAAAGGAGACGAGCACTCGTGTCCTTCTCTTCTCTTTGTCGTCGTTCTGTTCTCGCGCTATAACTATCGTCATCTCATACCAACTAGCCCAAACTGCAATACTTCTAAAACGAATATCGTCGGGGCCCAGCCAGCCAGCACAAGAATACATCACGCTGATTTTCGAACGAATGAATGAACAGACTTTATTTCTGGGGAGATACAGGAAACCGAAGCGAAGCTAAAGGCCATTCAGCCTGACGTGGCTTCGCTACGCAAACGCTACGTTCACGATGTAAACCAGAAATACCCGCGAATGCATTCATACTGGAAGCATAGTTTAAGGCTGCTATTCACGGTTGCCGTTCGAACCCTTGCACGGCACATAAAGGGCGTAAACCTACACGACGAAGCTGCTTCGGCCGTTATGTGGAGTCAGCACAAAAAACCTAATGTTCTATTTAGACCGGTAATGTGATGCGATCATGTGATCGGTTGTCCTCCAGCCAACTAATCACGTGATCGATTGATAACCACTCATGTGATCACTTTCATTTCTACTTGACAGCCAATGACAATATATATCATGGCCACATTGAATAGACCGTAATAAGTATATTTTTAGCCCCATTATGTATCAAGATGGACAGATCATGAGCTCAAGGTTAGAGAATATAGCTGCAGGACTAATCTTTTTAAAAGCCCTTATTGCCCCAAAACTATTTTTGAATGGAATCGTCTGCCTGCTGACAAGGTCAGCATAATAGATAACGAAGCTTTTGCCGCCGCTCTTTGACATCTCATTCTGTCTTCGGCTGCAGTCGACTTTTATGCAGTGTTTTTAGTTCTTATCACATCGGTTTTGTATTTTTTATGTTTGTACAGTATAAAATTCATTTTTGTTTTCTCTCTTCGTCTAGGTTAGCTGCTCTTTATGTAATTCTTTTGTATTGACAACAATTTATGCCGCTATTTATCCTTAGTTTTTCACTACCAATGTTCTTGAAATCTATGATTTATAAATTCTCTGTGTAACCCCCCCCCCCTACCCACTGTAATACGTAAATGGCGCTGTGGGTACGAATGCAAAAAAATGACAAGCTTAGTACGAATAGAAGAAAGACCGCGAGTTCTGAAAATTAACTCGGTGGTCTTGACTCTATCCGGCAAAATATTTCCGTCTCAATGAAGGTACTTACAGCTTGGCGCAGCACCTGGCGAGACTAACAGCTCAGGGAGAAAAAAAACATAACTGAAGAAGTTATAGGAACATCTGGGCTAGCTTGCTAATTTCAGTTTCACTGTTTGGTAAACGAACAGTTTAGTGATCATAATATAGTAAGTGTAATTTAATACAGAGCGTGTAATTGTGGATAATGAATAGTTCAATAAAGTAACAACAATCAACAATTATGACAGCCAGAAATGTAATCGACTGTTTCTATTACTGAACTGACCGAAATGCAACTATATATGCGTTGGTGATGTCTGCCAGCCAAGAAAAAAAATCACCTACCAAGCTCATTGTACACAGAATTAGCTAACGAAGTTGAAGTGCGCCACTCCGGTGATTATCAATGAATTAACTTTGACATTTAGGTAAAGATTTTTTCAAACTTTCAGAATTTACTCATAAAAAAACTGCCTGTAAATCTGTCAGATCACGACAACGTTACTTCAAGGCACTTTATAATCATTGCAACAAGACTAATGAAATAATTGTTGAGCCTAAATTTTTTATAGTAACTAGTTCTCATTAGGTTGTAATGATGATTATGATGATGATAAACAATCTTTATTTAATTAGCAGAAAGATCCTCCTCCCCTTTCAGGTGCGAGGGGGGATACCAAACCTAGACGACGGCTATGATCCCATGTGCCTTGGCGGCGTCTTCGGCCTGCCGCATTAAGTGGGCTTGTAATTGAGAGTCAGAGTGGTGGAGCGCGGTAATCCTTCCACTCCCATTTGGGAATTCACCTCTCATGGGGGCCTGCGGGCACGCCCATAACATGACGCTCAAGTCCGCCCTGTTGTTGCAAAATTTACCCTTGTCCGAATGGAGTTCGGCAAGCTGCAGTTCATTGTCACCGGACTAGGGAATGTATTGGTCTAGAGCAGGCAACACGCCACCACATGTCCTTTGTTCAATGACGAAAGTGTGGGAGGATAAATTTTCCTGCTTAGCCTGTAACACTGGGTATTATCCCTGCAAGTGGCCATCCGCTCAAATTTCTCGTCGTCCTCCCAGCGCGACCAGGGCAATCCAGAGGCTAGGTCTGTGAGTCCTCGAGCTGTTTGGTGTGCAGCCTCATTGCCGAGTATGGATGACTGAGCGGGTGCCCAGATTATATCTATTGTTCTTTGATCTTTGTGACCAGCTAATATTCTTAAAGCTATCAGCAATATTCGCCCTCGTGCAAAGTTTCTGACAACCGTCTGCGAGTCGCTAACGATTAGTGATGTCGAGGTGGATGCTAAGGCCTCTTCGCCTCTTCTACAAAGCTTGTTCTCACCGAGCCGCTGTCCTTATGCTTTCCGTGGTAGTCCACTCCTGGTATAGTCATGTTGTCACTTCCTTTGTATTTGGCCACGTCTACGTACGTTGTTTCCGGTAAATCTAATACGTTGTTATGTATATTTTGCGCTCTTTCAGCTCTCCTTGCCTTGTGATGATCGGGGTTCACGTATTTGGTACCGGTAAGATTACTAAACATTTCCTGGTCTCATACGCAATGTCCTCATTGGTGCCGTATTGATTTGTGTAGTTCATAGCCAGTTCCTCTAATATGCTCTGCCTGTTTTACTATGCGTCATTCGTTCATATTGTTCGGTTCTCTGAGCTTCTATAAACTCCTCTGATGTGCTTTGAAGCCCTAATTGAAGTAATTTCTCATTAGGGGTAGTTGCTAAATCTCCAATTGCCTGTTTAAAAGCTAGTCTAATGATACTGGCAATCCTTTCTCTCTCAGCCACTTGAAGTCTAAGGTACGGAATCACATATACAATACGACTGATGACAAAAGCCTGTACCAGTTTTTTCATAATATGTTCTTTCATACAATAGTGCCGGTTTGCAATTCATTTAGGTAGATGCATAATTTGCTGCGCACAGGTTTCAAGTAATCTAATCGCCTCGCCGTTATGTCCGTTCGAGCTCATTCGAAGTCCCAGTATTCTTATGCTTTCAACCATAGACATTTGCTTTTTGCCAACAAAGATTTTAATGTTAGGTTTTTCCTGGATACTTTTCCGACCCTTACATCCAAGGTTGTAGGAAAGATGTTTTGATTTTTCTGGTGAGCATTGTAATCCTGTATGGGTGGCATATTCTTCTCCAATAATCACTGCGGTTTCTAACGTTTCCTCTGTGTATCCGCCACTACCTTCTGATATCCATAAGGTAATGTCATATGCATAGAGGCTATGGAGGAGTTCAGTCTGGTAGGAAGACCTATCATGGCCACATTAAAAAGAAAGAAGCATAGGACTGAACCTTGCGGCGTTCCTCTGCGGCCCAGACTAAACTGTTGGGATTCTGCTTCGCCTAGTATTATTCTTGCAGTCCGGTCTGTTAAAAAAGTCTTTCATGTAATCGTGTAATCTTTTTCCAACCTCATAACGCTTCAAGAGCGGCAAGTATAGCTTGATGTGATTTATTATCGAATGTCTTTTTTAGGATTCAAGCCAACTATGATCTTTGTATTATGTGTATTGAGACCCGAAATATTATTTTGATTAAATATATATAGTTATCCTCACGTAAATGATGCTTACTTTTGGCGTCAACAGAATCAAACCTTAGGCATGAATATAGTGCTAATTCATGTTTGGTTATGTCAATCTTCAGCAAAGAAAAATTTGCTCGCTGGAAGCGGCACGTCCTACAACGCGTTGGACGTGGCAATGGCTTCATAAAAGTGATGATATGTATGGTACACTGCAAAATGAAGGTAAATGAAAACAAATTTATCATGAAGAAGGTTCTATTCGTCCAAAGTACTATATACTTTCCTCTTATTGGATGCCAATGGCAAAAACGAGTGGTATCAAAGGGTAAATTAGTTCTTACGTCTGTGCAAAATAATTGACTTGTATATGGACATGTATTCTCTTTAGCTTTATCGGAATTGTGGTGAGTGCATCGTTAGTGACATTTCGAGGAATGTCAAGCAGGTGTACTGGCCGCTACACAAACGAGGAGAGCAAAATTTTCCCAAAAATATGTAAGTAAATGTAATATATAAATATATGTAAATATGTAATATGTTTTTTCCCAAAAATATGTTTTCCCGAAAACATGCAAGCTAGAGGACGGTTTCTCTGATTAGCAGTTCACTGAAAAGTAGTGAGGCTTGCTCTATTACTGTGGGGCCAGGTGTTTTTACTTGCATAGGACGGGCGAATTTTTGGCCTTGCCAGATACAGCTTTCTTGCGAAACTCATTTTACGTTAGTTGACGAATTCGCGTAATTTCACTCTGATCAAAAAGTCACTGCCAAGTGAGAAACTCGCAAACGAGGAATAACGACATTACGTCATATGTTAGACTGTGATCATGCTAACAATAATATTTTACTTTGTGGGGTTTTACGTCCAGAACATTTATACGCTGTTAGGTTTGGCCTGGGGATTCGTCTCTCAATCCCTTCGCCGCCAAGTCTGACGGACGCTGTCAAGTATTTGAGTGATTATCCAGACCAGGCGGCGGGCAGAGGCGAGTCCCGTCCTTCAAGTGCGGACCCTTTGGTCGTCCCTTCGAGCAGCAGCGTGACTGATGGCCTCATCGACTCGTCGGGCGACAGGAGGGCTGGCGTGGCCGGCGCCGGAGCTGACAGAGGAGCGGCGCTCCCTTTTGATCCCCAATCACCAAGCCGACCGGCCGACTGCCTATGCTCGTCAGGCATTGTACGTGCTAGCCGGAGGGCGAAACGTCATGTCGCCAAGACGCCGCTAACCATTCGAGAGAGGCCAACAGAGACAGCACCTTCCTGGAGGAGACCAACGGCCACCGCAAATTACCCCGCTAATTGAGCGAACAAAATCGGCGGACCCTTTGAAGTATGCTGCCAGGATCGTGGGATCTCTCGAGTAGCGGCACACCCACGAGGAGGAAGAGCCATGCTAGCGCCACCACCGTGCAGTGTTCACGTGGACCTTGCATGCTCGCCCCCCCTCACCTGTGTGTACGTGATTGGTGTTCGACTCTGAGAGGAGGAGCCCGACAGGGCATAAAACGACGAGGCATAGTGCGGGACGGCGCTCTGAACCTGGCTCTGAACTATGTGACGTTCAACCACCACGCTCGTGGTTTGTGAAACCACTATCCCTTCTTCTCTGTAAATATGTGTAAATAATCCCATAAACCCCTGTTATGTTTCTCGTATCCTCTTGTCGGCGTTCAGTTCCTCCATCCGGATGCCATCACCTGCAACATCTTCCTTCCCATCTCTAACAACGCTAATGATGGACGCCGTAGTGGAGGGCTCCGCAAATCATGGCCTTCTGGTGTTCGTTAATGTCCACTGATATCGCAGTGTACACAAGCGTCTACCATTCCTCCTCCATCAAAATGTGACTGTCGCGAGCGGAACCGAAACCGTGACCTTCGGGTGAGCGGCCGAGCACTTAAGCAATTGCAGCAGAATCGAAAGTTGGGCTAGTTGGATATCCATGGTATTACTGTCGTTCAAACTCACGAAGAAACACAAAAGAAGAGGGGACAAGCGCTTGTCTTCCCTTCTTTTGTGTTTATTCGTGCGTTTGAACGACAGTTATGGCAAGCACTTTAGCCACTGATACACCGTGGCGGAGGATCATGTCAACTGTACTACGACAGTTAGCGAACTGAACGTCAAGAGATGCGTGGGGAGAATTATATATGTTGCAAAAGAGTGGGTGCCGTACAATGGAAGTTCGGTAATTCGACACTCTTTTATTAGTCAAGTTGAATAATCCGAACGCGTTTGTTGTGCCCGGCCAGCGCTTACCGTGTTTGTAGTGGCATCGAAATCTCGTTAATTCGGTCTTGTTTGACCACGACATGACTGATTTTCTCGGTCCTCAGAGCACGTTGAGAACGGAACACCGCAAATGTGCTACTCAAAGTACGGCATTCGCGGCCAACCAAAACGATTGCGCGCTTTCAGAAAAGCGCAATCACGACCCACAATCCAGTTCTCTGGTACTTAAGAAGGCACTGATTCAGCGCACGCTTCAGATTTAGGCACTGAGGTCTCGAGCCAAGCTCATGGTGCAATTCTCACATTGCTCTTACGCAAATAATTCCTCAATTTAGGTATTTGTGTGTTTAGAAAAAACGGGTAACGATTTAGTGTACTAGGTACTCTACTATGGGAGGGTTTAAAGCCGTCCCGTTTTGCGTATTTCTCAACAAAATGAAAGTGCATTATTGCAGCAGACATTCATTTATTTTTTTCTCGGTACTTTCAATACTTCAGTAGTCAACTGATTGGGGCAGCTTTTCCGGTTCCATGGATTTCGAGTGAACTAGCTTTAATTGAACTACATACAACTGTTGAAAAGACAAGTACGTTTAGTCAAAGGAGTTCGATAAAAAGTTTTTCTAAAAACGTCGAAACCGCCTCAACGTACCTGGAACTCAAAATCAATTTTGTCACAAAAATTTATTTAGGAGCTGTATTGTTCGAACATGCTATAAGTTGACTTCAGTTGAAGAAAAAATCAGCTGAATCACGCAATGAAGCTACAAGAGATTTACAGGGCTCTAACCATGCGTGATATGACATAGTTTGATGAATTATTAGAATCTGCGATGCGACTTCTAATCAGATTGAATTTTTCTGCATCAATGTGCCAGTTATCCAGGGTAACTTTCACAGCCATATTCCGATAACCAAACAGAGCTGATACGCTTTGTGTGAATACATTACTGTGCTGCAATGTGACAACGTTATAGCACATTGCTTCATTTTGTTACATGGACGACAAACCCATGCTGAAGTTTTCATGACATGAAAGCATACTGAAAATAATACTGACCAAGCGTTGTTTACATTTCTTTTGAATGCTGTGACTGAATTGTCTCCCCGCTTTTAAACAGAAAATGTAACAGAAACAGATTTTCATTGTAAGAGTTCAAATTTATTAAACAATCGTTAGTTAGCCGACATAATAAGGTGTAATATGTTAGAAATTGAGCGTACTCTGAAGAGCGAAAAAAGCCGGAAAACGGCAAATTGAAGACTGGGCGCATGCTAAAACTAAAAAGGAAAGAACGAATCAGAAATGCAAAAGGCGGTGACGTTAACCAGAAAAGAGTCCAGTTGACTACCCTATCTTGATGGGGGAAAAAGAAAAATTAAAGACGAAAAAGAGAGAAAAAAAGACATGATGCAAATAATCAATAAATGCGCGTTGTATGTATGCACTAAGGGACAAGGAAGGCAACGTTTTATTAGTGAAAGTATCTGAGCATTCTACGCAGACCGACATGGTAGGCGGGTCAAGCAGTACGAACAATTAAGGAGCAGTGGTCCGAAGATATCGGATCACCTAATTTTAAGACACGGGAAGTAAAGAAAGCATTCCAAAGAACGCCGAGGCAGAAAACCACTGGTAAAGTTCATGCCATGCCAAATCCGTTAGAGTAAAGTAAAATAGCTGTTATAAAAAAAAAACCTGTTATCCATATAAGCGCATTTACTATGGGTGTCTAATAATCTCAAAAGGGTGCATATACCTAGGTATTCAGGGGAGATCTACTACATGGATACTCAATAACTGCAGTAAAATGCAAAATTTTGCTGCCTACGCACGAGTACAGGCCTCCGTGTGCATCCCATTCACCAAGGCGATTCTGTTATCCAGCTATTACAACTTCAATTCCGAGATTAACTCGTGAAAAATGATTCGCCTGCAATTGCAATGAAATAATTACCTTAAAAACAAATTTACACCAAAATATTAGTATATTCACGAGTATAGCGACGAATCATGGCTGAATCAAAGCTCCACGTCGACTTTCTTTATACATGCATACCAAAAGAAAAAAACTTTAAAGCTCAACCGTTTCACAACATATACAACGGCCGTGCTTTATGCAATACTCTTTGGTTTACGCTGCGTATGCTTAGAGTCAGGTCCTCTTCGATGATTATTCTCAGTGACTGACAATTCTCATTAGTTTGTTTAAAATGAATCAGCTTAAGCAATAAAGCTAGCGTGCTCGCACGCTAGTTTTATTACGCTGTAGCAAAAGATTTTAACCATACCCTAATGTTCCTGTGGGTACAAATCCACAGTGAATTCACAGGAACCGACATAGCTGATTGCAAAGCACGTGCAGTGCATCAGGAGAATAATATATTACTAATACTTCTATACCGATGAGCGATGCGGGATGCCTAATAAATAAACTGAGCTGAGAATTGTCGGGGAAAAAAACTTGGCTCGGAAATTGTGGCCAAAACTCCAAGTTATGGGGCATTGATGCCGGTGTATAATTGATTATTCTATTAAAGATTAGCCGATCAATAGAAACCGTCGTCAATACTCTTCGACTTGGCACGGCCTACACGAAGTCATTCCTGTATATTATAAGAAACGCTGGCAGTGCTACCTGTTGATATAGAAAAGCTGAAGAAGGCGTTCATTACATTGTTCTACATCCTAAAAGTTATGATGGATTGCGAAAGAAAAGTTACAAATACCACACGGGAGGGCTATATGCTCCCCACATAGTACAGTACTTTGAACTCTACTATAAGAGAAATTATATTCGCGCTATTGTTCACAGAAACGTTTCGCTTCAACATTCTTGTGTTTACATTTTCGAGAAATCTTCGTGAAAGCCTTTGTGAAAACAGTGAAGTATTCAAGAGGCTGCTCGAGAGAGACATGACCAGCTTTGACAACATTTTAGTAAACTTTCATATTTTGCGTGGGAATTTCAATTGCGTGATTGCTCGTGTTTTTACAAATTCGCTGTTGAATGAGCAGATTTTGCTATTGGAAAACCTGGACTCGGTGCGTAAGTGTTGTGCAATGTGTGTTTGTGTGTAGCCTTCTTTTGTTATATAATATGCGATGACGACTGCCATGAAAGAGAAGAGGAGTAGCCGGCACCACGCATAGGCACCAATCATTCCTCACACACATTTATTTTTAAAAAATGGCGCCTAACAGCGAGCTGCGATCGCTAATGCTAGTCACTGAGCGTTTACAAAAGGTTTCTAGAGGCCTGCATTGGGAACGGTTGCATATCCGAGTTTGTAAAATATACTTTGCGATTTACCGATGACAATGTCTTTTTGAGTAACTCAGGGAAGGAATTGAATGCACATTCCAAGCAGGACGGGGGCTCTGAAAATTCATATGCAGAAAATTATTTTTTAGCAGCCTTGAAAAACGACGGTGCTTTAGGTTACACGAAGACACTACATCACACTGTACCCCGGGCTCCTAAAGTGTTTCGACCTTAATGCCATCATGTAAAGACACCCGAGGAAAATTAGAAAGGAGACTTCTTCCTGGTGTGACCACGTGTTAAATATGCTGCCGACCACTGTGCTTTACCTGCGCTACGCGCCAGGTGATGACAGCATACCAACAGGATACGACCTCTCGAGTTGGATATCATGACCTTCGCTAAATGCATGGTTGCACACATGCGTGAAAGCGGCACAATCACATAATATTCTTGTGGTGCAAAGTGATATGATTTTCTTGCTGACTCTTAGTTTCACGTTCGATTATCGCTCTTGTGCTGTATATACATGGAAATTTCTTCAATAAATTCAGTTGGAAGTTAGCGTAGGTACCATGCTGTCTGTCTGTTCGTGTGTTGTTCAGCCCCGAAAAGCTTTTATACTTCGAAACTCGTAAGTTTTCTGCACTAAAAAGACGGCAGAGACCCTTGTAAAGTATTAGGCGTAATCAAGCTAACTAAACGAGCATGACACGAAAAATATGCCGTTGTATACAGTAACAAACAATTAAAATTCTGAATGGTAATTAAGCATATTGCCTCACTCACTTCTTAAACCTCTCTCAATCATATTCAGAGACTATTCGTGTGCCCACCTACCATCGTATTCTGTAGTGGTTACAACGCTCCACTACCCACCCTGAAGGTCGCGGAATCGGATTCCGGCAACGACAGCGGCGTCTCAGTGGAGGCGAAATGCTGCAGGGGAGATTACAAGACTCAAACTGCACGTTAGCGAACACGTCACACGTCAAAGAAAGCCAGGTGTTCGAAATTTCTAGAACCCTCCCATATGGCATTTCATAAGATTGCTGTTTTGGCCCAACATTTTGTTACCATGCAGAACAGACGATTGCGTTTACTTTATTGACCACGGTGAAGATTGTAACACGAGGGGTGACTTTTCATTGCGTCTGCGTAGAAAAAAGCAGTTATTTCAGTATTATGCAATACTGGAGGGGTTGACCTTTGGTAGCGAAAGTCTGGAAGAAATTTCACCTTATATTCGAGTACATACAGTTTCCGCTCTTATCCTCTTTTTGTTTATTCAAAAGAAAACGATTCGTTGAAAGCGTTGCAGTTCCCGTAAGGGCGCAGTGCCCCAACACCTTCGGATATCCTAACAGAGCGACAAACAGGCGTTCTTTATCACGGATACAACAACAAGAAAAAGAACAGCAAGAGACCATTCCGAGAAAAAAAAAACAGCCACAGGTTGGAAAGCAGGGCTTGGCAGAAGTGACGAAACTTCCGGCAAAAGTCACTTCCCCCCCCCCCCCCCCAAGTGTAACGTTCGAGCTTCAGGTGAAAATGAAGCCTTCTCTATGTAGCATTTTTTGTTTTGTTTTGGCAGGCAAATAACTTCATCGCTTGGCTCACAGAACTGCTTTCGTGTCATTTCCTTTACAACGGCGGATCTAGGTACTTCAAGTCACGTCTTCTAGACGAAGACGCGTCACTTCCCTTGAGTACGCTATAAAAAAGAAATCCACCCTCGAACGAGACATCGGTATTGCCGAAGATTTTTGCAGAAGACGCAGATCTCCACCAGAATGAGGGTACGTGTTGGGTCATTTGATTGAATTAACGCTTCACTTGATGGTGATGCGGGCACGTTGTATAAATGTTGAGAACCTCGTGTAAATTAAACCACAATTTGAATTCTTTAGTTACAGCACACTGATATTTTTTCTTTCTAAATGTAAGATATTTATCTAAATGTGGTGTAACAAATTGTTATCATACCTATATTTCAATACAATTAGGCCTGAGTTTTGATAGTGCCAGATGATGCGTGCTGTATACGCGAGTTCAGGTTGAAGCTCTATTCTATAAAAATGCCCAGAACAAACTCATTCGATACTGAACACGGCATCTCGTGAGACAAGCAATAATGTGTTGTTAGAATCTCATGCACCATGCGCTGTGCCACTTCTCAAGTTTTTGGAAGTCCAGCTTAGGTATTTTTTATTGTGAAGCTTTAGTTAAATCTTACTCTGAGGACAGGACGCGCACACGTTGTGTCCTGTTCTATAATCTCTATATGTTTCACTGTTGTGGCTCCGTTGAATATTATCAACCACCTAGTCACAATGTAAGTCCTCTTAATCATTCCTTGTCAGATATTAACGGCAGTTGCATTGTTCCAAAACGCAGACCTTCGCCGCCGCTGTCTGCGCCCTCCTAGTCTGCAGCGTCTACGCTGACAAGGACGAGAAGGTTGAAGCTCGTGGTGGCCTCTTGGGTGCTGGTCTCGGAGGTTACGGCGCTGGTGTCGGAGGACCCGGTCTTGTCGGGGCTGGTCTCGGAGGCGTTGGCCTCGGCGGCGGATATGGCGGAGGCTTCCAGTCCGGCTACGGCAATGCTGCCGGGGGCTACCAGTCTGGATACCAGGGTGGAGCTGCCGGACACAGCCAGGGCTCAGGAGCATTCGCTGGCGGTGCCTCCAACAGGAACGTGAACGCTTACAACAATAACCGGGGCTACAGCCACAGCTCAGGCTTCTCGGCCTCTGACAGCAAGAACTTCGGCTCTGGATACAAGCAGGGATCATCTGGCTTCCAAGGAGGTGCTGCCGGACACCAGGGAGGCTTTGGACAGCAGTCATTCGGTCACCAAGCCGGAACTGGCTACGGTGGTGGATACCTTGGCTAAGTGTGAGTTGCCGAGAAAAACCTTGCAATGTATATAAACTTCTTACCCGGCCAAAAGCGTTAAAGATAACATTACATAACCACTTGTATGGTCACCTGTCTGGTGCATGACATCCAGATTGAAGGTACTTGTTTACCGGTGTGCTTCTGAATATCCGAGTGCATCATTAAAACACACATAAAAATATATGTCATAGTTATCTGTAATGGTCACGCATCAATTAAAGCAGAGTATGATGGACCTGCAATGAAGTACAGCAATGCAGACTTGTTGGTATGACATATTCGGATATCGATGGTATCTTGTATAAACAGGACAAGAGAAGGCAAAAAGAAACATATGGAGCGCTACACTTTCAAGAAATGTTTTTTATCGAGCACCATGTCTTTTCTATACATTTTTTTGCACACTGTTGTAACTAACATGTGGACGAGCACAAACGGTGGTTTATCAGCAATTTTGGTGCCAAGAGTTACTCATAGATTTCTTCCTGCATTGCAAGAAATGCGAATGTAGTCTACGCTTTCAAAATACCACCATCTTAGCGAGGAATTGCAGCGAAGTCATATGTCTGGTTGCAGAAGTTCACTGGTTAGATGGATATGACACTGTATTTATCTACCCTCCATATATTGAGCTTTCAATGACGGAGTTGCAACACATTTGACTGAGCTTAAGTACGAAGTGAATGAATTTTTTTTGTTCTCTGATATGCTTTCTGTGCGGGATTTCCTGCTCAAAACTTGCCAATAAGTTACTGCTTCTCCTCCTACACGTGTTAGTAGTAGGGGTACGTAACATGTTAGAGAGAATGACGTGTTGCCTAATATTACAATGTTAGTTGGCAGTATAGTGCTGTGTGTGTCTCGTTGTTGCCCTATTTTTGCGTGTCTTTTCATGTTACCATTTTCACCCAAAACAGTGGGAGTTTAAATAATTGCTGCATTTTTCTAGAGCTGCTGCAAAATTTTGTATACTGACAGTACTGTTCGATGGTGCTCTAGTATCCTAAAATGAGAATGGCGAGTTTCAAAGTGAGATGATGACTCAGGCACAAAGTATTTCCACGTAATCATTCATCCAAGCTGACTGCATTGTAGTGAGCATTCTCTTAAACGTACTGATCAATTTTGAATGACTGCAGTGACGTCAGCTGACTGTGATATATATTTCGTTTTGTTTCAATGTCATAGAGTTGATATGATGAGTAACACTATCTGGCACTGCAATATTTTCTACCAATGTTTAATGTTCTCAACTACGTGAACGTGGTTTGCACACCCTGCGGCTGTCCTCATCAAGAATAGATCAATCACATACAAGTCACGCCGAAACGTAAATTCCACTTCTTCACTAGGAAACGTCAGAATAGCACCAATATTAGAGGCTGTCAAGAGCAGGACAAGTTTATTTTTTGCATTGACGTGCAATAGCAGCCTTTGTGCATTCAGTAGGAACCTGAGTTGCATGCCATAATAATATTGTTCTCGTTTTTCTTGAAAAAACTCAGTCCGCAATTGAAGAAGGGAAGGATGGCACCATGCATTCCCGTCCAGAACAGACTTGTGCTAAAGAAAACATGTGCGTTTGAATTATTTTTGCTTGGTATAAAGCAAAACCTAATAACAAAATAAATTCCACAAATTGATGTTCTGAGTTTCAAAAATCATACTAGAAATAGTCAACGAAAGTTTGCACACGACTGTTTAATTTACGGCTGAAGCAGTGAGTGTTTATAGTCAACTAGTACATTTAATGTTACGACCCAACCGAAATAAACACGTCAAAATGATTCGACGCATATTTGTAATTGCAGCGCACTTAACCTTCATTTCTTTTTTTGTTTTTTTTCTTTGCAGAGTTTACGCTTGTTCACGCGCATGGACGTCGATGGCCCACTCTGCTATACAAGAACATGAGAGGTGTAAATAAACCCGTTTCTCTGCCCTTGAGTACAAATGTCAATTTTTCGCCACAATGGTGACTCGATTGAGAATATATATGTTGTACCTGTCGCTCCGCTTATAGAGATTAATGATAAAGTGGACACATCACGCCCACGTGATAGTGTCACGGTGGGCCAGCCATCCATATTGTTTTCAAATTAGCAACCAGGAATAACCGCACATACATCGCATGCAAACAGTGCTTCGCTTCAGAAGTCTCAGCTAATGCGATTTAGTTATTATTAGGAGAGATAAACATAAAGACAAAGCATGTAAACTGGAACTACGCTTCCATAATTCTTCATTACACTTTTCTGCAAAGCCATGCCAGGCGTTGACGGTAGCCATAGGTGCAAAAAACTATGTACAAGCTACTGAATAAAAGCACTTTGGGCTTGGGCCGACTCGGACTTAGACTCATCAAAATATCATTTAGCCAGACTTTAGACTACCACCTCGATCTGAATCTCAGTCAGTTGAATCATGAGTGCATTACTGTATAATGAGCTTTTTCGATGGTGTAGATACTCTTCAACGCCAATAATTCACATAAGGGCTCTCTACGATGGGCCTCTTGATATCGCACCTTTAAATATAGGTTATCATTTGTTACAGTCCAGTAAGGGCATTTTTACTGACAGAAACTACTCCCAGGGGGTATTTTGATAAAGCAATTCCGTTCCAAGAAATTGCGGAAAAGCCCAAGGCATCCCCGGCTTTCTTCAACTCACATATCCGTCCCGTTAGTATTGAACCCTCGTATTAAGCATGTTTGAGCAAACGTGGGTAGAGACACTAGCCAACATAAGGCCAATAGCAATGCAGCAGATGAGTACGTATGACCGTAGGTCGACAGAAAAAAGTGGAGCTCCCTCGGATTTCCTCAAAGAGTATTCTTGCGCTAACGGCTTATATAAATTAGAAGCTACGGCTGGAGACCTGGTTATTATTGTGAAGGTTCACGTTCCTGTTGGAGGCAACACCAGCAACTGCTCATAAGTCCAGATGTAACTGGATGTACCACCCTGGGATTCATTCTGGTAGCCACCGAACGCATCGCCGTAGCCCGACTGAAGGTCTATGCCGTATGTGCCATGGCTGATGCCTCATTGACCAGCAACAACTCCACAGCCTTCGCGAGGCCCACCCAAGAAGGCACCCAGGCCTTCGACCTTCTCGTTCTTGGCAGCGTAAACGGTGCACGCTAGGAGGGTGCAGACAGTGGCTGTGAATGTCTGTGTTATGGCATTATTATGTATAACAAAAAACTATCACATCATGTGTATTTAATGATAATAAAACCAGCTATCAGAAATTGGATAAAGGAACTGGGAAACATCAGTTACATGTATCAACAATTACAATTCTGTGAAATAACCATAAATAGTGAGGTGAAATGAACCATTTTTCAAGGAAAAACAGAAAAGCAGGAATAACTAAACATGCGTGTTAAAGATACCCCCCCCCCAAAAAAAAAAAAAAAAACAAGCAGAAAACATACTTTAGGAATGAACGAAAATTCGAAGCAATCAAAAGAAAATATTCAGGCTTAGGGAGAACTAGGCAGCTTTCCGCAACCTTACAGTGATAACGTTGAAAAATGTTAGGCCTGTGTCAATGCAGTTATGATATAACAAATGCAGAGATCTAAGGTCCCAAAAATCACCGTATTGCAAAGCCCGTTTCTCCCTCCATTTTTATGCCCTCGAGTTTCGCTTACAAATGGTATCAGCAATGCTCGGACCAGACTTCACTGCAATGTTCGTGAAGTCCCGCGGTTCTCTGAGACCATGGCGCTGTGAATACGTGCAGGACTCGAACATTGAAGTTTTACCGCGAGTTTTGGCTAGACCTAGCTGAGTGTGCCGATCAAGCTGTGTAGCTCAATGCTACTGCAGAGAATAATAATACTGAAAATCCGTGCAGAGGGGAAGTTTTTTTTTTTTTGGTTGAAGTTGTGAGCAGAGGTATTCTCATCAATACCCCTGCTCCATGGCACACACCCGTCTATGATGATGGCAAATACACATTTTCATGGTGCACTCTAATTTCTGAGCAAATACCTGCTTACGATGATGGCAATATCTGTTTTCATGGTACATTCTCGTTTATGATAGCACATACCCGCTTATGATGATGGCAAAAACCAGTTTAAGATAATCATACTTTTCTGATGAGCCACGCAATGACACATACCCACTGTTTCCGCTAACTGTGGCCTTTTATGGGCGAAGCTAGTAAGGGCACAGGCTAGTCCCGCTGTTAGTAGCCATCTCCTCTAGTTTTCGGAGTGTTCACTAGATGGCACTGGGAGTGCTCTACCACTATTATTGTGAACTAGATGGCGCTCGCTGCGTTGGAGAGGCGTGCTTGAGTGTGAGATGAGATGGTTAGATAGCCCATGTGTGCTCGAACCTGATTGGGTATAGGTGCAGCCTACCGAAATTTTCGTAAAGGCTACATTGGCCCCATTGAGCATCGACTTCTTACACAACTCTTGTCCTCATGCTCGGAGGGCGAACTGAAACAACTGATATGGATATCCGGCCACTGCCGAGTTAGAGGCAATGAGCTTGCTCATGTCTCGGCCCGAGGATTACTCTTCCGGACCCCGGCATATCGCACCCACCCTCGGTTATGCGTATGGACCCGCTCCTAACATGTACAGATATTCCAGAACATCAAAGACTCGAAAGACGAAAACTTCCACTCCCGGGGCCAAAGCTCAGTAAATAATCTCAGGTAGCGTGGCGTCGCCTGCAGACCTTGTCTTACCCCAATCCATACATACTTTCCTAGATATATTCTGACACATACGCACCACAGTGCAGGTTCTGCATCACTAAAACAGCCACCCTGTACCACATGGTATAGGAATTCCCTCACAATCCACCTCTACAACCCAGAGCACAGCACAACACTGTAGGGTGGGAGGCTGCTCTGTCAAGCTCGGATCCAAAGACCCAAGAGGCCCTCGTGAGACGAGCGAGGACAGCAGCCCCTGCCAATGGGATCCCGGACTAAAGAACCCCCTGACCGACATTCCTTCTTCGGTCGCAAATAAATGTTTTATTCTCGCTCTATGGGTATAGGTGCATTGCTCTAATTCAATCGGATACCACTACAGGCGCACCTCAGATCGACTCACATTGCATGTGGAGATCGTTCTAGATTGTTCGAAGAGGTGGGAGACTGCTATTGGCAGGGGCGAGTTATCCAAGGTTCAAAGCGTTCAATTGAACCGGGCCCTTCGGTTTTAGGGGGTAACCAAGAGTCATAAGAAGTGGCCCACTTCGTTTTTTTTTTTTGTTCAAAAAGTTTTAACCTTCCTGATGAATTTCTCTGATAGAAAGAGATTATATATCTCAAGAATCAATATTCATGCTTCTAAAAGGTTGTTCGTTGCATAATGTGCATTATCTTAAAGTCAGCTTACAGTTATGCAGTTTGTGGTAAAAATAAGGAGACCCCAAAACCTTGCTTTTAACAGTTGAACGCGATAACGATGTCCTGTTTTTTAGTGCGTACCTCAAGCACTCTGTGCATAAAACATTTTTCAACTTGCAAAGCAAGCCCCGCCACGGTGGACTAGTGGCTAAAGTACTCGGCTGCTGACCCGGAGGTTGCGGGATCGAATCCCAGCGGCGGCTGCGGCTGCATTTTTGATGGAGGTGAAAATGCTGTAGGCCCATGTGCCAAGATTTGCGTACACGTTAAAGAACCCCAGGTGGTCGAAATCTCGAGGGCATCCACTACGGCGTCTCTCATAATCACATGGTGGTTTTGGGACGTCAAACCCGACATATCAATCAAACAGAACTTGCAATGCACCCACTACGTGGCCTTGTGGGAATAGGTGCAGTAGCGTGTGCGCCTTTTGTAGCGGGTGACCGGCATTACACCATGAAGTAATTATGATTGTCGGGTATTCTGACGCCCACTGGCAATGGGCGCTTGTACCACCCGTAATTGCTGCAAAATTTCGCGTTGTATAGTGGAGCGTGTATGCTGGACGCATGTATTTATAAACAATGAAAGTTACTTCCCCTGCGTTTTCAAGCTGAGGAAGTTATCTTGACTTCATTTAAAGCAGACGCGTGACATTGTGCCTTTAAAATACTGCCCACCTTACGGGTCTTCTGTCTGGGTCACAGTGAAATCTAGTCACTCGAGAGCTCCATGCACGATGCAACACAGTAATTATGATCAAATGAAAAGGTTATCTAAAAAAAGCATGTCAGCGTTTGTCGAGAGAGTGTGAGCAAATGAATGTGTTCCGTCACCATTAGAAAGGGTAGGAGCCCTGCTTACTATGAAGGCATTTTAAGGTGAATTGTGTTTTAGCGGTACTTGACGGCCTTAGTAACTGTTCTGTCAGGTGTTTCGTGTATTCTATTTACCTTGTCATTCCGCGTGTGAAGTTTAACCGGAAATAAAGATAAAAAAGGTGCTTGGCCTTGTGGCAAAACGTCCGCTTGCGATGCAAGCATCCTGGATTTGATCCGGGTGAACCGTGATTTTTTTGTTATTTATTTTACTTGCATTGATCACAATTTTTGGTCACGGATAAGATGATGATTTTTTGCTCACCAAAAACGATGCCGGAGCCGGAATTTCTGGGCAACGTACTCTTAGCGCTATCGCTTTAAAAACCTTTCACTCGCCCAAGACCATGTCTCGTGTATAGAGGGAAGAAGCTGATCGAGCGATTGACGCATAGAGCAGCCTGTCGAGGATTTTAGCAGCTGCAGTCCAACACGCAATGCGAAGGCGCATTGAGAGTGGTTTCTGTTTGAAATATCGTTTAAAGCGCTGAATGAAAATATTCGCTATGCATCTGCACTCTAAAAAATGAGCGAGTAAAAAGGGTGTCTTTTTGTTCGCAACAATAATCGTGACCAATATTGCGTTCCATCCTTGCGCTATTGCCCCGCGCCCGGTACATTCCGGTCACGATCGACATGCCCATTATCAGGGTTACATTGCATTCTCGATAGGAAAGTGGCCAACGCCAAGTTTTTAAGAAAGGAAGCGCACCCAAGCCTGGTGACGATTATTGTTGTGGGACAAAAAGACAGCCTTTTTACTCGATATTTTTTTAGAGTATGACACATATTAAACGCTCCGGAGAGGCTTAGAATAAGTATGGCTTGTGTTCCTTGCAGCTTAATCTAAAAAGCGTAAAGTCTCAAGCATGACCAGACGGCAAAACGGGAAAGAAAGGGGGTGGAACGAGGGGCTTCCCTTACTTTTTTGGACCAGGACCTACGCACTGTCAATCCAGCCATGACTAGGGGTCTCTTTCTCGGAGGGCTTCCAGGGCTTTCTGACTAGGGCCGCTGGAGAAAGAGGAAGCCCTCCGAGAAAGAGACTCTCTTTCTCACAGGGCTCGGAAAGCCGACACAGCGCACACCCGCCGAAAGGACCCGGAAGTGAGAGCCCGCGAAGCCGAGGCTGCAAGGAAGCGCCAAGAAGTCGATCCCGAACTGGGAGCTTGAGAAGCCGAAGCCGTACAGATACGCAGGCAAGCGGGGTCTTTGCAAACTTCCCCCTAACCACCCATCCAAGAACGTGTATTTCTCCACTTCACCAACCATAAAGCCATTATAGTGAATGGGAACGGAAGCCACGTCTAGCCACCATTTACGAACAATAAAATCATTTCGTTGTTTATATTCAATTTTTGTCACGTATTTCATAAGGTACTAGGCAAGTTATGAGAAAATATTCACGGTTTGCTGATAAAGCCTCCGGAGCTTCTCCCACTTACATTCATACACCTCGTGGATATGCTGTGATTTTTTTAAAGTTTTTAGTGGACCAGAGGTTAGTAGTGCGTATAATTTCAGTTCTTTTGCACATACCCATTCACGAATGACGATGCGGCACACAAATTACGGCTAGCTTAGTTATACAGTGTCACTATTAAAATACATCGCTCACAAAGTTTCGTTACTTAAATTTGCTGTTGTGCTTTAAACAGTTGCACAGAAAACATTGAGGGCACTTGACAAGTCTTATATTTCAAGATAACCGCTGGTCATTAGGGATCATGGACGGGATTCCAACAAAAGGCAAGTGGGTGAGAAGGAGACAGAAAGTTGGGTGGGCAGATGGGACTACATAGGAAGTTTGCGGCTATCAAGCGGCAGCAGTATGCACATGACCGAGTTGACTGACGGAACATGTTAGAGACCTTTGTCCTGCAGTGGGCGTAGTCAGGGTGATGATGAATATTATACTTCAAATACCCACAGCAAAGCCTGGCCACAGCGTAGAAGCCAGCGTACCCTCGAAACCATCCCACTCCGGTCGCTCTGGGCTTCCACAGTATGCTCACTTCTGTGTTGTGAGACACTCGTGACACCAACGGTCAGTGCAACAATGACGTTACGGGCAAGCAATGATGCGGCTATTGAACACATTTGGTTAACGTCACCGAAAGTGATGCCGTCGCATGGCTTTCACGATCGCTTTTGAATACGAGATCTGAGCGTCCATGAGAGTGGCTGCGGCTTACAACAGTGCATGATATGCACTGCGTACCATTACTTATCCCCTCTGCAATCTGCTATTGAAAGACTACAGCTGTGCGACTAAAATACACCACCAAGGTTTACCGCAACATAAGAGCGTGTTGTTTTCGCAGCGTCTTTTAATCCCTTTATTTGAGATTGTTGTTCCCGAATTGTGGAGATGGTCCTGTAACTGGTAGCATTCTTTAGTTTGCTCAGAAATTTGTCGATAATTCCAAATAAGCAAGATGAGATGTCTCGAAACTGAAACTGGAAGTTGCTTCGTGCCGCGCCTGCAATGGAGTCATAGAGTACCCTGGCTCACTCTAAGTACAGCCCACATCGTGCTCGGGTGAGAAAGCAGGAGTGCATCCATGTCTAACGGTGGCGTCAGTTAATGTTCAAGGCACCATGAGGGCTAAAATAGAGAACAATTTTTATCCGGCGGACACTGCAGGTGAGTCGCTACTCCGATTTAATTGCACATAGATTTAGGACTGTTCAGCGCAGGTCATTTCTCTTCCGCGGACCGCACCAATCGACCGCAGGCACGACCGTGTTCTCTGTGCGGATGTAAGCGTGGATATTCCTGGTTAGCAGTGGCATAACAAACAGTGGTATATATTCCCATGTCAAGCCAATGTCGCACTCTGTCGCATTCTTTCAATGATGGCTGCATTCTTCCATATTAAGTCCCATCCTTTGTCTGTGTAGTGCACAAGAATGAGACACATCAGGCACGAAAAACGGCATGTGTCCTCAAGCAAAAAGGCCGTTTATTTTCGACTGGGATCTCGCTGAGGTATAAGCCATCGACGTTCTTCTTCTAAAGCGTACACTCTGTAAGACAAAAAAAAATCGTGATTACGCTTTGTGAATATTCAGCACATGCAGTGCGGTGCGTAGAAGGACAAACGTGGGCATGGCAATAGTATTTCACACTGCTAATATTAACTTGTGCAGCTATTTTGTCTTACTAAGCTTGGTTTTATATGTATGCTCGTTACGATTTATGTAAAATGAAACAGTTCTTTACTTAAGTCCAGGTCTATCCTGCCTCCCAAGTGTAGCTTCATCCGCTCTTTGATTGTTGTCTTGATTATTCACGGCAAAATGGGACTATATCGTTGCATCGCGCAGTCCTCAATGTGTTACGTACAAAAGCTGTTCTTTCTATCTACTTTTACTTTACTTATGAGAGCTCATTCAGGTCTACCCTGTTTCCCAAGGGTAGCTTCATCCGCTCTTTGATTGTAGTCTTAATTATTCATGGCAAAATGGGACTATATCGTTGCATCGTGCAGCCCTCCATGTGTTACGTACAAAAGCAGTTCTTTCTGTCTACTTTTGCTTTACTTATGAGAGCTCATTCACGTCTACCCTGCCTCCCAAGAGTAGCTTCATCCGTTCTTTGATTGTAGTCTTGATTATTCATGGCGAAATAGGACTATATTGTTGTACCAGGCAGTCCTCAATGTGTTACGTACAAAATCAGTTCTTTCTATCTACTTTCGCTTTACTTATGAGAGCTCACCCAGGGCGTACAAACCACCGGGGGCTAATTTCCCGGATAATATTAGGACTCGATCCTGCCAACACGAAAAACCAAGCACAATGCCTCCCTACGACTGAATCCGAAAGACATCCGCTTACATCAGTATTCTATATCACGCCACAATTTAGTCCGAAATATTCATTTTGCGAGAAATGTTGCTAGGAAAGGTTTCTGTCTCTGTTGTAATGATCATGTGGCAATGCAATGTTGTGCTCTGCGTCTGACATCCAGCCAAAATATCCACCCCCATAGCCACTTCCCGCGTCGTGTTCGGAACCTGCTTACATTGACTGAAAGCCCCGTAACTGTAGCCTAAGCCTCAACATGTTCATGTCACAGTTCAATCAACTGCGCTATTGCGTTTATTGATAACCGTTTCCTACAGACTCTGCGTCTTGATTAAGTGTTAGGCATCTTCAAAACACGCTGTTATAGGGATTGCTTTGTTGTGAGTGTCACGTACCATAACTTAAAAGAAAGCGGAAACCCTTCGCTACAGCATGAATTTCATTGTAAAGGCGTTCGACTGCTTTGTGACAGCCTACGTGTGTCATTACAACATTTGCTTCGGCGACGAACTTACATCTAACCAAGGTATCCACCACCGTAGCCAGCTCCAGCCTGGTGTCCGAATGACTGTGACCCGAAGCCTCCCTGGTGTCCGGCAGCACCTCCTTGGAAGCCAGATGATCCCTGCTTGTATCCAGAGCCGAAGTTCTTGCTGTCAGAGGCCGAGAAGCCTGAGCTGTGGCTGTAGCCCCTGTTATTGTTGTAAGCGTTCACGTTCCTGTTGGAGGCACCGCCAGCGAATGCTCCTGAGCCCTGGTTGTAACCGCCAGCGCCATGCTGGAATCCAGCCTGGTGGCCACCGGCCGCATTGCCATAGCCAGACTGGAAGCCTCCGCCATATCCGCCGAGGCCAACGCCTCCGAGACCAGCCCCGACAAGACCGGGTCCTCCAACACCAGCACCATAGCCTCCGAGACCAGCGCCCAAGAGGCCACCACGAGCTTCAACCTTCTCGTCCTTTTCAGCGTAAACGCTGCAGACTAGGAGGGCGCAGACAGCGGCGGCGAAGGTCTGTGTTTTGGAACAATGAAAATGTCGTTAATATTTGTGTAACAATTATTGTGCTTACGATTGCACAGTGGTGATCATCTACGCAAATCTTTGTTATGGACAAAAACACTGATCATTCTGAAAAGGCGAATGTTCTTGAAAGGGGGAGGCTGTGTTTCACGTCATGTTGGTGTACCTAACACTCTAACAAAATTGGGGTGTAGTGATATTCGTATATCGGTGCTTTATATGCACTTCCGCTATACGAAATATAAATCATATCGTGCTTTGGAGTGATCATTGTTCATGCCATACCTCAACTCAAGAATCATTAGGCTACACGAAGACAGATTAGAAGGTGAGTTATGTTGAATAAGTCTTAAGCCTATAAAGTACAACATTCTAGATATTCATAGAAACCAAACTTCTACGGCACATTTACCCGGAATTCTACGTAACGACAATTGCACGCTTAAGGCTGCCATGCATGTACAAGATTTCACAGGAGAGAAAAACACCACCTTGCTGAGCTGGGGCACGGGAGTACAGAACTTGACGTCACAGCCTCGGCAGCGCATGAGGAGGGGAAGGGGGGGGGGGGTCATGCATGTTTAGCACAGCCGAGAGAGAGAATTATGGCGGCGCACAGGAAGCCATCTGTGAAAAGGTCTATAGAACGAAAGCTTCGAGGTACGTGTAAGGGCTCGATTCAAGACAACCATGTATGTGTAAAATACAGTAGCCTAGATTATCTAGAGCGTTGTGAGATCTATGCTACTATTTCTTTGTTTTGCGAGCTATGCAGCTTGCCAGCTCTGACCTATAGGTACTACAACTTGCGCTCCTAGGCCACGTCAGGCAAGCGGAAGTAGCCCTGAGCCTTGAACTTGGGATCCCACCCATCAAGCTCATGACCCTTGTCCCAAGCCCTTCTAAATGAAGTTCTTCTGTCTCAGTATCTTGCTCATATCCTGAACACCATCTTAAAAAAAAAACCAGCACAACAAACTCGTGTATATTACTTTCATACTGCGAAATTTGGCACTAACAAAGTGTTGAAGAAAAAGTAAATTACAGAATGGCACCTTAATAAAATTTGGTAAATCAATGTGCAGATGACGTAAGAAAAGCGAATGCTTCACTATAAAGCAATATTAATTGTTACCTAATAGCAATCTCTTTTCCAATAAAACTGTCAAATGCTACTCTAGTAGAAAGGGTCCCAACACATACCTTCATCTTGGAGGTGATGGGTCTTCTGCGATGAACTTGGGAAACGCTGATGCCCGTCAGAGAGTGGCTCTCCTTTTATATATCCGACACAGGGGAAGCAGCTAGTGTTTAAGACTTCAAACAAAAACTAAAACACGAGTGCGCTGGTGTGGAGGAAGTGATGTAATAGCAGTTCTGCGAACCTGCCGTTGCTGTTACCATTCTCAGTTGAAGAAATGAAAGACAATCGCAGGAAGTCTTCGTTATCGGTGAAAGTGAAAAACACTAAACGCGCGGGGAGCAGCTTTCCACGGCAGTTTCATCACTTCCGCTCATCTCTGTCCTCCGGTATCTGGAGTTTGTGCCTCGGAACTTTCCCTCCGTGCTTGCTTGTTTCTCTCTTTTTTTTTTCTTGGGGTAGTGGGGAGGGGGCGTTGTACCGGTGATAGGGAACGTTGGCTCGTCCCACTCTTAGGATATTCGAAGGCATTCGACCGCTGCGCCCATACGAGAGCTTCGTTTGCTCATTTCGGTACGAAGTCCATAGAAAGCACAGTTGACGCTTGCTCTAGCGAAACCAAATTTTAGAATGTCCCCGATACATGAATTTTAATAACTTAATCAGAAGGCCTTGCAACCCTATCGGAAAAAAAAGAATGGTGGGCATGGTGTAAACCACCACCCACCATTATAGTGGATTAATGTAGTGGGTGAATGGTGGGAAACGCCCACCATGGAGCATGGTGGGTATGGTGGGTGCTGCAGTGCCGGCAACACTTGAGCGCGAAATGACGTCAGAATCACCGTGACGAGCTGGCACAAAAAATAAAAAAGAATTCTATAAAAACGGTATAAAAACACCCGTCCCGTGAAAAAAGAAAAAAAAACAAGGCGCCACGCAGGATCGAACGTGCAACCTGCGGATTCCCATTCGAAGACGCTAACCACTGTGCCACACCATTTTTTTTTTCTTTATTGCCTTCTTGACTACAGGTCAAGCTAATATGACAATCACTATCACACGTGTTTCATGTGTGATAACGCGTCAAACAAAGATATTACATCTTCAACACAGTCGGTAGTCTTATACATATCTCGCACTTTTATAACAGCTTCCACGAAACACTCAATGAATAGAACTCTCACAACACAGTGTCTGTACGATAGCATACTACGCCAAACCGATTGAAGACCAAGTAAAAATATAACATCCAAATTTTGCACAGAACTATCACAAGGCAAAAAACGAATTCCGTATGAAGTAAGAGGTAAATCTTTTTTTGAAGTCCTCTGTAAAATGTCCCAAAAGAAAATAGCGTTCTTACAATCAATAAACACATGTTCAATGGTCACAGGTTTGTTACACAGGAGATTGATTGATTGATTGATTGATTGATTGATTGATTGATTGATTGATTTGTGGAGTTTAACGTCCCAAAACCACCATTTGATTATGAGAGACGCCGTAGTGGAGGGCTCCGGAAATTTCGACTACCTGGGGTTCTTTAACGTGCGCCCAACTCTGAGCACACTTGTTACACAGGAGACAGCTGCTTCCCCATGGTACATACATTCCTCTCTCTTCAAGCCACGTTTTTACTGGCAAGGTTCCCGTATGAAGTTTAAAAAAGAAGGTTTTCACATTAGGTGGTATACACATGTTTTTCACTCGCTTTAGTACGTCATGACCATATGATTTTTCGTATTTTGAACGGTACAGGGGCACAGGAAAAACATTCTGTATTATGTCTTTCATAAGGCGCTTTTTTTCACATTAGTTAGGTAATCTATCGAAAACCCCGCCCTTAAGAAACGATATGAGAACACAACTTCGCGCAAGAACGGTGACAATGTGTGTCGTTCTCGCCTGTCTGAAGATACAAAGAAGTCAGGCATGTGGTGTAACAGCGTTGTTTGAAATAAAGAACGTAAAAAAGGGTCTCTCTGGTCTCTAATGAGCAGGAAACGTGATAACATGACGTTGATTGTGTGTTAAATACTTAGTTGGCATACAAACTTACGGTTCAACTTAAGTTATGTTTGTCGTGTACACAACATAGACAAGATCTACACCTGCTACTAAAAATTGCACATTTATTAAACACAAGCAACTGCGGCCTGTAACGATTGCCACTATGTTAATGGCACTAGTGCTATTTTTTTTTTTTTACAATTCACAACTTCAAGAAAAAAAAACCAAGTGGACTGGGGAGCAGCAACAGTTTACCGGCGGGGTCTGCCAAGTTTAATATCCGTTTCGCGATCGTTCTAAAGGGCGACATCTACTCACGCTTTATGACGCTTCTAGGCTCATTCCATCGATACACCCGCCCAATTTATTTGATTGAGTATTGGGATACTTTTTCACGCAATGTAGAGGGCAGTCGTGCCAGCGCAATGCTGTAGCTCTTTCGCTAAAGCAACAACTACATAACGGCTTGGCCAAAACGAATGCAGTGTGCCGGAAACATTACGCTATCATATTGGTTCACCAAGCATACGAATTGCCACGTCTGAGTTCTCGTACAAAAGCTAGAGAAGTTCCGGCGAGTGTGACCGGCGGCTGTCGGTGAGAAGACACTTAATTACGTTCTCTGGGAGTGCTTTAATCGGGTCGCATCGATGTATGTTGCTTTTTGAGCGGACACCATACACAATGAAAAATGCTTCATTTAGGTTAATTGATGCCATGGCTGCGCTGTATTGTCATACTTAATCGTCGAAATCGTGTATTCTGAAACCCGGAAGCACGGATAACACAATTGTCCGGGCTCGGTCGGTAGGCCTAACTTTTGGTGGAAATCATGGTGGTAGAACATGTAGTGTACAGATCCCAGCTTGGTACACTATATAAATTGCCCGCCATTATAAGCCCACCCATCATCTGCTTACTGCCTCCCAGCATTATCGCGATGGTGGGCAGAGCTTCTCAGCTTGGTACACCATGTGGCCCACCATAACAAGCAGCACCTATCATCTGCTTAGTGCTTCCCAGCATTATCGCAATGGTGAGAAGAGTTTCTCAGCTTGGTACACCATGTAGCCCACCATAATAACCACCACCCACCATATGCTTAGAACTTCCCAGCATTATCGCAATGGTGGGCAGAGTGTCCCATTATTGCCCACTATCTAGCCTCTGCTTTCCACCATTATTTCTACTTTACCCATCATCTGTACACCATACCACCCAGTATGTCCCGGTATAACCACCATATTTTCCACTACGTCCCACCATAGCCATCATAATTTCCACCATGCCCACTATTATTTCCACTACGCCCACCATGTTTTCCAGAATCCACCATGGCAATTTTTCCGATAGGGAAGTTAGTAGGACTGGCTAAAGATCCCGCCTAGGTGAAAATCAAAAGTTCTTGACTTCTACCGGCTTCTTCGGCCCGCTGGACAGCTCATAGTTGGTCGTGAAGGGCAGAGATGTGCAACACGGTTTCCCCCTCACGCGCAGAGGCGATCGATAGAGGCTGTGTCTCCAATATTGACCCTTACCCCATAACATTCCCATCGTATGTGCTCCAGAGTCGCTCTCGAATCTGACAACAAAATTTTCATTCCTCAACCAACACCTATGAATGAATGAATAAACTTAAGTCCGGCATTTTCCTTCGGGTGAGGTGGGGTAAGAGGAGATTAACCCCTGTCCCTTCCCGCTCTCATTCGATTAAGATGTAGGTGCCTCAGGTGACCGCTTGAAGTCTTTGGACTTGGGCGGCATTTTCGCCTTGCCGGACGGCCCAAAGATGGTCGGCCAGCTATAGTCACTGGTGAGTGCCACCTACCAGCGGCAGCGACGCTGACGCAGCCGCACCGCAGCAGTGAACGCAGCTGCGGTGGCGGCCGGCCACTGTCCTCGCGCGGTGGTGGCAGTAACAATTCGCCTCGGAGTTTGTCTTTCACTTTCACTTTATTTCCTTAAAGACCTCGAGTGGGGCCATTACATAAGGGGTGGGTGTACAGTAAGGATAGATGATACATCACCATTCAGGATGAGAGGTGCACTTTTACAGCATCAATGAAAGCATCTGGGTTGGTGGTGGCAACGACGGCGTAGGGAAGGCCGTTCTAGTCTACAATGGTGCGTGGGGAAAAAGAAGACGAGTAGGTGAGAGTGCGGGTTTGAGGACGAGCAACACTTAAGCAATGGCCTGTACGAAGGGATATGCGAGCAGGCGGTGAGATGTAAGGTGGCTGATTGAGTGAACTGTAATACATTTAATACTGAGTGAACTGTAATACATTGTAATACTCTGCCCAACATGCGTCGAGAAGTGAGCGGCGGCAGTGACATTAAGTTTTCCGGCACGTTCCCAAAGCATGTGCCGCAGTGTGGCCCTAACACCTATAGATGTCAATTTATTCGTTAACTCGTAAGAATTTTTTTGCCAAACCGGATTTAACGAACTTTGTTCTGAAAACATTGAGAACCTGTAGTTCTCTTCTAATTTTTACAAAGACTGCTTTTTCTTCGAGCATACGCTTTATGCTACTGCGTTAAAAAAATCTGCATGCCATACCTGCCTACGCGTTACGTGCTCGGGCCATGTTTTTCAGGAAATCTTGGATAGGGCCACAAATTGAACTTTCCTGATTTGGAGTGGGACCATTTCACTGCATTTGTTTGAACCCCCACCTTACATTGCCGGTATATACCTTTTCTACGAAAAGTGGGATCCCCTCCTTTCTGGGGTGCTGCTCGGGAGTACGAATGCTTACGTGCATCTTCGGCCCTGCATTTTTTGGAGGGTCACGCGCATATTAACAAAAACACAGAGAGAACTATGGCGGCTCCCAGGCAGCCTTCAGTGAAAGGTCTATAATTTTTGTAATCCCTGTTCTTATACTAAATACTGTGATAAGTTAATAACCACTGGTCATGGAGGCTAACTGACTAGATTCGAAGAAGAGGCTAATGTGTGAAGGGGGGACAGAAAATTAGGTGGTCCCATGAGATTAGGAAGTTCGCGAGTACAAAGTGGCAGCAGCCAGAACAGGGCTGGGTTGATTAACGAAAAATGAGAGAGGCTCTTGCCGTATACAGTGGGCGGAGTCAGGCTAATGATGAATAACACTTTTCCAACTGGCAAATATTTTCGCATCGGTAATTTAGCTATGGCTATAACTGCTCGAAAGTTATGAACACCTCACCGAACTATTGCTGAATTCCAGCCGTGAAGTCTCGCATGATGTGGCTTTTTTTGTGGTAGTTTTCTAATAATGATAAGAAGACACGACCTCGTGATCGTAATAAATGATCCATATCCTCTCCGACAGTACTTAAAGGTACAAAATTGACGTGCCAGAACTGTTTTTAATGAAATATAACTATAGCTAGTGGAAAATTTTGTACTCGGCGGACATTAGTTGTACTTGTTCCAAGGAAGTGTGAGATATGGGTTCCTGTATTCTATGGGACATTTTTTTACTGGTTTACACGGTCATTGTGGCAGCGGACTGCCAGATCGAAAAATAGATTGCTTAAATAAAGTTTCTAATATTGCTTGTGGTTACGACATAACTGGTTCGTATCACATAGGGCAAAATGTGGGCTTGCGGTTAAAAAAAAAAATCGGGGCTTACAACAGATAAACGCTAGAGTAGATCGCTATAAAATAGCTTATTTTAGAGCATCGATCATACAACATTTGTCTAACCCTAGGCTCTTTGCACCACCGAGACTATGCTTTTTCATATACGGCATTGCCACGCCTGCTTATTTCTCTATTTTTATGGTTTCTGCTACAAAAAATGTTCCCGCCGCTGAGCCAGCAGTTTTCAAAATGGCGCGATTGTCGAGTTTAGTCCACTTCCACCGCCCCGGACCTAACTATCAAACCCTTGACGTCCACAGGGCCCTTGAACGGGCCGCCAAGCTCAGTTTGATGGTCCTTAGGTGAGATAAAGTGGGGGGCGCGGGCTCTCTCTCCCCTGCGTCTTCTCTGGACCAAATAAAAGTTTATAATCATAACCATCATCATTGTAGAGTGTAGTCATAAAACTAACGCGACCACCACGGACAGGTTCAATCAGGCGCGTACGAATAAAAGCCGACGCGTTGCCCGGATCACCAGATTAGGAAAAACCAATGATTGCGCTCGTCGCTGTGAACGTTACTTCTTTTGCGGGGCGCGTGGTTCGCCCAATAAAAAGATGAATGCTTACTGGGATGCGTTAGCGTATTATCTTCGCGCAACTTCTGGAGCGCCGTGACAATATCGTACATAATTTAGCCAGCCCCCCCCCCCCCCACCAAAAAAAAAATTCAGGCAGCCTGACACTAGTGGTATCTGGAACGACTGGATATGCTCCCTACGAGAGGTTTGCCTGCAGTACCCTATACAGGGACACTAATTGATCCTGAAGTCTGAAGTAAGTGTGGAGCTAGGCAGCGCCTTCTTTGCTTCTCTTTGGTTTTCTCTTCTGAAGCTTATTCCTTCTTTATTTCTATTTTCTCTTTCTTTTTTTTCTTTTTCACGTGCACTTAATTTCCTCTGTTTCTTCTGTATGTCTTTATACGTGGGTTTGCTTGCGTTACGTCAAGCTACGACATCCCGGGCCCCTAAAGTGTTTCGAACTCAAGTGTTCGATAAACAAACAGAAGGAGACTTCTCAACTTTTACACACCCGCACACGACAACTAGCCATAAAGGCCTCCATGCTGAAAAATAAAAACTCAAGATTTTTTTCAGACAAGATTGTGCACTGAATGGGGGTCCCGCCCGCCCAAGCAAGCTCTGTCTTTTATCACCATATTCTCTGTGGAGCATTGAGGTATAAGCCTGCCTGGTTTCTGTAGATATTTTGTTCGGCTTATACTACTACTACGCTGATGAATATCAACAATCTCGGATGCGGCCTCAAGCATAATTATGTACATGAAGCCTTATTCTCTCGAAAAGATCATATACATCGTCTCATCAGAACTTAGCATTCATATACTTAAATATGCTGATTTTCAGGTCCCAAAGCTGCTATTTAGAATTGGTGTGTGCTCACGTAGTGTTGGATTTCTAACACGTGTTTTAAATTTTTGAATTTGCCGCTAACGCCTCCCACAGAGCATAAAGTTAGACTCTCAAAGACAACGTAGTTCGCATGCACTAAAAACAACTCTCTACAGTAGAACCAGAAACGCCCAAAATTTTCCGAGCCAGCCTCAACGACAAATCACGTAGAATACGGAAGCAAGTCTTGAATGTCACGTGACATTATCTTGGAGGGCGCGGCAACGAAAAGTGCGCCAGCTGTGCTGGCAACCACGTGGCCACCATTTTGAAGGCCACCATACCGGAAGTGTGACCAGCGGCATAGCGGCGGTACAGTCCGGTGGTTCTAACAGGTGCACACAAGTTACTGCGGGCACGTTGCTCTTGTTTTAATTTTATTTGGCTTTATAACGTACAAGATAGAAGCTGCTGCAGGTATGGGCAATGCATGCTCGGCTCGCTTGAGCGTGTACGCCGATGCTAAACAGCAATACACGGACTAAGTGTCCCTCTGCAGTGTGTGTTAACCGACTCATTTTGACGAGCGAATAGGCCGCATTTGACACAGCACTTGCTTCGAAGGTAAGACTCTGATACTTAAAGGATTGCTTGTTGCATATACGACAGTCTTTGTGACGTACGAATGACTGAAAGCCAAGAAATCGTTGGATGCTTCACTATGGGTTCGTCCACGAACTTTCGCTGAAAAGTCGTGGTGACTACGTTGCTGTGCGTGCAAAGGTAAGATTAATCTGAAGTTATATTCTGTCTGTAAGCGCTCTAGTCGAGTTTCACCATTAATTTCATTCTAGTACGATGCGCTACGAATCTAGTTGAAGCGGCGGGCATAACAGCGCTTACGAACTTGCACGGCCGGGGCACATTCGATGATGGTAGAGTGCGGACTAGACTGAAATTTCGACCTGGTTGGCTCACCTACAGCTTTGAGAAGTGGTTATAAGAGGGAAAAGAAGAAAAAAGGGAGCCCCGTAACTGTCTGCATCAGGGTGCGACACCTCAACAGTAGCTCACAGGAATTGGGGGTGAGGAGGGATTAAAAGGATAGGATTAAAGGTATAGAGAGAGAGAGAGAGAGATGCACTGGGACAGCGAGCGAGGACATGTGAGGGATAGGAGAGAGGAAATATAGAAACACGGTCACAGGAGTCCGAGGACGGGACACCACTTGCGAGAGCTCTTGTCGGCGTCAGAAGATGGAATAGGGCAAGTCCAGTAGGTCAGAGCTCAATCGAAGTAAAAGTATCTGGAGCGTCAAATTATTCACTAGACAAATGTTACAAACCACCTGTGCTTTGACGCAAGTGTACTGAACCAGGTCACTTTAGCGAGAAAAACAAAAGCGTGTTCTTCTAAATTAGGCTGGCAGGGTACCGCACATGTATTAACTGCATTTGCTGTGTTTTATGATTTGTTTATTTTTGTGTTTCGTTCGCATCTAGTTACTCAAAGCTGTCAGAATCCGAACCCAGCTGAGTTTCCATACGCAGGGGAACCACTTTCAAGTACTCATCCCACAGCATTGTTAATAATATCTCACCGGCGAAGACGGCTGAATCACTCGCCCCGACACTTCGCCTCAACCTCCAATGTACGGCTACACTGACCACGAATAACGTTCGGCAAGGAATAAAATTTAAGTAGTTTTGCGTTTTAAGGCTCGTCACCCTTTCATTTTGTGCGATGGCTGTACACAGGCGCAGTCAAACGTGATAACGGATGGTGGGCGCCAAGAACTGCTCAACCTTAATATCATGCAGAGGCACACACAGTGTACATGGCCCGAGTCATGGCGGCCGAAAGACGTCCCTTCCCAACATTACCTACATGCTGTGCGGATATGCCATGAACGTTACGTTATCGATTACATTTATAACAAAATAGTGCCTTCCAAATAGCGTTGCAGCCAAATTGGCACTACTTAAGACTCAGGAATTGAGGTCACATCGTGGTTTCTAGACTCTATTGATTCTATTGTCTCTAGCACTGTCTGCAAAATTCAATCCTGCAGCGCAGTCGTGGAGACCCAAGTCGTAAGAATGTGTCAGTAACCACCGTGCTTCTTTCTTGAGTAGTATCTGGTTTTAACGCGATAGCGTTAAAAAGCTACTGTCGCAGAAAACCCGCCATTGGCGTCAGCCGCGTCGGTTGTGAGCAAAAAATCGTCTGTGCGTCTGTGACCGAAAATAAAGTTACCGAGATAGCCACGAGAGGCCGCTACTTGTCCACGCGTGCTTGAGAGAAAGTAACTTGAGAGAAATGGGGGAAGAGCGTTGGGCTAGGAAGGTTTTCAGCGACTTGTACATGAAGAATGTCGATACAAAATGGAGGAAGCGAACCAGGAAGTTGACTGGTAAATACTTAGAAAACAGCAGGTGGCCAAACCAAAAAGAACTATCGGTTAAGAAGAAAGTGAAGGAAAAGGAGACTGACATGTGGAGAATGGGCATGATTAAGAAGTCCGCACTAGAGATCTATCGAACTTTTAAGCAGGAAATTGCCAAGGAAAGGATCTATGATAATACTCGGGGTAGTTCTCTACTGTTTGAGGCCAGGACGGGAGTACTGCGAACCAAGACATATCGGGCCAAATACGAAGGGGTAGACACAGTATGCAGTGCGTGTGGAGAGGAAGAAGAAACTGCCGAACACTTGATAATGTTCTGTAAAGGGCTTCACCCTATAGTTCAGGATGATGGCGCAGAGTTTTTCAAAGCACTGGGGTTTAGGGACCGGGAGGGCAAAATAAACTTTAAGCGGGTAGACTTAATTAGAAGGAGGTTATCTGATTGGTGGCTAAAGTCAAGGCACGAGTGAAAATTAAACTCTTCACTGCAAAGTACGAATCCTCAAACTCACTTTTTAAGAAAAAAAAATAAATATAGTTTTTGGTTCATTAGGTATTACGGCTTGATGGCGCTAGCCACCGCCCGATCTAAAGGGTACAGCCATATCCATCCATCCACTCATCCATGCTAGAGTTACTGTATATTATATATACAGCACGGAGGAAGGAAAGGTAAGAAGAGGCCCTGACGTCACTCGTTTTCAAGCCGCGATGAAGCCGGAAGTCGGCCATACTGACTGGGCGAATTCTCCTCTCTTGTTTACATATGAATTCGAAGCAGAAGGCGCGACTCCCTCTCTGTCTCAAAAAGCACGTGGCCTGCGCGCCGCGTGCGCCGGTGCTATCCGAAACCAACGGAACGAATTTCAACACGCTGTCTTGCCGCGATACGGTTGACGAAATATCTGCGCATGGCTGCTGTACTCTTGCACTGCCGGCGTTTACGATAAACATGGCAAGTTGCACGTTAAGCTTTTTTTATATTTGATGTGTTCTTTGTGAAAATAAAGATGATATTTCTGACATTGCCTGCGCGACGAACCAGTTACCCAAATTTGTACAACTTCTTTGAGATTACTTTTTCCCCCTTTTGCGTTTCTCTTTAAGCTTTATGAAATTTTCGGTCAGGCTGTGGGCTAGACACAACGATAAAAAAAAAGAAAAGATGTCTTCCCTGCAATAAACCCGGAGGTCCGTAACTATCCCAGTAAAGTCGGCGTCGGTGGAGCTTGCAATGTGTGCGTGGCAAGCCGTTGAGTTTGCGCCGGCCTCTTTGTTTCCGCCCTTCTTTTGTCCGACGCGCACTGGTTCCTACGGATATCCCAGAGGCCATGATTTCATTAGGACGAAAGCAGCGAAGACCACCCGAAAGTGCGTGGGAACACGTCTCCAGTGTGATTCACGCTCACTAGTAGCTACGGAGAACGGAGACCAGGATCGCGTTAGGGCAAAAGGTGGGAAAGTCAGCCGAAGGAATGCGTGAAAAAAGGTCATTATCACTTGGTTAACATCGTTCGAACGGCTTTGTCAGCTTCTGAATGTACAAGCACGCGCATCTAGTGAGGTGCACCTAGTTACCTTGAGCAGGTGCGTGTAGACATTTTCACGAGTTTTTCTTCAATGCAGACAATATTGCGAAGAGCGAGACAACATTGCGAAGAGGGAGCATCTTAAGCGAAGCAGAACAGGAACTTTAATGCGCAGAAGCATGTGGTAACTGCACAGGAACATCAAAAGCAAGATTAGATTACAGTCTTAACAAGGGCCTGTGGACCGCAAATGCATCGTCCGTTGTCATAAGAAGCAACACCGCATAACTGTCACTAACCTGCAAGGCAATCACTGCACGAATTCTTGAGCACAGTCGTTATCCTTCTATGATGGCATTTCAGACATAATTTTGACGGACGCTGCAAATTCGGAGTACGTATACGTGCGCTCGTTCAGTGGTTTCTAGTTCAGACACCTGGTTACAACCACCACCGAAGTAAAATTGCGTAGCTAACATTGTGGCACGAAGAATGGATGCTGTCGAACACCTGCTGTACGCCACGGTTAGGTGCGAGGCCCATGAAAACGTGCGCACCGCCGCTGGACCGCCTGAACGGTGCCGCACCGCACTACATCAATAATAAAAAAAACGCCGCCATTGTGCCCAGTGAATATGGCCGCGCGTGACGTAATTTCCGCCGCATTTTTTACGCACTGCACCGGCTGGGCATGCCCCTTCCTTAGCCTTTCCTACCTCCGTGATATACAGTAACTCTAACGCGTGCGCGCGCGATGCACGCTGACACAGTCGCGCATTCGAAGAAAAAAAAAAAGCGCTCAAGGTCACGAGGCGCAGTAGTTTCTTTGTCCTGCCACCCCTTCCTGCTTAGCTTCCAGCGCTTTCGTCGGGACGAGAGAAGAGATAATTCAATTGCAGCATGCGACAAAGCTTTGTAACTCCACTCGCACATGACGGATTCTTAAAAATTTGGCGGTGTTGAATTAGTGAGGCTACAAGCTCTTCTAACTGAATTCATTCCATGGTTACTTGAAGAAGTGTTTCAGGACCCCTTTAACGCATTTTTTTTCGACAGCTGTCACGACGAAAACGAGCCCATTCGGCGTGCGCTGGTCCAATCTACTGTGTGCGTGTTTGTGTGCGTGCGTGTGCATGTAAAAAAAACATATGAATAAGTATGCACTTAGCGGTTGAAGGGTGCACTAGAGGCCGGGTTTCGCTATCACGTTCAACTCTTAGAAGCGAAGATTAAGGGTCCCCTAATTTTTTTTTTGTAATAGCGGTATTTTAAGCCAATTAAAAAGGCCGTGGTGGACATTTGAGCCAATCAGAATTGACAAAAGCCGGATTTTGGCAACCAACCAAAATAAAGTCGTCTCAAATCCAACGCCGATCCAAGCCGATCCAGTCTGTCGTCAGCTGTGATGGCAGCTTTCAACGCGGTTTCGGGCGCACCCAGCTGCAAGTGTGTTTACATCCCGTGATCTTCGTCGATCGCTTCGGCCATCGTGCAGTGTTTGGGGCAAAGGCTTCGACGATGCCCGAACATCAGAGTAGCGTCACTGGCTGGCGAGCCACGCACGTAGTCGCCTACCTGTTGGCGATGGGAACCTCCATCGCTGCTCTCGTGTGCTATCGCAAAATGAACGCCAGGCTTCACACCACGGTGGACAAGTGCCTGTTGTTCACGAAACCCTGGATAGACGTGGACGCGTCCACCGGGAAGTGCCAGATCGATTACACCCGCATCGAGTGGAGCAGCGACACGCTGTGCAATTACGTCACCTTCGCTCTGCTCGCCTCCTTCGTGTACAGCATCGTCGCCGTGTGGTTTTTCGTCATGTGCGCGCCTAGCCGCGGATCTCAGCTGCATGACAGGTCAGTCGTTGCGCAGCCGTGGTGCACGTTACCCGCAGAAAGTGACAGCATCAGCTGGAACTCAATAGTAACAGCGTTATGGCTGCAAGTTTTAACCGACATTTCCAATCATAACAAATAAACTTGCCACTGCCTATTACATATGGGCAGTTTTATAATAGGCGCACGCAAAGATAGCATTCGTTGTGAGCGCACGCTATTTTCGTCACTTAAAGGGGCTCTGCGACACTCTTCTGGTGCTGTGGAACGCGCCGATATCGTTGCGCAAGTGGCAACGCCGAAATAGACGCTATTATAATATTGATTTACGAGTCAGAGTGCCTTGATTTCAGAGTACGGTGACACACATTGGCTATTTTTGTTGTGGGAAGTCACGTCATGTTATGTGACGTGAGGACAACGACCGTTCGTTTTTATTGGCTTGACACGATAAATAGCGTCCAATATTCGTATGGTGGTAGCCAGGCCACATGAGTTAATGTTAAAAACAGCAAAAACTTGTTTTACAATTTTCCAGAAGGATTTCATTCCCGTCCCTAACCGATGGATTTTCACAACAATGAACACAACACCTACCCTGCGAACGAGGCTATGGTACTCCAGCAACAAAAAGTGGAAACGCATCCCGCTTTTTCAGCTAGAAAAAATGCGACACGCAGTGGGTGCTGGCATTGCCGTAGAACGCGTCTTGCAAGCAAGCCGAGAAGTGACCTCCCCCAAAGCGTATGTGTGTATCTTTCACAGTTTGACCGTGGGGGCATCTGCTACCCTACGGACATGGTTCGTAGTAACCATGCTAATGACACTGTCTAAAGGACTCGTAGCGAGGTATCGTGAAAAGGCCTACATTAGGCGACATATCCGGTATGTCTTTATCGCGCCCTGTGATTGGAAGTGGTCTTTGATGTCAGCAGGCCAGTGAAATGCTAAAGAACGTTTCTCATCATTGCCTGCTTGAGTTTTCAACATTAAGGAGTCATAACTTCACTTTCCGTGCACCAATTTTCATAATTCTTGTTTCATTCGTCTCATTAACCAATGCTACATGCGTTCCGGTGTTAAATAAGGCTGTCCCAAAAGTGTCGCAGGCCCCTTTAAACGTGGATGTCCAGGAAGCTATCGTATGATACATGCATAGTGGCAACAAATGCTAATCCAAAGCATTGAGCTCACGTTTGTTGCCAGTGCACATGCTTCATACACTTACCTCTTGGGTATACACCATGAGCGATAGAAGTAGCATACTTATGCAATGGGCGTGATCGTTGTGCACCCTGTCATAAAACTGCCTGTTATTTATTTCCGATACCCTAAAAAAACAAGCAATAAAATTACACGCGTGCCTAAGAAACACTTCATTGGTAACAAAGGCAAAAACAAATGATCCTATTTCTCGGACATATGTATCTATGAGTATTATCCTCTCCTGTTTTTTTTTTTCCTCTTGTTCTTGCATGTGCCAACATTACAATTTGTAAATATAGCCATATGCGTTTTAGCTAATGTTTCCATTACTTGTAAATGTGAGCAACGTTACGGTGACAAGTTCCTCGAATTAAAAAGGAACGAGTTGTAGGTGTAAGTTACGCGAAAACGTCATCTGGTTCCCTGTAATGTGTTGTTAGTAACTAATTAGTGCTCTTGACTGCTTTTAAACATGAGTCATTAAGTCCGATATTTTTAGGCAGCCACTATGCATGGCAGTGTCCCTAAGCATGGCTTTTAATCTTGTTTGTTCGGCTGCTTGCCCGATTTCCTCAACCATCCAATTAGTATACATCGAAAGAGATGTCATTGAAAGCAATCGTCTTGTGGTGTGAACCCGGGACCAGAACAAAGCACAAGGAATCCGGTGTGGTAACTCCACAAATCGCTAATATCTACGAGGTTCAGAATAAGCAGGTTGTTGGCTGTTAAATCCTGTGCAATAAATTGAAATGTAGAGAACATAGGGAGCATACGTTGTAATACTGAAGTAGCGTTTAATAATGTAACAAGTTTCTGTCCTGACAAGACCTGTGACTTGCGTGAGCTGCAGGAAATATTTACAAGTTTCACAAAATTGATTTGATGTTAATACGATTGTTCCAGTCTGACAGAAATGAAGGCTAATAGAACGAGCAATTCATGCACCAGCATTTGACTTCCTTCTTCGAAATTGCTGTTCAACTTTACTAACGCACACCATATACCTATTGAAAGATTGCGCAGTAGAGTAGCGTTGTTTGTTCACTGTTGACGTACATCAGGGTCTCTAGTTGCTCTTTTCCAAGGGCAGCTGTACCGCTACGGCTACAAGATACGAAACACATGTAGCAGCGAGCAGAGTATCTATTGGAAAGCATGGATCTGAAGATGGAACTGTTTTTTTTTTCTTTTTTTCTTTGAGGCAAAGTGTACGAATAACAAACTACGTGGAACGGAGCAGAGAGCCTATCTTTCTCCACATCTCTGTATAATACGAGGCAGTTCGGCATCAGTCGGCTTCGTCCTTTGTGATTGTAGATCACAGGACAAAACTATTCCATTCAGTTCCGCAATTTATACAAACAGTCTAAATGTACTGGATACAGGGATGGTAAGCTTCGTGAGTACTGAAAACTACTCAAATGCTGTAGCACTAAGCAAAGTATGACTTGACAGGTAAAATACGAGCGCATCATCTGTTCAGGCACACAGCTGTCTAGCTCATCATTTGTTTAGAGTGACTTCAGGAAATATTCTTGCAGATCTGCAAAATCGGATATGGCGGCAAAGCTAGTAACAGTAACAGTAGTAACAGCTTTCAGTTTCAAAGCAGCTACACATTAAACTTGGTAACGGTTGATATCTGACATCTTGCATATTATGTGAAACATTGTATCAGGAGGATCTTCACCAGCTCTGCCATGAATTTAGAGCAAGGTATTCTCATTTGACAGTCGGCAGTTATTCCTTGCATACTTTAGAGGAAGAATTAGCATTTCATTATGTCACTCAGTTTGACTTTTTTTTTGTGTCCCTCAGTTGCTGTGACGACAGAGCAAGGAGCACTTGGGAGGTAACAAAAAGCTGCTGATTAGCACTCGTTAAGGTGGCCTTCTTATTGCATGAAGAAAAAAATGTGATGTAATGTGAAATTATCATATTTATTGTTTCAAAACCAGTTAGCAGATGGGGACCAAAAATTAGAGCAACCTGAATCAGCATCTGTTATTTTAACATATGATGCATATGAAGCAGCATCTGTTACTTTAACATATGATGAAAGCATCCTATAGCAGGGTTGTTGCATCACAATCATAACCTTTGTTCAGGTTTATTAGCACATACAAACTCTTTAGTGGGATGTGATTCATTAGTTCAATACCTGTTGATTTCAGCAAAGGAATTCTAGGTTCAGAGAACAAGCTCATGGAAAAAGCATACTACGTGGCTGTGGATTATTCTTGACCATTCAAGTTTTTTATACATGCATACATTTTTTTTGCTTTATTCACCTGCGTACATGCATCCCACCATTGGTTGCCAAACCCATTACCATGTGTGCACCAGCAGGTTGCCATAGCTGAGGGATCTCAAGCACATGGCCAACAAACTTTTCCCTATTGCCCGTGTCATCACAAAAGATAAACCTTCATGATTTTGTAAAATGGTACTCAGATTACTTTGTTGCCCATTTGGATTAACATGGCTTCCTTCATGTAAGTCAGGGGTATAAGAACTGGTGCCTAGGCATTTTTTTTCCTGAGGGCCCATGTGGGTTCACCGTGCTGAAACATTGTAGAACAAAAACAGTAGTTAAGAATGTTATTCATCTTAGATATCAGTTTCCTTGTCAAAACCTGACACTAGATTTCTTTCAGGCATGACCCATATGTGACATATGAAAAAAGTTTCTTTCAAATTGCAATATTTGCTCTATGGACATAGCCAGGGGGGAAAGGGGTGGGATGGTTCAGACCGACTCCCTCACTGCCAAAAATTTTCAATAGTAGCTTGCGTATATATACAAGTACACATAAAACTCAGCTACTGAATGTACGTAAAGGATGTTTGAACCCCTCCTTTTGCAAGGAACATTTCTGGCTACATCACTGGTCCACCCCATTTTTCTTCACTCTCCTTGGCCCTTGTTGCCTCGAATTTCGTGATTCCAGTCAGCTTGCTGAAGTGAATTTGAGATCCCTGCTATAGCTTCTTGGCTGCTGTATTAGCTGTTCCCTCCCAAGTTAATCAAGTCTTGATTTCAGGACGCACAGCCCTAAGCATTTATATTACCCTGAATTCACTCCCAAGTGGTTCTGCTCTTTCACTGTTAAATGGTGATGTTTGTATTGTTTGATGCAAAAGAAATATTCTAATGTCCCCCTTTCATTTCAGCGAAATTTACGCAGTAAACGGCCACACGATGATGAGGTAACACACTGGAGACCGGAATGTTCACTCATTGCCTGCTTTCTTGGAGGTCATGTGGGGGAGAAAAGAGTAGCATGCTGCATTGACCCTCCAGCACCTTTCGCTGTTCCTTATTTTGTCCAACGTTTTGCTTTATGTAACTTCCGCCGCAACTTTCTCTCTCTTTATTTTTGTTTAACAATGCATGTCTTCTCTTCCCTCCTTGTTTCTGTTGTCAAACTGTCCTTGTAGCCGTTAGTGCGGGCACAAATTCGTGCACTTCAAGTTTGCAAGTTGTATTTGTTCGTTATCAAACTGCCCTTGTAGCCGTGAGTGCATGCACAAATTTGTGCACTTCAAGTGTGCAAGTTGTATTTGTTCGAAAATTTGTTTTTTTTTTTCTCTTTTCCTTGGTTCAATGAAAAAAAAAAAAGCATTGACTTGGCTGCGTACAGCCAAGTCAATGCTTTTTTTTTTCATTGAGCATCGACATCCGAGCACAGACACCCTTTCGTTTTGCACCTCGCTCTTAATTATTTTGTGAGGTCATCCTGCGTTGCTGATGACACTACTTGAAAACCTAGTCGCGCAGTTGAACCCTTTGATGCGCTTTGTATACAATTGCATACACATATTTGTGGTAGTTCTGTCGACTAGTCACTGAGAAAGAGCAAGGTTCATTCAGATTTGGATCAACTGAAGCTGCTGCTTGATAAACATGTTTTCATTTAACTTTAAATTGTCCTGCAACACTTTTTGAGCATGGTCAGAAAACGCTTCCGATTGGTGGTCGAGGCTCCCAAGAACATGCGAGCCTAATAATGTAGCACTGCATGCGGCCTCGAATTTGTATGGAATTCTCCAAAAGCACTTAAAGTCACCTGTCTTCTCTTGACCAATGATGCTATATACTCATAAATCAATGCACCATAGGCCCAGGTACCACGCCATTGGCTGATTTGAGCTCGACGGTTACTGCAGCCACTGTAAAAAGCTGTGATGTGCACGTGTGTGCATGCGATTCCACTGAAAAGCCAGGCTCATGAAGAAAAAAACAAAAGTGAAGGCCACGAGGCACGTGTGTTGCACCTTCTTCTCCTGTGCCAACCCTCCCTGTTTAGCTTCTAGTCCTTGCATCGTGACGAGAGAAGAGAGAGAAATGTCAGTGTGTGACAAATATTTGCAACTCCGCTTGTACTGGATGGACTCTCAAAAGTTTTGTGGCAGTCACTTAATGAGACAGTAAGCTCTTTTAGTGAATTCATTCCCGGGCTACTTAGAAAAGTGCTGCAGGGTGCCTTTAATTTTGCAGTGCACTCTTCCATATGATCATTTTTTGTTGACATTACCGTGCTCAATAAGTTGTTGAACTTGTTTCCTTCCACGAGCCACATCAAAAATATAATTCAACATTGCTCAACATATGACTGCAAACAAAATTGTGCTATATTTCAGTTCTCGAGGTTAATTCTATTTATTCAAAAACAGTATATGAACGACTTCCAGAGGAGAGGATAACTAATTACAAAATGCTGAACAATATTTACTCTAAAATAAACAGATATAAGTATTATGATATTATTTTGTTGACACTGAATATTAAACTTTTATAGAATGATGCTGTGTGAATTGGGTAATTAATGGACAGCTTGTCACAACTAGTGCCTGAAAGGTTAAGTTTTGCAGGCTCCCAAAATACAATGCAGTGGTATCATGACCAATGAGCAGACAATTGTGATCATTGTAGTTTCTTGCAAGCTCAATTCTGGTTATGTAGTTTAACATTACTTACTAAAAAGTTAGAGAGAATAATACCCTAGCTTACATCCTGGCTACTTGTGTGCAATATGATCAGGTTTTACTCAAGATCAAATAACGTGGAGCAGCATTGGCAAAAATTGACCTAATTGTTTCTAAGACAATTATATTGCTAGTGTCGCAAAAGACGAAGCACAAAGAAAGACGACAACACGAACTAAGAGATAAGAAAGATAGCTGAAGCCCTTGCTATCTGCACTAACGTTGACGCACGGGCTAGCACACCATCGGTTGCGTTACGCGACTGCGAACTGATATGCTTGGAGAAGAGGTAATAATCTTATCGAGTGTAGTCTTTCAATACGTGCGTAGGTTACGCACACACATTTTTTCTTCTATCTTCCTTTTCTTTTTTTGTTTGGCTTAAATAAAGCAAACAGTGGTCAGTCAATGCTCGTATTGTCAAGTCTTTCCTAGTGCTTCGTCCCTTGTGCTGTTTCAATATGAAGACAAACCAACTAGCCCAACTCTCCCTTTGGTTGCCAAGATGAACCATAAAGTGGATAAAGGCTCGTTAGCACTTTTTTAGAGCACATTTTAGCTAACATATTGATTCCTTTGTGGACCAGTATGACCTGTATGGTAATAGTTCCAAATGGTTTAGTTACGATTGCAAATGCGAATGTCGTTATGTGTTCTTTCAGTCCAAGCAGGCTCACATGCCTTGGTTAACCGTTTCCAATCATCTCACTTGGCTTTAGCGTGTTCTCTCCTGTAATACTATTTTAGTCCAAGTATTTATGGATAGGGAGCATCTACGCATGAAGTTGAACCTTACAGCATAAATTATAGCACGACCAGACAGCTGTACTTTTTTACAGGCGGTGAAGCCACTCACGACAAAGCTGGATTGTAGATACCTAGTATTTAGACATCCATAATGTGCAGTTATTAGCAATAAAAACGCACAGATATCAGCCTATAATAATTAATATAGGAATGTAAATTCTTGAATGTGTCACAGCATTCACTGTTTTGCCACTTGAATGCTTGTGGGGGAATGTCGCACTAAGATTGAGCTGCATTGCACATATGTACTTGAAGTTGAAAAACACGAGTTTGATCTGAGCGCTCATTTTACAGTTTGGTGCTTCTGAACAGATTGTGAGAAGAGCCTGCACCACCACTTGATCGCAGGTGGTGCTTCTGAACAGTGAGAATTCATCATTTCAATTAAATTTAAGGAGGGGCAGAAAGTTCACTATGTCAATGTTTGTGTCCACGTTTTTGTCTAACCAGCCTTCAAGTTTTCTGTGGTATCCGTCTGACTTATTCACATGCAGTGCATGACGAATTGTTCTCGTCTGTATCATTGCCACTGTGACGACTGTCAACTGTGTGTCCATATCATGTTGTACAGATGGAATGACGTGCATTTAAAGCTCACGCAGGCCTGTCAATAAGCGGCCTGTGAGAAGTGATTATGTCCAAAAGTGGTGCGATTGATTGTCATGAGCACATGTCTATTTCAAAACATATTAAAGCATCTTTGATTGAAAACTTATGTCATCATGTGACCTTAACAACAAAGGTCTCTGCTATCTGTTCCTCCTGTTGATATATAGCCTTTCTTGTGCTATTTTATCAAACTAGCTGAACAACCGCAGAAGTTGCTGCGTATCTGAACATAGTTGGCAGAATTGCTGTAAATGTCAGACCAGATGTGTAGAGTATATTGCAGTTCTTTACCTTTTGCATTGATCATGACGTGTTAAGTGTATTGATCATGACATATTGATTATGATGTGTAATCATGATGCATTGTCCCTGAACATGGGACAAGTGATCAAGTGTGAGAGGGCAGTAAGGTTTTCTAATAAATACGCCATATTTTTTCTGTCATCGTAGAAAGCAGAAGTTGGCAACTTTTCATTATAATATGGAACATATCATTAAGATCAGTTAACTAAATGAAGTTGAAACATTACTTCCGGAGGGCTAAACTTAGCCAAACATTTTTAAACACTCAGCGTCTTTCCATGTTACAAAAACCTCTGTATTGGTACTGCTTTCTTGTTGAACAAAAGCATTTTCTTGTTGTTACCACTGTTTCACTGGAAATTTCGTTTCTTTCAATCATTCTCCTTGTCACCAACTTGTCACGTGACTGGCTCAGCATCGTGCACGTGTGGAAGATAGTGGCACCGGCATCTTTGCTGAGTGGTGTGATGGCCCTCATCACGCTTGTCATGGCCTGGAAAGTCACCAACGGCATGAACATCTTCTTCCACGACCTCAACATGGGCATGCAGAAAAAGTGAGAGACCGCGCCAGTTTGCATCAGCGCTAGGTGCCCTAATTCGACCTGCTTCGCTTCTTCAGCTTTTCCTTGTTTTCTGCCTGCATCTGTGCTAAGTTCGAACAGCACGACTGAACGTGGACAGAGAAGAACACGTGTAAACAGCGCTGAATTTCAGCTTGAAGTTTATTTTCTTGTGCGCATGATCTATGTATATGCATACACTGGCAGGTGAAAGCAAAGTGGGCGAGATACAGACCCAAATGTGCATGCTTTTGCCGCAGTCACAACCTGTTAAAACGCAACTAGAGCGATAGGCCTAACAAGCTCACTTCCTTGTCAGCGACTAAGATGGCATGCTCAGACACTTATCAGTCGTTTTTCTATTTCACAGGGCTTTTATGATTACCCTTGTCAATTTGTCTTTGGCCCTGATTAAAATACTAGTTTCATCAAACATGGAATGCAGCCACATTTCTGGCAGTGACTAGCAAGTGTTCTGAAACCACTTTCGTGACATTGTATTTATGCTCTTTCAACCTTTGTTGGTCCATCTCTTTAGTCTTTCCACATGTTTTGCACCATATTTTAGCCTTTTAAATTGCACCAGTAATTGGAGATACGTTTAAGTTTGCTTTTTAGTGTTCGTCATATTATATCGAGGTCTCTTTGGCACCCTTTCAGTTGCACCACCAGCAGCATGATAGGCTGGAAAGACAACACAGTGGCCTTGCTTCTCGCCGACCGCGTACCAACAAAGGTGGGTAAACTTGGGCATGAGCTTTCCTCGGCTTATGCCTGTTGTCTAGCACGTAGTGCATGCACCACACATATATCACTTGCCAAAAACATTTTCTGCAGAGTATTGAACTGTTTCGTAATGCACAAGCAACTCTTGTTTTGCATGAAGTTTTAATTTGTATCGCGTCAGCTGGTGCGTAGAGGTTAGCTGTGATGATAGCATGTTGGCCATGGAGATAGCCTTCAGGTGGCATGGCGTTGCATGGCGTTCATTCCATCTTTCCAGATAATGCATTCATTAGAAACATTAGAAAGATACATTTACTAGTATGGTCTCTTTTGACGTCATCATAAATCACTCGCTCTTATTGCTTTCATCAGGTAGACGTGATCTGATGTGCTTGACTGACAAATTATACTAATTAGTTAACACTCACAAAAATATTGTTCGATCTTGGACTACATTAAAAAAGTCTTTGAAGTTCAGTGAGGGGCACAGTTTGAATAATATACTTGTTACATGGGTGTTTGATAGGCATTTAAGTTGATATTTTGACGAGTCAGTGTACAGGCTCAAGCTGTTACCCAGGATGTTTCAGAGGTTGCCGAGTAAATAGTCTTAATGTGTCAATAAAGCACCCCGCTCCTTTATGGAAGCCTTGATAGCCATCGAGTAACAGAACTGGAAGCAGCACAAACATGGCCTTTTTTTCGTAGTGTGCTCGTACTCACAATTAAAAAAAAAAGGGAATCTAACCGGAATGCTTTGGAGGCAACGTAGTGAGTGACGTGAACCAGTATTTTTGCCGCTTGAAATGTGCGAGCTGTGCTTACTCACGAGATAACAACATGCGTGTCTTCATCTCACCATCTCTTGCTTGTCTCAGTTTGGCTGCTCAACAACTAAAAAACTGAACAAGTGTTTATCACTACCAATAAAAAAAATTTAGTGAAAGAAGTTACAGCATCGACAGCAATATAATTCGGACGCAAGGCTCCAATGTGGTGCCGATTTGGTTGTTTTGTCAAACCTCTGCCAGATGGCAGTAATTTTGCTAAAGTCTTTTAAATTATCGCAATCGAAGAGCAGTTTCATAACCTTAAGTGGTAGCATTTTGTGGCCGGCTGCTGTATATTTTTAAAATATCACATTTATGTGATATTCAACAGCACTTCTGTTTTCGAAGTTATTTCTGTGCAAAAACAGTAATAAGCAGTGGTCGAATGGAGTGCATACTCTCAAAGATCATAGTAGAGAGAGAGACAGTGCGAAAGCATAAGCACACCTTGACATGCGAAGTCACAAATGAAGTGATTGCTTAGTGTTAATGCTTTCGTTTCCTTCTCTCTTTTTGTTGTTTGCAATCTTAGATGTGATATGCTGTTTCAAGCTAAGTTTCGCTCACCAATTTACCATTTCTCTTTTATTCGTTGCAGATTTTTGTGTGGCTCGTGTTTTTTTGTTGGGCATTTGCCACGTTGGCGCTCTTCATACGATGCAGCACTGCTGCCGACTTCAATGAGACCAAGCGGGAGGTGAGTGGATTGACATCTCAATGTCACTGTGTTCACAATTTACTTGTTTCATTACTTTAATGTCTTGTTTGCATATCTTTTTCTCATGCTTTCTTCTCACATTTATGGTGCCTGCCTACCTCAGCTCTTTCTCCAACTGCGATGTTTCCATTCCCCAATTTTGGTGCGAGTGTTTCTGCGCGGAGTATTGTACACTCAAACCTCATTATAACAAAGTTGCATCTTGCATGAAAATATGTTTGTTACATTCAAAAATATGTTAAAAAAGTGCATTCCTAACGCTATCTATGGCAAGACTATCTTTCATATACTTTGCCATAATCGATATTTTGCTATATCTGGGTTCGTTATGGTGAGGTTTGAATGTACACGTGTTGAAAGGGCCCTTCCAAGAATTTGGGTCAAGTCTGAACCAACTACCAAAAGAGTATACCATAAATAGACGGGATCCCACCCACAATGTTCAAGAACTTCTGAGGAGCTTAATTGTAGTATGGATCTATGGATGCCATAAAGATGGCTCAATCCACAAATGCGATGTCAAATTGAGGTCGATCATCAGTGGCAGTGATAACGAAGATGTGCATTTAATTATGTGGAGTGTATAAAAGTACCAAGGAATGCATTTGTTAAGAAAGGGAAGGCATTTTCTACTCTGGTAGTGAGAAATCACATAATAATATGTGTGATTTCGTACTTGTAGTTTGAGAAATTACATAAAGCGGTTAGTTCCTATGTAAGAGCCACAACTTCGTGAAGTTGAAAAATGAAAGTGCGGACCAAAGTCAAGTCTATGTCGCATATTACTAAGGTGTGGGTTGGATCATTCATAATTCACTTGTCGATAAAATGCTAGACACTCATGCTGGCAGCAGTCAACATGTTCAAGATGAAAGTCTTTATGTGGCCGGACATTTGGTTGGGAAACAAACTCAATTTAAAGCAAGCAGTGCACACTTTACGCTGATGCTATTGATGAAAAGTCGTCTATAATAACTGGTCATTGTTGGAACGTCCCTCTTCTATACACTACTCATCGAACATTCCAACCTTGTCACTGGTCATTCTGCGAGCTCTTGAAATAAGTGCGAGTGTTTGCGTCGTGCGTGTTCTTAACAAGGCGATCTACTACAATTGTGATGCTTCTTCAAAACTTGTGGCAGTGGAGGCGGCAAATAGTTACGAGGGTAGGTGGTGCAGAGGACATTTTAGGTTAATCTAATAGTAGTCTGCTGCCATGTTTGCAATGAGAACAGAGTCTTAGGAAGGTTTGTAAAAACTGGAGCTTTTATACTGCTCCTATGCAAAAGAAGATCAGGATATAAGTATTAATCAAAAAATTAGAAGGTATTGTTATAACAAACACTTGTTTATTGTTTTCTTGATACTTTCAATAATTTGGCTTTTGATTAACTTGGACATTTCTTCCGGTCTTGATAAATACAAATTACCAAGTTTTTATTGTATATTCTGCTTAGGGTATTGAAGAATAGTTCAAGAAATAGATGATTCTTAATAAAAAATATACTTCTCGGAAAGCTGTGCTCACCTGTCACACTGTTTGTAGATAGTGTAATGCGGATTTTCTAGAACTCTTTTTATTCTCCAAAGCTGTGGCAATGGCATGAGAATTTTACTGTCATTTTTAATTTGAGCTATGTGTCAGTGTCACATCGAGGCCTTTCGAATTCTGAACAGGTGATGATATAGGCAGTTTAAATGCCATTTTGTATTATATGCAGCTGTTGCATTTACATATTGTTCCTGGCTTTGAGTGTTTTTCGTATCTGCATAGTGCAGTTTCTATAAATGCTGGTTTGTCATTTGGCTTGTTAGTTTTTTCATGAAATCGTTTGACGAGCATTTCGAGGTGCATGAGAGGCACTGCTTTGCACTGGCCGAATGCTACCATAGCCACTCCTTCTGACAGCTTAACTCCCATGTTCAGAATTGCTCCTTGGCTTGTCTTGCCACTGCCTTTATTGCAGTGCATGCCACATGTGTTTGTGGTGCGTTGAAGCTGGTGGCAAATCAAGTTCAAATCAAGGAGTATTTTTGAATACGGAGGAGGGGGGGTAGGTCTTTGGCACGCAGTTCCTCCTTACAAAAACACTGTTTTTTGTGCATCTCTTGCACGGTGAGCACAGGAACAGTTAGGTGAGCAGACTCGGATGCTGTAGAGGTTGAAAAAAGTCGCACAGTATTGAAATCAAAGGCCAGCCTTTCTGACTGCTGAAAATTACACTGTACAACTTAGTGACATCATTCATCGGAACTTGAGCGTTTTGTGCCCTTCTGCGGGACCAGGTCCAGGCTTCAACATCTCTGCAATTAGCAGTGCCTTCGAAGACAACTCGGTATGGTTTGTGAGGCATCCTTGAGTGGATAACGAGTTGATAGTGCGGTGTGTTGTGACTGCATTGTGATGCACAGCTGACTGTAACATACAAGACTAGAGTTTCAGGATGGGAGTGCCTGGTAGTGTGCGGGCACTTCGATCAAATTTTAGATTGTAGTCAGAGAAGCAGATTGGGGCAGCGCATTTTTCAGCGGCATGGAAACAAGCTTCAGTGTTCCAAAACTTAAAGTTGACCTGCAAAATAAATTCTCGTCTTTTTTTTTTTTTCTGTGAACGAAAAGATTGAATCTACAGTTATGGTTTATCTAATTAACAATTACTTAATTCTGTGTATTTAATCTTTAAGGCAAGGTGAGTGATAGTTTCCTTCAAGCATGGGGTCTTTATGGATTAAGTTACTATATGCTTTTAAGCATATGATTCATAGAGTGTGATTAATCCACAAGCAAGCATGGTTAATTTTTTTTTTCAGAAACTATTTACTAGGTTTAAGAGGATAGCAGCATAAAGGGTCTATGTAATGCCCTAATGAACCACTTTTAGCATTTTTAGAAACTCGTTAATTTTTTTGGGACACAATCACAACTTTGACGTCTAACTTCCCGTAGTTTTCACACTGTATTATCGTGACAGTTCACAGGTTCTCAAGATATCGCTTAATTGAAAAGATTATTTCACAGTCAGATAGTTTTTGTTTTGCAGGTTCAATCAGCATAAAGTTTATAGTGCCTTTTTTAATGAAAGATGCAGGAGCGAGAACTAATGTCACTAAAAAGTATGCACTAAGGTGTCATGAAGACTCGTTTCATACAGTCAGAAAAAGGAGACGAATGATGGTCTCTAAAACAAATAAAGTAAGATTGTTAGTTTTCACTAATGTGCATTTTTTATTTTTGTTTTGGTCCCTGTGTGATCGCAGCATGTTTTTGGCATGTGTGCTTGTGTGCTTTTAGGTCAGGGCAGTTTTTGATGGCCTGATACGTGCAAGTTCCGTAACAGAATTCTTTAATCCTTTTTTTCACTTTCTTGTTATTTTATTTTGCAAACTGACAGAGTATGTTTGCTTTATGCCTTTTGTGTTTGCATTATTTGCTTGCATGTAAAAGGTTTAGAGTAACAGTTGCCAACTCAATTTTACACGTAATGCGCAGAAAAGTTTCATGGACATGAAAGCTGACCAACAAAAATGATTTCAGGCTTAAAGACAATGCAGTAAAAGTGATTCAATTCGTGACTCAGTCATTTGAATTCTTCGATAATGTGGAATTAGTAGCGCAGCTTGACCAAGCTTTATAGAACCTAATGTATTCAAAAGCTTCACTTCCTAGAGTGTGCCTGCGCCTCCGTAACAATGTCCGAGTCACTGCACAAAAACTGGTTTTGAAACTCCCTTGTACAACAACGCTGCGACATAATGGTTGCGACCATGTAATAGTGCTATTACCCACATTTACATAGATTCATTGCCAAAGGCCAGTAAGCTGCAGGTTTTAAATTATTACTAATGTACACCCAGCCTCTGTAGTAAACACCATCATGGACATGTGTACAAGGGGCGGGGGAGGGGTGACCCTTAGTCACCTTAGAGGGGAGATACGAATTCAGGGAAGTGCACCATTCAGGCCGCTTGTCGCAAGTCAACATGGACTTATTCACTGCCCCTGCGAGACATCGCAACAGGTGAAATACACAATCCACTGACGCCAGTACACGTCTGACGTCTCCCATCACGTACGAAAGTCAGCCCCACTCATTGGCATTATAAGGAGGGGGTAGAAAGTCAGCCTCATACCAGGACCAATAGACCATGCTAACCGTGAATGCAGTCTAGCGTCTGATGCTGCTGCTGGCACCCCATCTATGTGTGGAGTTTTTGTGGTATTTCATGTCGAAACACATGCTTTTCACAGTCTAGCTGAAGGGGAGCATAGCGTTGTGCTTCATGCAGGCTGGCAACATTTTTTTCAGTTTTGTGACAAATTGTGCTTGTACAAGATGATTATCTTGAAGAAGTGGTCCATTGTGAACTGTGCCCTTTTTTTGCCATTTCAATATCGCATTATTTTTACGCGAGCATACATGTTCGCTTGCACCCAGTTCAATGCTTTTGCACCTAATCTGCTTTGGGTAGGTTTCATGCTGGTACTGTAGATCATTCATGCTCAGCGTGATGCTTTTCTGTTAGTATGGTTTCATATCGCTTTACGGTTGTGCAGCTAATCGCTCATCCTCCACCTTACCCCTTTCTGCCAGATGTGATTTCTTGTCGTGTTATGACGATACTCGACTTTGTGCTTTTCTGCTAGCTTGGCTTCGTGTCATTCTTCGACAGTACTTTGTCTCGTTCACTGTCCATTTGGTGGGTTTCTGCCAAAAGTCCTGCAAGCTAATCTCACAAAGCATGCTCACGCTCAACATGATGCTTTCCTTCCAAGACGGGGTTCACCTTATACTCGTGATTGTGTAGCTACTCGTCATGCTCACCTCGCCTTTGCTCTATCAGCTTGGCTTCATGTTATTTCGTGAGAGTTCTGCTACACACACTTCTGCTTTTGTTAACATGACGTCATATTATTCCACCCAGTGCTGTCATATATTTCATGCTCAACTTGATGCCATTGTGCAAAATATGCTTTACATTATTCTTAAGATTGCAGCGACTTGTTCACGCTCGACTTTACGCTTTTCTGCCAGTTTTGCCTTATGTGATTGTCATGGTAGCACAGACCCTTTTTCACACTCAAGGTCTTTCTACAAAAACTGCCTCGTTTCATTCTCATGACAGCGCCACCACTAGTTCGTTCTCAGCTTACATTTTTTCGTTAACATCGCTTTGTGTTGTTTTGTGACTGTGGTGTCATTCTTTGACACTTTTCTGCCGAATGTGTCTTACGCTTTGCTCATTAGGGTACAGCCACAAACTCAACGTTGCGCTTTTTGGCCGAATGTGCCCTCTTTTTCATCTCCTGATGGTACACTCACTCGCTTATGCTCAACATGACGCGTTAATTTTGCTCTACTTCAGTAACTTCGTCGCAAGAGCCACTGTTTGCTTTCAGCTCGACTCTTTTGCTTGAACTCTATGCTTCTGTGCGTGCCAACACAGCCGCTCATCAACGCTCAAGCTCAGGCTGGCATTCCACTCGGTGCTGTCACTGTTCACCCATCTTCGTGTATTGCAACAGTCTCCGTTACCCATGACCATGCTCCTTGCTGGTCGTGCCCTCCTCTACCCTCAGTAGACACATTGTGTGCTTCGTGACAGGTGACTCTTGTGGCCTCGTCTGGTACTTTGGAGCAGGACAGCACCGAAAAGAAGGTCTCGCAAAGTTCGCGGAGGTAGGAAAAGACTGCTGTCCATCAAGTGTGGGATTTGCTGAACCAGTTTTTTTTTTGCTACAGTTTTAGAAGCTTAGAGTCAGACGTACAATCTACTAGGCTCTACACAGAGTACATATTTTAACTCCCGAGGAAGGCCTGTGGGGACCTAAAAAATCTGTCTTAATAAATCTAGCATTACTACTAGTTTGAAGACACCTAATAAACTGACTGAAGCATTCGTTTCATCTCTTGTTATAAGTTTTAATATTTTCTTGTGCTGAAACTTAATCAGAATGGTCAATGCAAGAAGAGCTAGAATCCTATATTGTCATTTTTTTACCTTAAACAAACTTTTAGTAGGATTAAAAAGTCACAGCTTTAATGCAAAGGTGAAGCAATGAACGCAATAGCAATAAATTGGAAGGTCACATGCAGAATGGCAAGCAGATAAAAATCTGTGCCACATTTCTCACGCATAAATGATGCACGAAGCGTACTCACAGGTACAGATGAACGTGAATAAGCATCTCAGTTGTGACTTCGCTGTGTCTGAAAGCACGCCCTTTTCGCAAACGAAGACCGTGCAATGATCCCAGTGATCTTTGTGCACTGTGTAACTACGACAGAATCGTTCCAATGAAAGCCCAAGACCAGCCAAGACATACGATTCTCCCCACCGCGAGATAAGGGCACGCGAGTGAGCATCGCCCCTCCTCCCCATGGCACAAAGTATTTGTGGCAGATGAAAGCGCGTGGTGCTGCATTGTGACGATGTGGCGACGTGCGCTCATTGCGCCATCTTGCTGGTAATGCTGAAAGCATAATAGTTCTCTCCGAGATGGCCGTCAGCAGTGGTGAGCAGTAGATATAGATAGCTTGCCGTTTGAACGTTGAAGGAGGTGCTCCTCCGTGGCTCAGTGGCTAACCCCTCACACTCTTGATTCAGAGGTCCCACGTTCGATTCCGCGCATCAGAGTCTTTTTCTGGATTATTTTTCTTTTTTACATTTACAGATATATACCTAGTTACGTATAAATGTACGATGAGTAACGATGCCGGCAGTAAAATAGAGCCAAGAGTATCCATATAATTGCTATCGCAATAGGACAATCTAAATCATGGTGACAGTGTTGTTTGCATTCCAGTCCCCACATTGACAGTATCGGGACAAAATTGTATGGACATAAATGTGCCATTATTCTGCGTGATGTCTACAGGTCATTGTTTCTGTGTGACTAAAGTTGGTAATGTTTAGCACATTGTGTTGTCAACATCTTCCTTCTGTTCTCGTTTCGTTGTGGTAAATATGTAATAAAACAATATGCTTTTTTTCTCAATAATGTGGTTCTTCAATGGTGTGCAGTCAGCATTTGCGCTGTCTTCATTCTATTTTTCTTTACAGCAACTTCACACTTTTTGTCTAGTTTCAGTGTCAGTAAGGTCTATAACAATGAAGTAAGCAATATAGTATTGAAGGTAACAGATATATAAGGTTATAACATTGAAGTAAGGTGATACGATAATTATAGTAATAATACCTAGAGTTTTACATCCCAAAACCACCATGTGATTATGAGAAACACCGTAGTGGAGGGCTCCGTAAATTTTGACCATCTGGTGTTCTTTAACGTGCACTCTCATCGCACAGTACAAAGGCCTCTACCATTTGGCTCTGCCGAAATGCAACCTTCGTGAGGAGTAAAAATATAGTATGAGTAATAAAGAGGTAAGGTATATGATCATTAAGTTTAGCTACCTTTGCAATTTTGTTTCAGCGATGTTTCACTGCATCCATGAACTCATGCTGCAGTATTAAACTGCTTTCTTCTATTTTTTTTTTGGAGCAGCTTGGTAGGCATTGCAAAACAAAAAGCTTAAGGCTCATGGCCACTCCACGACTTGATGCACTATGCACAAGATGCCACATTTCTTTAATGCATGGTTCTGCCCTTTTATCTGATATGAGGTTATCTTACACTTTTTGATTGTGCCGAATGCATGTATCAACCCCCCCTTTTTTTTTCTTACTAACTCGGCCTTACTCTCACGATTTGTTGGAACGAAGCAAGTTGTCTCCGAATGTAGACACGATCATTGAATGAAACAATTTATTGTGCTTTGTTTCCATTTCTTTTAGTTCCAGTATGAGCCTATTTGCGATGAAACCACGAGCACCTCAACTTGCGAAACCTCCCTTGCTGGATCAAGCTCACAGCACACCTAGTCAGGAACAGCCTTACGAAGGCCTCTACCAGACATCCTCGCTCTGAATTCCAACTAGACTGACTGAATCCTGGCTGGACGACATCCGGTTAGACTGGTCTCATCATCTGTGTGGGGCGTGCGCGGCCACTCTAGTCTACTTATCGCATGCGGCCTTGTTCCTAATGGACGACACAATGTTGTATTTCTCTATGTTTGTGTATTTTGTTTTTTGTTAAAATGACGATATTATGCTTTAACTATTCTGCAGAGTTCCTCTTTTCGAAGCATATTGAGCTACCATGAAAGTTGCTGTAAAATTTATAATTACGAATTGTGAGATTAACGAATGTTTGGAAGTGCATGTTTTCAGTGTTCATTTTTTCAAATCTCTGTGTAAACAGCGCTCAAACTTATACGGCTAGCATCTGTCTAGTGGCAAGGTGTTCTGTTTTGTGAACGTTCCAGCTATCTCTTTATAGGACAAAAAGTTGCAATATGCACTTTCAAAGAACACAAAAGAACTTAGAAAGTAAGTGGAATTGGTGAAACGTTTCTCCAAATGTGTTGCCTGTTTCATCTCAATCACATCTCTTTCTAATGTGCCCTTTCATGTATTTTTTACTGATGCTCAGTCATGGAAATTACTGCCAAAACAAGCAGCCAAGCCTTCTAAACTTTTCGGACTCGGTGTGGGCTACAGAAATCCACAAAATGCATCTCAATAAAGAATTTGTCGGCATATATGTAAGATTTGAACGAACTATAGTGATGCATTGCTCAATCTCTAAAATCTTATAAAGGGATGTTTAAATTCGGTTTAAAATCACTATGACTTTAATCAGAGTGAAAGGACCCTTGAACTACTGTTTTTTCTATTGCTTGGCACAGTTTTCCTTGGTTAATGTTAAGATATTTGGAAGATCTTCGGATTCCTTGAAAATTTTGATCTAGTGGCTGTTCACTGCCAGCAGTGCTTTTCCTTGCTCACAGACAATGTTCTGATGCCTTCTAGGTCATGATGACCTGCTCTTACAAGACCATATCAGCTCACTTGCATAGCTGTGCTCTTTTCCATAGATTGCATAGCTGTTAGTAATGTAAACAATGTTGTTAAACATGAAGTTTGACATTATAATGCTACCATGCTACGTGACATAAGCTGTGACATTGCACTGAGAAATTTTTAGATGTGATCGCTTTTAAGTTCGCTTAAGTACTGAACAGTCTGCCACTCTCTTTATCAATAGGGTCTACTCTCTCCGTGTAAGACTATGTATACAAAAAGCATCTCCAATGTGCAGTTGTGCCGTTCAAAGAGACGAATCGTGCTATCAAGGATGATAGAATAAAAGAAATTTATACTATTCAGACATTTAGCTCTTTCAGTTCTCGTTCAAGTGACCCACACATTTAATTTTTTTCACCGAAATCCCCACTAATTAGGTAAGATGTTTCGTATACTCTGCAAGTTCCATTTTTATTTGTACTGACTAGATCGTCGATGCTTAGACATCTGGCAGCTCTCAGAAAATGTGAGAGCTGTTAGCTATGTATGTTAGATTGAAATACGAGGTACACACTAATTACTTAAGCAGCAAATGACTTAAGTCTTTTGAACAAGCTTTTCACGAGGCTAGTTGAGCCAAAAGTGTGTACAGAGAACTTTCTTCGTGTCGTTTTGTTTCATACATATCGTGGCCCTTGCAACTAAGCATGTAATTTGTAAGCATCTGGGATTCAGGTGAGAGTTATTCAAGTGGAATATTGAGTTGTGTGAAGTGTTTAGCTTGAATCATCACTGTCATTAAGCATATGTGTATACAAAAACCTGTATAACGTTTTTGTCAGGAGGACTATTTTGGTCGGAAATCAAGGGTCTAATTCAATTTGTCAAGGTGCAATGACAAGTTGGGAATTTCGTGGGTGCTCATATTTTGATAGGGGAACTAGGAGAGATAGAGCGTTATTTTAATCGAACTAAAGCCTAATTACTAAAGTTCAACTATAGTTTATTGTTAAAAAGTTTATTTATCGATAAAAAGTTTGTTAACTAAAGTCTAATTGTTGGTGAAGTTTATTACTGCAGATTGTAGGCCTAATGATGGGATGAAGAGAAATATTAGCGTGCAAACAAGTGACGAAATTCGGCAAATATGGTTTCCACAAGCAGCAGAGATTAGGGATTAAAAAGACAAATACGATAGCTTTATCGAATCCATGTTTGTGATTATTGCATTCTTTTTCTCTGAGATAGCACGTTCTTGCATTAGTTCTCTCCAGCAACTTGGTTTATTTTTTTCTAGAACAAGCGCACAAGAACTGAGTAGAAAGAACTTACTGAGAGTTCTGTTCGTTGTGAATGTAAAAGATATTGCACTTAGCACTCTGCAACGAATGAGTACTTTGAATCTATATAAGCTATTTACCATTAAATACATTTGATGCGGTTGAGCATGGTACATGGGCTATAGTACATAGATTCAACAAGCTTTTCCCATTGGCTTTTGCAGCTTGACTGGATAGGTGATTTTTGTATCAAGGGTTAAGGTTGTTATACATGCTGTCATACGCCACTCCATAAGACGGGCAAGCTGACTATCGTTTACATTCAAAGTAAGGTATTTTACTTGCGCACTGCATGAAATGCTATAATTGCCATATGTTCGATGCATGTTAATCTTTTTCAAATCGTATGTTAATGTTCACAAAGGTTTGATATCTTCTCAGTCAATGGTAATTACCTCATCTTTCATAATCGTTGAAAGACTGTGTGTGAAGCAGTGATAGTAGTGCCTTATGCACCTCAATGTTATGTTGTAATGGTTTGCTGCATTTTGCTTGTATAGTATATTACAGTAATTTGCATACCATGTGGTAGCTTTTTTGTGAACTTTTAACTTTGTTGGCCTGCTAACCAAAGGCATTTGCAGAATGCTGGGTACAGCATGGGGTATTGTTGAAGTCCAGATTGGAAATTTCATCATTGCTGCAGGGTAGTAATACTGGTGAAGAGAGGATTTAGAGAAATCTTGCAAAATCTTGTGCTATCTGTTCATTTCTTCCTTGCATTTCACTTCCAACTTTTGTATTTTCCTTTATGCCAAATTTTGTGCTAAGCCGTTGGCATAAGACGTTGTGGGAAAGTGTAGAATTATGCAGTTAAAGCTGCTGACATGTATTTTTATATGGCTTTATGAAAGTGCATGCCTTGACAGTTCACCTGTGATTGAGAGCACCTAGCTGTCTTTAGTTTCTTCAAAAGGCACATCAGGCATGTAAAAGTGCGGGGTCAGACAGTTTTGAAGTTTTGGTCCATGTATGTCATCATGTTCAGAGTTGAAGAACTTCTAGAAATATTTGTGGAAATTCATCACCTTTCTGAGCTTCTACTGTGCTCAAATGATTAATCTGCTCGAACGAATGAGCAGTGAAGTGCTGTATTATGTTGCAGAATGTGACATAGTATACATAGTATACACATAGTATACTGATTTGATAAAGCTATACGATAGCTGTTGTTCTGACCTTATTTGTTGTGAGGCACCTTTCCTTAGACAGTTCACAATCATCACCAGTCTTAGTGCAGGGCAGCTGTGCATGAATACAATGCTACGAACTAGTGCTGTGGTAAGTGACATGCTAATAATGCAGTAGTACAAGGGTATGAGTACTGGGTATCACATATATCACTTTTGCTGTACTTAACTGCAAACTTTGGGTCATTCTTACTGAGAAGTTTGAAGATTGTGCAGATGTCTTTTATTGAACACAGTCTTCGATGACAAGATATGCCACACGAAAATATATTGAGTAAGCTACTTCAGCTATTCACTTTAGAAGTCTCAATAAAAGAATATTTTAAAGGTTCTGGTTTATATAAGAATTTGTGTAAAATGCATCACCGTGTCATTTGTGTACGTGGTGGTAATTTAGCTCACTGTAGTTATTGACCTTTATGCTCACCCTATGCTTGTGAAAAAGACAGCAATGTTTATATAGCCACGCTCACATTTCTTGCTCACTTTTCTTGATTCTTTCTCCACAGAGCACAGACTATTCCTGCTCACGCCCAATGAAAATATACCTTTGAAAGTAGCATTTGTATGGTGCAATAGAAGTGTACAAAAGAAATATAGAGGTACGCATAATATGAGAAGTTCCAAAATTTTTCTCTAAGCACTTGTTGCATAAGTGTGGCTTGTTCTAGAGCTGTTTATCATATCTTAGAGTATCCATCAAGTTATAGGCAGTTACAAGAAGTTTGCTTTTTGACGCAATATGACATAACCAATAGCCTCATTGCTGAATCAGGCGTATTACTATGCCATAAGCCTAAGCTCTTTGCTAATCTGAACTATAGTGTGTTTGTCTCCTGCAGGTGTTACATCAGGCAGACTTTCCATGTTCTGAAAATACCTGTTCACAGCTCAGAAGCCATCAGCTTAGCATACGCAAAGTACAAAACGTGTTATCACTGAAGGTTTCAGTGGCTTTCTACTGGTAAAGCTCTAAGTATACATTTTTTACAACTGCCACAGTGAAAGACATCTGTCATTATCAATGTCTGATTGAGCATTACAGTGTATACGTCAGTGCTTATTAGACTGCTCATTTCATGGCACTGGGAAAGTGAAAAATGGATGAGGATCAATACATAACTTTGTTAAAGTTTGGAAACCTCTTATCATTCGAGAAGATTGCCTTGGGTTGTACTGTGGGGCTTCTACAATGCCTTGTATGTTGCAAGCTACAGGAGATGAAAAAAACTATGTATACTCGGGGATAGAGCTGCTACAAATCCTACCGAAGAACAGAGTGAGTTCTTAAAGTTTTAGTCGGCCTTGAATGTTTTCACAACGAAACTTCTGTCTCCAACTTTACCTCAAGCATAATCTTCTAGTTACATAGGGCTACCCAGTTTCAGGCAAAAGCCAATGTAGCCTTCTTGCAACCTTGATACTAATGCGCTAGTTCAATGGTAGGACACTTGCTCACTACTGGTAGCTGCTCCTTGCACGCATATTTTTTTGTTGCAGACAGACTAATGAACTTTTCACAAAGTTTGTTTTCTTAACTGACGTAGAACCTAATGAAATCCTATATCTACATTTTGCTCAAGTCACTGATGTGCACAAGAGTTTATTGTCACTGCTATGAAAAAATAACGAGATACCAATAACTGAAGCAATGACATCATAGGATCAGTTACCACATTGATGTGTGTTTATTTCCTAAGCTTGTTCACTATCCCTGCCCCTTTTTGGTGCTGACCTTTTGTCTCCCCGATTGTTTTCACGCGGATTAATGCCTTAACACTCTTCAATGCCTAGTACCATCCGCGTTGAAATGTTGTGAAGCGCAGAATATGAGAAAAGATGTGTACGTTAAATGAGCTTCCGAGCAGAGCTGAGATTTGATACTTCTTTCTAGACCACTACAGTGCCATGTTGTTTAGAATATGATAATCAGTCCCCGCTTTGGATTTTTCACGCCCTCATATTGAAAAAGTTTTTAAAACAGACCTATTTAGTTACTTCTTAGATGCAGATACTAAAACATTCTGATGTCATAAACTTTAAGGATCATTTGAAAATTGTATGTTGTGTTTATGTTATTTTTGTGTGTGTAGTGCAATTTTTATGGCTGAAGCCAACACCTAAGCGGCGGAGTTCTAATTTGAAGATAAACTACTGATATATTTGATCTCGCGTGCTGCTACCATAACCTATTTAGGCAGAAGTACTTTTTGCGTTACTGGACATCATTATCATGTGCAATCTTACAAATGCAGTGAAAAAATGTCTATAAGGCCTGCCCACCCATTTTAGTTGGCAACATTTTTTAGAATGAAAATCTCATGGCTCATACCAAGTGCACTTCTTTAATTGTAGCATTATAGGCTGCTTAAAAAAAGATTTGAGAAGAAGCTGGGCCATGTTGATTTTTTTTAGTTATTTGTAAAAGAGGTTGAAAATAGAAGTGTTTGCTCATGCCATTGCTACTGTGTCCTTTTGTGTGCAAACAATCTGTCAAGTGATAAAAGTTCAACTATATCACAAAGTTTCATTGAGATTGTGGTTCAATGATTGGGGATGTATAATTATTTGTATACCATAATATACTACTATAGTACTTGACAACAATGTCCAACCACTTTATGCTTACAACGAAAATAAAATGTGATGAACATAAGTTCATGGCACATACAACATTGCTAAAACAATTGTTGACTTACAACATAGTTAAACTCAAAGTTCATAGTTTTTTTTTGTTTTTTTTAGCTTGTGAATGGACCAGAAACACATATTTTGGTTTTTCAGTGCTCTCTGCCATAATAGTAGCAGCACATATCTTGATAGAGCTTGACATTGAATGCTTGTGGTGTGGTTGTTGTGTTTATGATAGAGCTAACTGCGTTTTCGTTTTCACGTTTTGTGAATGGCTGTGTAAATATTCTCTCCATATGCAAAAAACTTGCATTGTTAGCGTAGGTGTTCTATTGGGTCCTGCATGCATCACGAATAGGTGTTATATTGCTTGAAGCACATCGACCATTGTTGTACCTTTTTTCGCCAATCAGAATAAAATGTGTTTGTTGACAGTTTTGTTTCTCATTTTCATTGCCACAGCAACATGAAAATATGGTGTTTGGTCATTTAACTTTCATAATTTTCCAACTGTTTAGGCTGTTCAAGTGAGGTAATGAAGTTTGTGCACTAGCACCAGAGGCAGTGCGAAAATTTGTATTTGTGGCGATGAGGTTTAAAGACAAAACAAATTTGGGAGATTCCATGTACCTTGCGTATCGACGTTATGCGAAGCATGCAGAGGGAAGTGACCGTGCTATAATTTTTTACTGAAGGACACGTAATGAAATGATGCTAAATGTATGTATAAATGATGCATGCACAGACATAAGTTAAAGAGTTGCAGATGTTTATAATAACCAATAGTTTGCACTAGCAAAACGATGCCAACAGGACCACGAATATAGCACCACCACAAGCGATAAGCTGATTCGAAGAGCTGGTACTGGCACGGAATGGTAGCCCTGGACACTGCTGCATAAATCAACTTCAGTGCAAGGCACCTAACAACGTGACAGCTGTAATATTGCAGTACATATGTAATGTTTATAAATAGAAATAGCCAGCACTGCAATCATCAATTGACGTTTCATGAATGTTAGGGTATATTTGAAAAGCAGTTCCGATACCTTGCGGGGATCTCTTATGAATATCACGCAGAATGCTTGGGTTCGATTCCTGCTGGGAATCTGACAATTATTTGCTTTCGTCGGGTCAACGCTGCTGACGTCAGGTTTTTTTTTTCAATGCCCACGCCCTAAAATTTTCCATGTGTGTTCTCGTCGTTCCTGGGCATATACTAAGTGTCTATCACCTGTGGCACATACCCACTCGCGGGTATGTGTCACTGTCTGGCGGGAAGTGTTTGACGACGTACGCGAAGGGGCTGTGACATTATTCGTCTTGCCTAGCGCGTCATATTCGTCAAACCACCTTACCCTCCCATACTAATTTTGGTTCTCGCCAAGGTAAGGGTGTGATCACGAGAGCACCCAGATGTGAGCGGCTAGATATTTAGATCTATACATACGTAGATAGACGCCAAAAGCGCTTTCAGTACGCAAAGAAATGACTATAGCATTTAATATGTCGGTGCAAATACTTGTTACCGTCCGATGTGTTCGTCTAAGCAGCAAACGACTTCACATATATGGATTTGACGATAATATTCCCCGCAAGACTTGTGGGAACATCCAGGGACGAGTTTGTTAGTAGAGTGGTGGAAAAAAGCCGTAAAGAGATTGATCGACGCAACTATATGCGAAACAAAGAGACAAGGGTCTGCATGAGCAATGGAAAATCTAGGTGAAATAGGCGAAATACTGCGCTATAAGATTGTGGTTATAAAAGGGAAAAGAAGAGAAAAGTGAGCCCCGTAACTGTCTACATCTGGTGCGACACCTCAACAGTAGCTCACAAGGGATAAGGGTGAGGAGAGATTAAAAGCATAGGATTAAAGATATATATATATATATATATATATATATATATATATATATATATATATATGTGTGTGTGTGTGTGTGTGTGTGTGTGTGTGTGTGTGTGTGTGTGTGTAGACAGAGAGATGCACAGGGACAGCGAGCGACGACGGCAAGAGAGAGAAAATCGGAAAGATGAAACATGGTCACAGGAGTCCGAGGGCGGGGCACCACTCGCGAGAGCTCTTGTCGGCGACAGGAGATGGCGTAGGGCTAATCCAGTCGGCCAGAGCTGCTCTGTCGTCGTCATAGGGGCTAAGAGTAAACCACGAAGGCCAACTAAGCATTTTCGAGTAGATCGTATGCTATGCCCTGAATAGTCTCACTGGCATACAACCACCTGTGCGGCCTGTACAAACAAACGCCGTGACAAGGAGAGCGAATGGTGGCCACGTGAGACTGAGGAAGACAGGGAAGGGTAAGGAACTGTTGGTGTTATTCTCCTTTCCGTTATGTTATTTCACACCGCTTTTCTATTCATTGACGGACGCTCTGTCGTGCTGCTTTATTAGTTTTATAGACTATTTCACTTACAACGTGTGGGTGTCGCCATGGGGGCGTCGATGTTTTTTGTTTGTTTTCGTTCATTGCGGTGTCAATTATTAAGGCCTTGAAATATCGTATGCACCAACTCAAGCGTTTTTATGCGTATGCGTCTACCGTAACGCTGTTCGTTTAGCTGTTAAAGATGCAGAACAGAAATGAAGGTTACAAACCAACATGGCGGCGCTGAAAGCTATCCCTAAAATAGAGATCTTGGCAATGAAGGCAAGGATACGGAGGCGAAGTGGGAGTGTGTCACCGCTCAAGAATATAGTGCCACAATCAGTGGCACTATATTCTTGAGCATATATTCTGAAGTATATATCTATAAACGTTGGCCACAATTGCTTCCGTGTTTTCTAGAGAAAAACACTTAAAAATATTTTTATGTTCTGCAGGATGTGGCTTATAAATAAAAGCAGCAAACACCAAGGAAACATTCATATTTCTTTTCCTTTGTACAGTTTCATTTCGTGTTTTTTTCACGCGTGCGAAAAAGTCTCACGTTTTGCGTGCGCCTCAATTCAAAATGGCTTCGTCTTCAAGGGAGCGCTGGTCGCCGTCCTACTATTTCGACGACTCGCCGAAGCAGCTTGTGACGAATTTCATTCGCAAATGACTGCACAAGCAGACTGAGCAAACGGTATGCACTGTTTTTATTCGAGCTCTGCCGTCATTCGAAACGCGAGCCCATCAAGACTGCATCGCGGATGAGTACATGTGCAGTACTACTTCACCCCTGTATGTTTCCCTTCATGGCAAAGAAACGAGGTCTGCGAGTATAGAAATAAACGCCTTCCCTCTCCTCGAATCACCATTACTACCACCACGCTATATAGCACACGTGTCAAAGCTAGCGCCAGACGTTTTGACATCCAACAGAGATCGAAAGCCCGACAACATGCAACAAATTCCTAGGGGACGTCGCTAGGGAAAACTACAAACGAATGTTTGGCGTATGCCGATCACAGCCTTTTCCGGTTGTGCATCGGGCATTGAAGGAATTTTTTTCCCTCAGTGGAAACACGAGAAGGATCGACGTTAATTTATCAGGTACTTTATTACACAAAATAGCGCGTACAGTCTTATGGTCTATGACATCGAACAAAAGCGTTTCTCAACAGAACGTGTCGCGCGAGTGTCGGTGAACTCACAACTTCGACATATACGCACAGATAAGACGTATAGCTCAGTCGTAATACACAGTGGTGGTATTTCAACGAAAGTGACCCCTTATTCTCATCAAAGAAGCAAGCGAAGCGCTGATATTTTTGCAAAAAGCTGCTGGTACACCAGCACAGAAAACATAGCAATGGCACCTCGCATCGTGGGCTCGCAGCAGCAACTGCCTAAAGTCGGCATAAAAGCCGGTGATGTTCTGTTTTCATTCCTCAGCGCCCACGAAATTTTCCCATTTTAAGTAATCTTTCTCTCGAATAGCTTTATTTATTTTTTATTTATTTATTTATTTAAGTATACTGCAGACCTTCTCGGTCCAAGCAGGAGTGGTACATAGGATATACAAACAATGATGTCACGTACAGAAAGGTACCGACACAATCCAAGAAGAAGAAAGAAAAAAACTATTGAAGTCCAAGTAGCCAAAACAACAGTGTCATAATGCAACGTTCAGATTCATGCTAAAAGAACAAACCAGTCAAAGGGAAAAAAACTGCTCACAATAAATCCCTATTCATACATTTGCGTCTATTGTTCAAAACTTATAGTTTTAATCTTTTCAATAAAGGATTCTACGGTGTCACAGTTCACAGCTATTAATGGAAGTTGATTCCAATATGCAATTGATGACGGAAAAACAGAGTTTTTGTGAATGTTGTTGTGACTTGTGGGCAGTCGTATTGTCTTATTGTGGTTAGTTCTCGTAGAATGCCTGAAAGGTTCAAGAAGATAGTCTGATCTGGATATGGCATATTTCCCATGATAAAGAAGATACAGGAATTTAAGTTTAGAATGTATTCTCCGTTCGGAAAGGCAATGAAGTTCGGCTCTTTTACGCAGATTAGTAACACTGGTATACCTAGAGTAATCGGAAAACACAAATCGAACTGCTAAGTTTTGCACTCGCTCAATTTTTCTAATGAGAAATTTATGATGTGGACTCCAAATTATATCGGCGTATTCTAGTGCTGGTCTAATCAGGGTCTTATAGGCGGTTAGCTTTACTGCAGGGGGAGTGTTACGGAGTTTTCTCTTTAGGAAGCCCAATTTACCTTGCGCTTTCGAACAAATAGCAGTTATATGTGGATCCCAATTAAGGTTGGATGTTAATGTAACTTCCAAATATTTAACTTGATCGCTTTTGGTAATTTCTAAATTGTCTATTGTATAAGCAAATTTGAGTGTTTTTTTCTTACTCGTGAAAGTTATGGCAACGGTTTTCCGCGCGTTCAATGTCATTCCCCACTGGGAACACCAGGCTTGAATTTTTGTTAATGAGTGATTAAGGTTAATCTGGTCCTCAGTTCGATTTACCCTTGTGTACACAACGCAGTCATCTGCGAAAAGCCTTATTTGAACGGGTGAGTCAATGACCATAGGAATGTCGTTGATGTAGATAAGAAACAAAATTGGTGCTAAGACTGATCCTTGTGGTACGCCCGAAAGGACGTTCAGGTGGTTTGACGTGTGGTTGTTCACAGCGACAAACTGCTTGCGGTTGTGTAGATATGATGTTATCCATGTAGTAATATTATCTTCAATACCAATTGCATGCATTCCTGCCAGTTTTCCTGCAGACACAAAACGAAACTTTCCTGGAAGAGTGACTTCAAAACGCTGATCCGTTTTCAGAGTTAATATGAGGAACTAGGGATACACGTTGTCGTGGTGTTTTTTTTCCTAAATATTTACAATACAACGTTCTGCACTCACAACCAGCGGCCGATGGGTTGGTCACGTGCCACACCACCTCCCCGAGAAATTTGTTTACTGTCATAGGATGCCAGACACAAAATGACACTCGATCGCACGTGCTTACCCGGCCCCCACAAAGGTACAAGACATGCCCTGCACGTCGTGGACTCCGTGTCTTGAAGCATCCTTTTTTTTGTTCCCTCTAAGATTAAAGCTGAAAATATCTCAGAAAAAGGAAAATATTTTGGTTTGAATGACCTGTTGACAGGCCTGCTAGAGCAAAAATATGGCTCCTAAGATATCCCGAAACCTTCATTTGGGTCGTCCAGAGAATTCACAATGTGGCGGCCAGGTTTAGCCTGCCTGTTCCAACGTGGGAGTGGTCTACTGAGTGCTATAGTTGAGTCTCTCAACACTCGTAAAAAGTTCATCCATTCATCTAATATTCTAGGGACCGTAGCAAAGACAGCAGAACGTATTGTAAAGCTGTGATATCTAGCACCACGTGGCCATTTCAATGCGGCGGAGCTCGCTTACTCATATGTATCTTACTGTGACACGAGATATTATTCTAGAAGCAATGACGATATAGAAAGGCTGGCGAATTGATAGACGAAACTGACAAAAAAATCAATTTTCCGAAAAGGGGCATTCAGCTGACATGCCAAAAAGCAGGTCCCATGTTTATGCAGTAATATTGCATATCTGGGCTCTTGAAGTTTGTATACTTTTTAGATGTGCAGCGAATGTTTGTGGAAATTGTAGAATAAGTTTTTCGAGTCATTTGTTGTAAGCATTCGTTGTTATTACTTGCGGTGTAGATGGCTGCCCAATGAGACAACCCTGTAGTTACACCATGCGTATGCGTTTTTTTTTTCACCTTGTTATTTTGCATTAACAAAGAGACAATAGTGAAAAAATAATGAAATACTATAGACTATAGATATAACAAATGGTAGCCAATTTTAAACTCCACAGGTTTATTGATAGTTGAGAAAATCAGTGTCAGAAGGGTTATTTTAAATTTCCCGTTGACATATTCAACAACGTTTTGCAACCAACGAACCAACCAATCGGTGATGACATCACCAGTTTCAATTCCTCGTTTTTTTGTCGCATTTCCATAACACAATCTAAACGAAATTTTCTGCAGCGTCATAGATGGATCTTCTGGCTCCTTCAAAGCACAGCGCATTTTATTTTGATTGATTAGCCCCTACACAGGCTTTAGGAGGCACCTTCCAATTCTGAAACGTCGCAGGACCAAATAAAATTTATTTAACCTCACAGTGATATGCGGAGGAAATTCATCGTGGCGTCTGCAATGGTATTTTCTTTTTGCGCCAAGCATCTTCTCGTAGGAACTATAACACTCGTGGTATCGTGAAAGAGTACTCCACTAACACGAGAACAACACATTTTTCTCTTTAAAATCCCGGGAAACGAAAATTCAGCACCACAATTATTTAGTTATCTCCACTGTGCCGTCCTCATAATGTCCTCCAGCGTGGGTGTGGGCCATAGACTCAAAGAACTTGACCTGACTTGACTCATGAACATACTAACACCACCACCACCGTCACGCGCTGGCCGCAGCGATAATTGAAGAAGAAGAAGAGTTCTGTCGTCTCGGTCGGTCGAATGCGGTCTCCCCGTCGGACTCCGTTTCCGCCGCCTTCCTACCATGGCCCAAAACCAGAACGTGAACGTGTGGCGTGCCACGCACATCCTCCTCTACACCTGCACCATCGGGACATCGCTGGGCGCGCTGCTGAGCTACCGCAACATGAACTCGAGCCTGGAGACGACCATGAGCAAGTGCATGCTCTACACGCAGCCCTGGGTCGAGCTGAACGTCAAGACGGGCAACTGCCGCATCGACCTGGCGCGCACCGAGTGGGGCGGCGACGGGCTCTGCAACTTCGTGCTCTTCTCCATGCTCGCATCGTTCGTGTACGGCGTCATCTCCGTCTGGTTCTTCATCATGTGCGCGCCCAGCCGGAACTTACCCGAGGACGACAGGTGAGGCAACCTTTATTTGCTGCGAAGCTCTGTGTGCCTAGGCTCATGGTAGATTTCGTCCACGGACCGCTCAGGGATGCCACTGCTCCTACAATGCTGCAGGCTCATCAGTTGATATGTCAATGGGTCCGGTCATGATTGAACTTGTCTTAGTTATGTTTTTTTCGGTCAACGTCTTGTGGTGCGAAAACAATGTACATGCTATATTTACATCATCATCACAATCATCACCAGGACTGCACCACATGGCAGAAAAAATGGCCTCTCCCATTTTTCGTCAACCAGTCTTGTTCTGTACTTACTGCGCCACAGAATAATAAAAAATCCCCACGCAGAGCTATACCCCACTAAATACGCTATGTCTCATGATTTCACTAACTGAGAATCGGGAAAATAATGAGCGATTTTCTTGGAATTACCAGCTTAGAGTAATTCATAACGAAACTCGATTTGTGTGGCTGCAAAAGGTAGTTTATTATACATACCGCATTGCAGCAAAACAATTCATTATCGCTGCTGCCAAGTCCTGCGCGCGACTACGTCCGGCGACGCTATAGAATGTTCACTGAATCATCTATTATAGCTGACCCACTTAAAGTTAATGTGAATATTAACTATTCCTACATGTGGGCCAATGAAGAGCATGCCACTATGAATTTGATGTGAGTGTTTAGTTTTCCTGGGCACAGGCTCACCCAAATGAGATTTGACCATTCACTCGTTTGGCTGCTGCGTTTCGCACTGTTACGGCTATGTTTCGAGAGAGAACGGATACACTTCACAGGCATTTACACACACGGCGTGTATCAGGAGTTATCATTCATAACTTCTCTCTTTTAGAAATCGGCGCGATGCGTTCGCTCAAAGCACGTGGAGGTGTCGCATCTGAGAATTCTGCAAAGTATTGTCGGGGAAGTTCATTGTGTTGACAGTAAAGAAGAGCTTGCTACAGAGAACAATGCAACAGGAAAGTGAAATTATATTTGTTCTTTGATGTGAGCGCTTGTTTACAGTCTGAATACAAACAAGCTTATTTCGCAACTTTCTTCCTCCAAAAAAGTGAGATATCCTACGAAACAACGCCGCAGGAAAAGCAGGCGTGGTGTTGATTGTAGACTAACTTTCTTGTGGAATAAAAGCAGTGAAACAGTAAAGCGAAACTGCATTATTTGCTCTTTGTTTCTTAAGGTGAGTGTTTGTATAGTGCCAGGACATTGACATAGTTCCCTTGAAAGCATTTGCATCCCTAACAGCTCGTATTGTGTGCTGCAGTGAAGCATGAGAATTTTTTATTGCACCTGAATAACGTCTATGCGAACGATGTTATATAAGGAATGGTGTAAGAAATCGGCAATAAGAACATCGTCGTCATGGTGATCGGTATTACTGCAGTGTTATTTCTACTGCTAGTCATTACGTTTTTGAGCGATGTATAGTGACGTTGATTTCGAATCACAGGGCTCCTATGTGCATACTGATTGGAAAGGCCTTGAACGTTTGCAACTTTTTGACACCACCTAATTACCTACCCTATCTCATTTCTGTTTGTTACATTCATCTGAAGCAACGACTACTCTATATACCGCGAGTTGCCGCCGATAATTCTAAAACCACTTTTTAATAATCTTTTCGGGAAGAGGCGACTTACTAGTGTCGCCACGTCATTGCAGAGTAAGTAAATCAGTGCACGTGAAACGACACAATGCTTTCATTTTAGTGTGTAAACATCATTACAAAGAAGCGTGTCAGAAGTTTTGTTTTGTATTAAAACTTGACACGTTGAAATTTTTGTATAATAATTTGAAATGCTACTAAGTGAATGCGGAAACCATAAGAAGCAAGAAAAATTGGAGGAAAAGAACGGCAGGGAGGTTAACCAGCCTATAGGCAGCTGGTTGTTTTCAAGGTGTTCTATATGCCAAAATAACATGTCTGATAATTTTCGCAACTCTTGTTCTGATGCCTGTGCATCTATGTACGTTATAGTTGCGTGTGGACATACTATCATTATGCTGAGGATCCAGACACTTTGACAATGTATTTGTTTTAGCATAAGTCATTTAATAGGGTTAATTTCAATTCGATAATCACAATATACTCGTCACAGAGGGTGACACTAGCGTTGTATTGTGGAAATTAAGGCACGTGCATAAAGCAGTTCCTAAAACGCGATTCTTGATTTCTCGCAGCTTCGTGCACGTGTGGAAGATAGTGCCACCGGCCACGGCTCTGAGCACCATTCTCGCGCTACTCACTCTCATTATGGCCTGGCTGGTGACCAGCGGTGTCAACACCTTTTTCTACGAGCTCGAGTTACGCGTCCTGAGGAAGTGAGCACGGCTAAGACAAAGACAGTTCTGCTTCAGAACAAAACTAAGCCAACAACGATAAGTGTTTCTAGCTTCCAGAAGGTTAAAATATTGATATTATGTGGGGTTTAACGTCCCAAAATCTTGATACGAGTACGAAAGAACGCCGTAGTGAAAGGACGCCGCAAATTCCAACCGGTCGGAGTTCTTTAAGGTTACCTAAATATAAGTACATGGGACTCAAACACTTTCGCCTCCACCAAAAATGCAGCCGCCGCAGCAGAAACTCGACGCCGCGACACTCGCATTAGCAGTCGAGTGCTCATAAACACTAAAACATGGCGGCGCGACTGGATTTTAGAAGGCTGCTTGAATGAAAGATGGTATTTGTGATATTTCAAAACAAGGAACTTAGTTAGTTAGTTATAGTGGGTTGCTAGACGCATGTTAGTTATATTGAGTTTCTAGACTCATCAGCTTACTTTGGGTATCATACAAACATTTACGAAAGTGATATCAAAGAGGATGAGACGAACGCCAGATTTCAGCCAACCTAGACAGGACCGCCTTTGGGAAGGGATTTTTCTTACTACGGTCTGCATGCACGTGGCCAATAAGGTAATACCTATGCTCAATATGGCGTACAGTGGCCATAAGATGACTCGATCCATTTATACATTCCAGGAAGACTTTCAATTACATTTACTGAGGCCTTAAAGACAATGCTATAGTGGTCGAATGTTTCATTTTCTCATCCCCAGCCTTCCGCTCATCCCCAGCCTTCCGTTTGTACACTACTGCTTGCAATGAAAACATTCCCGGCCACGCAGTGAAGTTATTGCCGTAGTTTCAACAGACATAGCTTTTGGATACGCTTTGCCATGATAAGGCCTTCTTACTTTTTCACTTCGCCAAAATGAAAGTGACCATCTGACTTCTGAAAATCTGAATGGTTCTGACTAGCTTCCACAGTTGTCGAGGTGACATCTCGTAATGCATGATGTAACGTAATTTTTTTTTATAAATCTGTGGCTGGTCGAATGGCAATGAAATGAGCAGAATGGAGTTCTTGTTCGTACTTCTTGTGCAGTCCATTCCAAGCGATTTCAATGAGGTGCTCTCTCTAATACATTCTCCGTGCGTTCTTTATAAGTGCCGAAACTTGTTTTCGAGATGATTCATGGGTGAATCAGTGGTAGTCTTTTTCTGTGGAAACTTCTGTTTCAGTTGGCGAAGCTTCTCTCAACACTTGAAGTGAAGACTGAGAACGTCTTTTCCTGGAAGTTTGCCGATGAGGCACTGAGGCCATCAGCCTCTCAAGCCGCTTGGTCAAACCTTTCACCAGCAGGTGTTTCAAGCCAGAATAGTCCACCAAGGTGTCCATGTTTAGGCTGATGTCTTGAAGGGTTCCACTGCCTTGTACTGATGTCCAGAATATTGACTAAGGATGCTTATTCTTTGGCGTGCAGCAAGAGAAGCTCACGCAGCCACTGAATTGCCGCACAGTCTTGAATGCACTGTTGACTGTGTGGAACCACCGCCTCTGGCAACTCCTCTGCATGGTTGCCCAGGCCATTCAGTTCATGCCTCTTTTGTCGTCTGCTGACTCAGACGTTGTATATTGTTGTATAGTGTTTGTATTATGCGTCTTCTGCTCTGTCCTATCCTGTATGTGTTACACTTCGGATACTAAGATAACCAACAAGCCCGCCGTGCAACTTTAATGATATAATGCGTCCTGCAGACTTTTTTTATTTTCTAAGTTGAGCCTGATGTTGTTCAACTCACTTTCGCTTCGTCTTCAGCAGCATTAGTGTATTTTCTCTTCTGGTGAAAGAAATTAGTGCTTTTCGTATGCAAAAAATTAGCAGCTCTACCCTATCAGGAGAAAATATGTCAAGCGAAGGTTTGCGAGGACGATCCTAACGTGTGGCTTATCTTTGCAGAACAACAGATAGGTGGTCGAATGAGTTCGCGTTCGTAAAGGTTGAAAGACAGCGCTAGAACAAATACAAAGAAAGGCGGGGCATGCGCTTTTTTTTCTTTTGCTTGCTTCAAAGCCTACGTTCCTGAGAGATGCGGGGAGCGAAATATTTGTTCGAGTCTTCTCTGCTTGTGAGACCCCTTTAAATCCTCACACCAAGGGCGCACACATTTTTTTCCCGTCAGTCCTCCCGTTCCCAGTGAGCTAGCAGCGTCGAAGAGGAGATGCTTTGTATGGCTAAGCTCGGACTCATTCCTTATCGTAGTCTACGAGAGTGAGGTGGGGTGTAATGCGCGACTGTAAGTGGGGATGGCAGCGTACAGAGGATTCTCGCAATGGCCTCAACTACGCTTCGTTGGGCAAAGGGCGTTGTCTTATTCTCATTGCTGTACTGTCATGGTATCATCTCAAGACCCTCGCTAGCTTGCCTTGGTGCTCACCAGCAGTGGGTGAGGAGAGTTTTAGCGAACGTCGCCAGCTTCCCAGAGTTCGCTTCACTTGAAAAATATCTGTTCAATAAATGATCTAAACGGGCTGGTACGTAGAACACTATTGTGATGTTGATCTTGTATGCTGTAGTTGGTGTGCATTGTGATTGCACCACTTTTAGGCGCACACCTTCGGATTTTCAGCTATTTCGTAAAACGTGCTGTAATTCCCCGTCCCTTTAGGGTACATAACGTGTTGCTTTCATGCGCTGAAATAAAGGAGCGGATGTTTCTCTAAGAGTATTTTTCAAAACAAGAACACGGATTGTGTGGAGTTTGACATTAGTACATTACGTACGGGGACAATTTTATTCAATTTACTGAAGTTTATTTTGATTGATTGGTTTTTCCCCAGTTGCACCACCCGTGCGGGCGGACCCGCGGCCTGGGAAAACGATAGCGTGGCCACGCTCTACAACGAAAGACTCACGACGCAGGTGCGTTACAAGGAGAATACAGATAAAACATGGACACGCAGGCGTAATACGAACGGAATGTGCACTTCATGGTACATTCGTGGGAAATATCTATATATAAAAATGTTTATACCTACATTTTCAGACAAATTTTGGCACTCAATGAAGCAAATAATTTTTTTCTTCTCATCGTTCAAAAGATAGAAACGATGGCTCAGTCATTCACGCTTTCTGCCGCAAATAACGCATCTCCCGCTGAGAAAGTGAAACACCTTTGAACTCTGGGCAACATAATCTGCAATTCAAAGCCACTGCGTTCGAAGATTTCGTGCAGCCTACGCCACGAACGCCTAAATCAGAGTCACGCTTCGGAAGAGCAGAAATATGCACACCGTCTGGAACCTATATCTCAGAAAACATTCTTTGCACAATGGCTTTACATCCATACTTCCATTGTAATTTCCCGCGAGTGAATCCATATGGTCCCATTTTTTTACGAGGATGCACACCAAGAATGTGACGACACGAGCACCGACTCTCAACACAAACTGTCGTTACAATTGTGGTCTGCGTCCTCGTCCTTTCTTGTTTCTTGCGCTGTAAGCTCATCAGAAATGAAATTCCACCTATACTAGCCGTAATTTCTCTTCTTGTTCAGTATATCTGCTCCTCTATGGCAGCAGTCTTCAAACTATTATTATCTGCTAGAAAACAATCGTGAACTCGCGTATTTTCTTATCATAATATTTCTCTTACAGATCTTCGTGTGGCTTATCGTGCTCTGTTGGGTAATGGCGGCCTTGTCCCTTGTCTGCCGCTGCTTGACGGCTGCCGACTTTGGCGGTGGCGGAGTGGTGAGAAACTGAGTCTTTATGCTAAATCTTAATAGTTCAAGAACTAAAACTAACAGCCCAAACACAGAACACGCCCCATTCATTCATTACGAATAGATCATCACACTGGTGCTGAACGCAAATACAAGATGGTAAACAAATAATTCAGGGACCTCTGTCGTATCATGTTTGGGCTGAGTACCATTATGAATGATTCGTCCCAGCCCGCCCCAATCGCAACTGCTGTGAATACAATCGTTTCATTCCATTATGAACTGTTGACTTACAAGACAGATTGATGTAGCGAATCCATGAAAATGTAGCTAGGTAGGTATTATTTTTGTAGTGGTAAGAAAAACTTATACCTCATAGGTGTAGAAAGAGCAGGGTTGGCGGTAATGCGTGAGAAGTAACGCCGTAACCGGTAACGCTACACTTTACATTTGTCGGTAAGTGACGTACTCGTCACAGTTTCGGGACTGTAACGATTCGCGTACTTACGTTACTATTTTTCGGTGACGTATGGTGTCCCGTTACCCATTACCGTTTTCTTATTTTTTCTTTTTTGAAACGAATAGAAATCTAAGGCTATCGAAATCGAGCATATTCTTTAAAAGCATTACTATTTTCTTTCTTTTCTTTCTCTTGTGTTGAATTGATCAAAAAAGTATTTCAAAACGATCTATTGCTAAACATGTTGACATTATGAACTAATTCGTTTATATGCATCGCATCGCTCGCTTAATGGCCCATCCCCTATGATGGGCTGTGCCAGATTCAAAGGATCGATCAATCAAATTGATCAATAAATAAATCAATCATTTGTAGGTTAAATTTTCCCTGAGCTTGACTCAACCAATTCAGTTTGTCCTAGTGTCGGACTGTTGCCTGCTTGCCAGGTATGAACAAAGAAAGAACATGCGCAATCACTTTTGTTTGTGGAAATCGTGGGTGGAAATTTCTTATGGCAAGCCGTATCCCAGCCCATATAAGAGACAGCCGGCAACTTCAACCGGCCTACAGGTGCGCTGCCGATAGAGTCTGCGTCAGCGGAAATTTGCACAGCATAGAGAACAGGCGTGACCCAATGGCAGGAAGAAAAGTCTTAAAAATAAAGCGAGACGCGAAACAATGATTTTTTTTCCCTATAGCGCAAAAAGAAACACAATTCGTTTGCTTTTAACGTGGTAGTTTCATTGGCATCCCTCAGTTTCCCAACGATACCAATGTCCCACGAACGCCCCACCATGGTGGTCTAGTGGCTAAGGTACTCGGCTGCTGACCCGCAGGTCGCGCGATCAAATCCCGGCTGTGGCGGCTGCTTTTCCGATGGAGGTGGAAATGTTGTAGGCCCGTGTACTCAGGTTTGGGTGCACGTTAAAGAACCCCAGGTGGTCAAAATTTCCGGAGCCCTTCACTACGGCGTCTCTCATAATCATATGCTGGTTTTGGGACGTTAAACCCTACAAATCATTAATGTGGCACGAACACCACGGCTTCCCACAGTTACAGCTAGGTAACCACTGGTAACTACACAGCTGGCATGTTGGCAGCTTTTCTCCTAACTGTGGTTATTGCAAACGGGTGACTCCGTGAGTGATCGGCATGGATCCGAAAATGAATATTTTAGTTCTGATTGAGTGTTTAATATTTCATGCGTATGTCACTGAACATCTTCAAAAGGAACCTTGTATTCTTTTAAGCTCTTAATTTACAAGGCATGAGATCTGGACTATCGTCCACATGGTGGGACCAATTTCAATACTCGGCGCCCTTGAAATTTAGTGAAGATCCAACACACATATTAGTGTTACAAAGCAGACATTTTGCGTATAAAATGTATTTTCGACAAAGAGTAAAGTAGCATTGTCAAAAACTTGTAAAACGAAGGAAAGTAGGTTTAAAAAATGGCTCAATATGCGTAGTTTTATGATAGTTGCTACAGAACAGTTGCTACAAAGTTGATAAGACTTCTGAACCCTGTCTCGAACACAAATTTTGCTTCTTTATCGCTGCAGCGGCAGCTGCATCTCTGATTATTGAACTCCTCGTGGCAGTGAAAACTTGCGCTTGCAAAAGATGAAACAACATTAAAAATTAAATTAAACAACATTAAAAAGTATTATCGGTTGTCTTCAGACTCCTGATTGAGCGAGGCTGATCAAGGCATTTCTTTAATACTACAAAATTTGCACATCCATTTTGCTTGTAAAAGCACGCCAACACTATAGACATTTTCTGCGTAGATCGTCTGTCTATGCGCACCGGCGTCGCAAAGGCATGCGCCGTGTTTTTTTCTGGCCAAAACAGGAGATAGGTGCAGACCAAGGGACATCTGTTGTCACAAACGTGTTTATGTCTCCCCCCCCCCCTTCCCAAAGAAAAAATGAAGCGCCAGTGCAGTTCTCCGATAGTGCCCATACTGGTGCCCGACAGGCTATTTTCGGAGGCCAAGGACCACCAGTACCGATTTCCACGAGCTCCACTGAGGGTGCAGCTCGGATAAGGAAAAGGCTGATTACTGTAAAGTTAACGAGGATTCAGTCATGTTTGTCAATAGTGCGCATGATTGAATATCATATGGCGTATTATGTCCCATCGACAAAAAAAAAATGGCTTCTCGCTGTTACAGTGCCAAAAGCGATCACACGCATTTAACTCTACATGCATATTTAAGCTTCTATAACACTGGTAAGGCCCAGTGCACCTGTACAAATATTTCTTAATAAACGAAAATTGGGGTATATATCTTGTTTGGCTTAGAAGTGATAAACATAAACTCAATATTTGTAAAATTCCTTTTCTGGCTTCCTGCAGCAGACACATTCAATAAACGTTATGCTTTGGAAGTAACGGCAGACATAACGTGCTTTACTTTTTCTCGGTAATAGTTACGCGTTATGTTTTTATGGAGGTAACTGAGAGCGGTAACGCGTTCCTTTGATTGCGATAGCATATATATCGACCCTCTCGGCTGTATTCTGTCGCTAACGTCGGCGTTGACATTGGCGTCTGCGTCACTCACACAAACACACACACACACACACACACACACACACACACACACACACACACACACACACACACACACACACACACACACACACACACACACACGCACACACGCACACACGCACACACACACACACACACGCACGCACGCACACGCACACGCACGCACGCACGCATGCATGCATGCATGCACGCACGCACAAACACACACACACACACGTTTACTTATTTAGATATATGCATGAAAGAAAATAATCCAGAAGAAGACTCAGACTCGTGCGAGACGTTAACCACTGAGCTATGAAGGAACACCTCCTGAAACGTTCAAACGGCTAGCTATTTATATCTACCACTTGCCGCTGGTGACGGGCATCTCGGGGGGAACTATCGTGTTTTCGATATTACCGGTAAGGCGCCCAATGAGCGCGCGTCGCCACATCGTCACGACGTGGTGGCGCGCGGTCTCATCTCCCACGCGTACTCTGCCTCGCGGAGATGAAGGAGATGGACGCTCACTCGCGCGCCCTTATCTCGCGGTGGGGAGGATCGTACGTCTTGGCTGGCTTTGGGCTTTCACCGGAACAATTGTGTTGCAGTTACCGGGAGCACAAAAGTCACTGCAATGGTTACACAGTCCTCGTTTGCGAAAAGGGCACGCTTTTCAGGCACAGCGAAGTAACAATTGAGACGCTTATTTGCGTTGATCTGTACCTGTGAGTACGTTTTTTGCGTCATTTGTGCGTGAGCTTGCCGAATGTGGTCCACCCCATTTTTATTCTTCTTGTTAATCCACTCGCATGGTTCGGCTCCGCGGTTACTGCCTGTACTAAGTAGACATATTTATTTGCAACTTCCAGCGTCTCTGCATCTATGGCAACGTGCTCTTTTCTGCCGAGACAGTTGCACATTACTTCAGTCAGTTTTGTGCATACTAATTTTGAGACCTACTTTTATGCTTTCCGTATCCAGTCAAGTAAACATTCTTCCCCTTAGTTATTCATCAAGGCGATGTCATCAGCGAACGGCAGGTTACTGAGATACTCTCCGTTAACTCTTATTCGTAACTCTTCGTAATCTAGGGTCCTGAAAGGACCAAGAAGTATTTCGTGCAAGCTACTCCACAATATACTGTATTCATACTATCAATCAGGTTATAGAAAAATGCCCTGAATGTCACCTATACATAACCTTCATGGATTACGAGGAGGCGTTTGACTCAGACATCAGCAGTAGTGCAGGGTCTACGGAAGCAGAACGTCAAAGACCCCTACCTAAACATACTGGGATAAATCTACAGTGGACCAACAGCCACCATAGCTCTTGATAAAGAAAGTGACGGGATCCCAATAAATAGTTTGTAAGGCAGGGAGACAAGCCTCTCCAATTCTATTCACTGCGTGTTCACTCCTTTAGTAACCGTATTAGGTTATATAATTTTAGTGGACTACAATTAGTCAGATTGAACTTTACATCTTTTTTGTTACATCTGCCTATATATTGCCATGTCCCAATGATTCTCTTGCAAAAGTATGGGATAAAAAAAAAATGGCCCGCAGCTTCCCTCGGGGGAACACTGAGGAGGATGCGGACCATATAATTGGTTAACGGGGTGTTAAAGTGCGACTTACTTGGGTCGATGGCTAAATTGGTTAACGTGGTTGTGAAATGGGGTGTTAAATTGCGACTTACTTGGGTCGATAACTAAATTGGTTAACGTGGTTGTAGGAGGGGGTGTTAAATGAGTGAACACGTACACACGTATGCGAAAGGGCGGCGCTGGTCGAAGGGACGTCGATCATTGTGTTTGTGGATTCGTTGGAATTCATTTCACCGCGACCTTGGACGTCGACGCGCCGTACAAACCAACCGACGAGCGGCAACTGAGCGAGCGAGCGCCGACCTTGAGTATATACAGCACGACGGCGCATGCACTGTCAGCTGTTGAATGTTCTCGAAGCGCGACGCCACATGCGCGTCCACTGGAGAATCAGGAGAATTGTAGATGTCGAACGCGGTGTGTAGAGGAGGAAGGGTGCACAGATGGTGGAGGAGTGAAGCGCGCGCGGTGTGTAGAGGAGGAAGGGATGCACAGATGGTGGAAGAGTGGGCGACGGCGCGACGGCGCATGCGCGCGCGTCAGCTGTCGAATGTTCGAGAAGCGGTGCGGACGGCGCGGACGGCGCGGACGGCGCACTACAAGGCGCGAGTATAAGATGCTCCGCATCTAAAACGAGGTGGCGTTCTCTGTGTCGCGACAGGACTAACGCCTTCTGCGGCGCAACGCGCAGATGCTTACTACTCTGACGTTATCTCCGCTCGGCACACTCTACCGTTACTCGTGGCACACTCTCACCACAATGGCCGATAACTACTACATGTAACTACAGGGGTAAGCGCTCGTCACAGCAACATACTCATAGAGAACAAATCACATCATACTCGCATGTGATCATACTCACTTGAACATGCTGAAAGGGTCACATGTGATCATATGAGTGTGCGAACTCATACGGACAGGTCACACATGAGAACACAGACGCAAACGCACACACTGAGTTTTGAGACTTTGGCATGGCTGATTTTACCTCTAGCAGCAACTGGAGGGCTATTCATTCATTCAGTTTGGGATCGCACACTATGTACTAAGAGCCATAAAATTGAGAAGCTTCATTGATATTTTTCTACAAATCATCCTGTGCGATTGTATTTGCTGCTATGTTCTAACATCTAAATGTTCTAACTTCTATTCTAATGAAGTCAATAAAATTTAAATTCGTCCAAACTTATCTTAAGAGTGTTACTAATACGGCAGAACATACAGCAGCATCTACGAATGATCTGTCAATGTAGGAGGCTTTGTACGTACTTAGTTGAAAACACGAAGAAAGCTTTCCTGATTAGTGGCGACACAATTTACAAGCTTTATTGCTGCTGGCTGCACCAGCGTCTAACGCGATATGGGAAGAAATTGAGGCTGTAGAGGAAAACGAAATTTGCAGCATATCCACGGAGTGAATGATGGAGAGTGGGGCGAAGCATTCGTCCGTCCATTCGTTCGTGCTTCCGTCCGTTCATGCGTCCGTCTGTGTGACCGTCCATGTGTCCATCCGCCCGTCCATGCGTGCGTCTGTTCGTGTGTCCGTCCCTGCGTTCGTCCATGCATCCACCTCTGCGTCCGTTCATGCGTCCATCCATGCATCTGTCTGGGTGTCCGTTCGTCCATCTATTCAACACTCCAAGTACCACCATCTCACATCTTTTCATCATATATTCCTCATATAGAAGCACCGCCATCCAGCGGACATTCCAAGGACTAAACGAGAGGTGGTACACGCACACTTTCTTACGGCATGCGCTTCGGGTCTACTTCCCACCTTTAACCACCTCGAGTTCATGGTATATACTAGTTCACTGTATTCATGGCACTGTGGCCCGACGCTCGCTAAACCTTTCTAAAACTAAGGAGGTTACGCCCAGTGAGTATAACGTAGCAACCCTTTCTTGTCAGATAGTGCTCAATGTACATGCCAATGGCTGCTAATGGTAAATGAGAGACAGGAGAATTTGGCTTTTACTTTCTTACGGCTCGCGCTTCGTATCTACTTCCCACCTTTAACCACCTCGAGTTCATGGTATATACTAGTTCATTGCATTCATGGCACTGCGGCTCAACGCTCTCTAAACCTTTCTAAAACTAAGGAGGTTACACCCAGCGAGTATAACGTAGCAAGCCTTTCTTGTCAGATAGTGCTCAATGTACATGCCAATGGCTGCTAATTGGGATCGCAGCGTGCGCGTTAACCGAAAGGCGAATGCTCCTGTCTCTCATTCCCCATTAGGTGCCATTGGCATGTACATTGAGCATTTTTTTGTTATTGTGCAACAACGCACAGAAGAAATATCTTACCGCCACCACCTTAGAGGTCAAAATGTTATACTTGTTACCCACTACAACGGCTATGAGGGTGCCGCTATAAGGAGCTTCGCCCCTAAAAAATGTCGGCATACAAGTGGTAAAACGTGGACACCCTCAACTGATTACGTCAGTGTTCATCACTGTCAAAGTCAAATTTATTAGGGAGCTCATGCCGAGTCTTGAAGAATATATATATGTATACAAAGCTACTCTATAGACACTCTCTAAGGCTGTTGACAAGGTGATGGCAACCGCCCGTGACGCTTAAAGGATGCTCTGTGAGGGCCATAATAATAAAGAGAAGGAAGATTGACACAAAGGTTGGAGTAAGCCCTTGTCTTACGGACTTTAACGAGATGGTCAGTACTTGATAAAATCCGCCATAGCAGAGATGAAAAGAGAAAGCACATAGACGCATGCATGTGCTGCTGTGAAGCTCATAAAAGCGCGTAGCAACTGAAATTGCGATGTTATAGTTTCGATTCCTCCTCCCCGATGCCAACACATTTGACAGAATCACCTAGCTCTAATAAACAATAACGCATGTTTACAAGTATGACACACACCAATGTGTCCACAGCAGTCGAAGTGCGGCAATTCGCACATGATTTTGTTATGGCTAGATCACAGCTAAGGGACCTACGAAGGGCTAGCTTTTCTTTTCGCCTCGGTGGAACAGTAGTATTGGTGCTCGGCTAGTGACCCAAAAAATCGCGGACTTGATTCCGGTCACGGCGGTCGCATTTCGATGAAGTTGAAACGGTATAGAAGCCTGTGTACTGTGCGAAGTCAGTGCACTTCAAAGAACACCAGATGGTCCAAATTTCCGGAGTCTTTCACTACGGAGTTTCTCGCAAATATAACGTCGTTTTCAGATGTACAGCCTTGCGTATTATTGTTGTACGTGCTAGAACATCTAACGGCAGTATTCTCCCTTTGATGTTAAAGGAAACCACTCCGAATTGACATACTGAGGTATGCATACTGAGGTATGCATACTGAGGTATGTTTGCGTCTTTTGTATGTCTATGAGCGTTATAATAAATGGAGTACGACAATCCATGCGCACAAAAAAGTGCTGCATGAGCAAATATTAACCTTCTTTTCACTTTCTACGCCACAGAGTGTGCACCCTGGCGGTGAATTGATCTCCTATCTCGGTGGCTTTCTGTCCTCGCTCTACCGGAACAGACGGGAGCCTGCAGCCGCCACGGCTCGGGTGACTGCCAGGCAGCGTCCTACGCTGGAGCAGCAAAGGCAGGTGTGAGTATTAACAGGGCATCTACACTTTAACCTTCGTAGCACTGATAGAGCAGCAACTTCAACATCGAACTGCCTGATAGGCTATCTGTAGCTATTTTTGCAGCGCGTATAGCTACTCGATTATATGAACGCTTTTTCGCTGTGACCATGGTTAAGATTTTGCAGTGTAGGCATGGGCTTGTGTACTTTAGTGTAGGTGCTCGCCTGGTAATACATTCAGCATGCCGGTGTACGAGCGATGGACAATGGAGGAGTCAATGTACTCGAAGTATACGCGAAGTAAACGTACATAGGAATCACGGAATTTGAAACACGACTACTAGTAAGCAATGAATGTCTATTTCTCAGACCTGCTCCACAAAAGAAAAGGTTCGTCATTGCATCGTGGGATGGCGCGTGCAAGGTGCAAGGACGGCATGACTCGACCTCTGTGCTTAGTCAATCACGTTCAAGAATAATGCTTTCAGCTGTAAAAGCTCGTTTGTACGCAGATAAATTGAAATTATTCGAATATTTTGTAACGGGTAGCAGTTGGGACCAAATGTGTGAATAGTTGAGCAAGTCTTTTTTGTGTGAAAGCTCCAGTTTTAATAGGAATGCCAACTTCTTGGTGTTGGTCGTTCGGCCTTTATGTTACGCTGGTCATGGGACTCAGCGAACATAGGGGAGAGAGAAACAGAGCGCTGGGCTGTAAAAGGCCAAACAATTAATAAAATTGCTGGAGCCAGCATTTTGACAAAATGGCTTCTTTATCAAGGCTGTTGTCAGTCTGACGAAGACAAGCTTTCATATAGAAAAGTTCGCTATAGCGACTTACCCCAGAGAACAATTTTTCTTCTATTTCTTCTAAGTGAGGTAAGTAGGCTGAAGTAATCTGGGGAATTGGACTAGCTTTTGCACTGACCGCCATGAGGTAGATAGGCTGATGTGTAAACGCTGTTCGAGCGTGGGGGGACGCAGGCGTCTCTGGCTGATAGAAATTGCTTGTATGCGGAAGGTGAAGCATGAGCTCACGCTTCTTAATGAGAGCTTACAGGTTTCCGTTCCACAATTAATATCATTACAGTGTTCACACTGATTGAGCATCACGAACAGACAGCTACCATGAGTTGTGTAGGAACTGACCAGCCCGAATAATTTTACCTTACTATGACACTGTGTACCCGCAATGCAGCGGAGAATGTGGCACTCACTGTAGAAATTATTAACACACTCTGAATCAAATTACATGAAGGAACCTCAAAGCAAACATCCCTTTTGCATTGATGAAGACGTGATATGCTGACGTAGGGACAAAGGGGTCATTTTTCGCATCACTCGTTTGGGCACCGGTGGTGATTTCGCGGGTTTAATAAAACATGCAATGCATGCGCCAATATATCTCCATAAATCGCAGACACTGTACCAGGGACGATTTCGATGTTATAGAGCACACTCCATGAGGCAAGCGAGATATTTAGTGAAAACGAATAACGCGCCCTTCAACATAGCAATGTAAGAGTTAGCTACCCAGAATTATGTCTTATAGGACCAGCTAGCTCTCTCATGAGAGAGCGTGCCGGATGGCTGTTTTTTATTGGGACCTAAACTGATGGTTCAACACACGCCCAGAGGCCATCGAAGCACCGCGTGGTTTATCTTTAAAAGTAACCAAGATTTTCCGCTCTGTTTTTCGCCATTTCAGGTGACAACAGCCGAAGACTCGGAAGACTCGTTCCAATCCTGCGCCAGCCACGTAGACGAAGCTGCAAGCTGTGTACATTTGTAGCATCCTGGACGCGTTATAATACACTGTGATTTCTGCTTTTTATTCTTCATAATGATTTGATTACCACATAGAAGTTGTTATTCCAGGAGATGGCGTATAAATGATGTTTCGTATTTCTCTCGCGATTCAGAAATACTTCGAACAAACTTTTTTACACCGACATAACGCCACCAATAAACGCATGGGTGTTGTCTGATTCTTAAAGAGTGATTCTGGCCAGTAAACCCGTAATAGCGACGTCTCTCGACGCACTATTAGTAATAGCTGTACTTTCTGCATCCAGTAGAATGCGCGCAAGTTCCTCAAGATCCGCGACTGGCCATGGTGGCGGCTGAGTGCAGTGATCTGACATGTAACTGTACAAGGGCTATCTGTACTATCTGAGTATCTGTGCTAGCAGTTGCGAGAACGCAAGTTCATTGAAAAAGGGCGAGTAAATGCATTAGCAATCGCTGGTTATTTCCTTGTTAAATGTAGTGATAACATAATTGATTCTGGCTGCTGTGTGCAAGAGACTTGTGCAGCGTAGTTTTTTTGAAGAGCTGGGCACAATCAAGCAATAACACAAGTTTAAGGTGAAAACGGATGGATATCGCAATATTTATGATATTTGTAAAAAGCGCTGATTGTAATAATAGCAAAAACAACAAGGTTTCCGGGATCTCCAAGAGACACACCTTCTTGTCTTGGTAGCATAAACACATCAACCAATTGAAAAAAATCTCAGCTTTGCCTGCCGCAAAGGCAAATCAATGAACACAATAGCAACAATGTGGAAGGTCACGCAAAGAATGGCAAGCAGATCAAAATGTGTCTCGTGTTGTTCACGCTCAAATGACGCATGAAACGCACTCTCGGGTAAAGGTGAACGCAAATAAGCGTCTCAGTTATTACTTTGCTGTGTCTGAAAAGCGCGCCCTTTTTGAAAACAGACAATGCAACGACTGCAGTGACCTTAGTACGCCCGGTAGCTGCAATATAATCGTTTAAATGAAAGCCCAAGGCCAGCCAAGACGTACGATTTTCCCCACCGCGAGATAAGGGTACACGAGTTAGCGTCCGTTTCCTCCTCTCCGCGGCGCAAAGCACACGTGGGAGATGAGAGCGTGGCCGCCGCGTCGTGACGAGGTTGCGACGTGCGCTTAGCGCGCCATCTTGCTGGTAACGCTGAAAACATAGTTGTCCACGAGATGCCCGTCAGCAACGGTACGTGGTATGTAAAGATAGCTTGCCGTAGGAACGTTCAAAGAGGTGCTCCTCCATGGCTCAGTGGTTAAAGGCTCACACTCAAAACTCAGAGCTCCTAAGTTCCATTCCGCGCGAAGAAGTGTTTTTCTGGAGTATTTTCTTTTTTGCGTTTCTATATATATATATAGATACGTAAACATATACGGTGATTGACGGCGACGCTGATGTCGACGGCGACGCCGGCAGCAGAATTCAGCCGAGAGTTTCCATATGATTGCTATCACAATAAATGAATGGCGCCGTTTGTACAAGTACTGCAAGGTTTGTACCGCCATGAGGGCCTGCGTTCGTTCTCCTGAGCAAAATGCTGACCTCCCAAGCCCATCATTCTTTCCGATTAAACGACTTTGGTTTGATGGAAACATGTCACATGTAAAATGTTGCGCGAGTTCTTTGGCGGGAGCATTTCTCGTGACTTGTCAAACAGGATTTTGTTTCATGAGGCATAATTGATTGATTTGATTGATATGTGGAGTTTAAAGTTCTAAAAGCTCGATATGATTATGACAGCTGCCGTAGTGGAGGGCTCCTGAAGTTACTGGGGTTTTTTAACGTGCACCTAAATCTGAGCACACGAGCCTACAGCCCCGGACAACGGGAGCGGAGGGGCCCGAGTATCCAACGCCTAGCCGGAGCACAACGTCCTCAAGATCTAGGCCCTGGGACTATGAGACTGTAATAGCCATAGTCTAATAGCCATAAGGAATACCCGCGCCCTGCGTGGCCGGTGACTTCCCGCACCCCGGTTGCATAAATAAATGCTGTTTCTCTCTCTCTACAGCAATTTTGTCTCCATTGAAAATGCAGAGAATTTTGCTTTATGTAAAACGGGCTGCTTCAATTTGACACGAACATGTCACTTTGCCAATAAGACGTGCTTTTAAGTCACGTGAATAGTGTTGAGCGATTATCGCGAGCTGCCGAGTGATTAGTGTTACGTAATTTTACATCAGATTTTCTTCCCTTTTACATTTGCTCCTCTCTCTCACTCTATTTTTTACGTACTTTTATAGCCCCACCGCCGGGGTCTAGTGGCTAAGGTACTCGACTGCTGACCCGCCGGTAGCGGGATCGAATGCCCGCTGTGGCGGCTGCATTTCCGATGGAGGCGAAATGCCGTAGGCCGGTGTGCTCATATTTGGGTTAACGTTCAAAAACCCCAGGTGGTGGGAATTTCCAGAGGACTCCACTACGGCGTCTCTCATAATCATATGTTGGTTTCGGCACGTTCATTCCCACATATCAATCACTCACGTACTCTTATAATTGGTCTCTCTCTTGTTCTTGCTAACTATTTTGTGTCAATGTGTGCTCATTCTCTCACCAATCGAGTTATTGCATCACATCCCGGACCAATCGGCAAGAGGACGAGCGCGTTCCAGGCACACGTTATCTGAGAGTGAAGAAGAACACGAAAAAACGCGGCCTGGTATACTGATGAAAGTTCGTAGCAAACAATATACAGCCCTAAGCCAAGCGTAGACATCTCCACTTTAAAAACCTGTTTCACCGCAAGAAAGAAACCATGAATGCGATAGCAAGCTTATATATATGGTTTCTCATCTCAACGTTACACTTCGAAATTTTGCTGAAACGTACGAGGCTTACTCAAAAAGCGAAAGTTAGACCACCTTTTTTCAGAAAGCAATTCTTAATTTTTCAATATCTTAGAATGGAATCAAAGACGTAGGGAGCCATTCTTGCAGTGAAAAATACCTTGAAATATTTGATTTGCTAACAAAATATGCGTCGAACGTGACCCACCTCACCCACATGATTATGTACACTTCTTAGACACCAAGTGGCTTCGCCTAACAGAATTGCGTCAGTTTTACAGAAAATATATGAGAAAGACACAAACGTGAACACCGTGTGGAAGGTCAGTACACACTCAGGCAAAAGGTGATGACAGAATGGATCGTGTTCAAGAAGGAAAGAAATGCTTGAGTTGATTGAAGTGAGAACAGTGATACACACACCATCACTGTGTTTCACTAGTACGTGCCATATTTGATATGTACACTCTGTTGATGTTTAGTTCGTATGTTGCAGCAACACATACGTGCTCAAGAAGCACAATTGTCGCATTCGTTCCTAAAGTGCATAAAATTCTGAACAACAAACTAAGATATTGAACAAAATTCTGCACGCACAATTGAGGAAAAAAAATAATTTGTTCTTAAGAGGAGATATTGAGCCGTTTTTTTTTTCGGGACAGCTCATTCCAGAGAAATACCCTCCAAGACGTTTAGTTCAACATTGTACTTTGCGGTATTGCAACAATGACCTATATACTTGCGCTTCAAGCTTCATGTCAAGTGTGGAAGCAGCATTACATTTCACAAGTATCTGGACTTTCTGAGAATACAAATGAAAGATTGCGAAGCTTTGAGTTTTATGAAAAACTTCACTGGAATTGCGCCCAATGAAACACGCAAGTGGCGAATGCTTAGAAGTGGCCATCATCTAGAACTACGGCATGCAGGCAACGTTTATCCACCGTTATAGCGAGTAGTGCAATGGTGTGTTTGGGTCGAGCTGTTTGCGAAAACAAAAGAAACATTGGCGTAGCTTTTAAGCCAGATTATTGTTAAGTACACAGTAAATATTTTTACACCCAAAAGGGTGTAAAAAGGGTGCTTTTACAAAAAAGCACCCTTTCCAACACTCTTTACCAAACATAAATGGTCGATTGAAAAAAAAGCACCCATTTGTGTGGGTGCTTGCCTCGATAGCACCCTAAAATAGGCTCTAAGGGTGCTTTTGTGCCTGAGAAGGGTGTAGGTGACGATTCATCAGATGGAATATGCAGCATAAAAAGAACACATAATTATATTATTTGGGATTTTACGTCTCAAAAACCTCGATATGATTATGAGGGTCGTCGTAGTGGAAACCTCTAGAGATTTTGACCATTTGGTGTTCTTTAATGGGCGCTGATATCGCACAGTGCACAGGCTTCTACCTTTTCGCCTCCATCTGAATTCGACTGCCACGGCTGGCATCGAACCCGCGACCTTCGGATTGGTGGCCGAGCAGCGTAGCTACTGCACGAATATGTGGACCTTGCGTTAAATGACGGCCTAGACTTAGAATGTGTGAAGGTGCTCTCCGAATACAGCAGAATGCCAGCAGAAGCAAATCGCGTTTCATCTATAATGGCACTTAACTGCAATCCTCGTTACGAAAGCTCACCTTAGCGTTGGTTATAAGCTACATGTTTGCTGTGGATTATATACAGGAACATAATGTTCGCCCGAGTATGGGTGTGTGTGCGTGAGCCTGCGCATGTGTTCGCGTGTAAGCGCGATTGTGTGTACACCTGTGCACGTGTGCGTGCGCGTGTATGTGCGAGTCCGTGCTTGTGTTAAGCGTGCCTGTGCACATGTGTCCGCCCATGCATGCGTGCGTTTACGGTCGCGTGTGTGTGTTGCCGTATTTGTGTATACGCCTATGTGTGTGCGCCTGTGAATAAGTATGCGTGTGTATCAGCCCGTGCGCCCTCAAATTTCGTGTGTGTGTGCGGGGGGGGGGCACTGCTTCTTAGTGTTTAAGGTCCCACACCTGTTCAGACTGGGAGTCTATATGGGAGGTGGCTTAAGAAATGGCGGTGGTCAACGCACTGTACACGGACTATTCAGTACATGGAAAACAGCTGCACATTTTCGTACCTCATCATTGATTGCTTACGAACTTGCTGTGGTAGCTGATTAGGTCCGCTGAGGCGCTTCTACGCTCGAAAACGTGGGTTATGACCAATTCACACGGAAAGCTGTCACTGCACTTATGCACAACCATCGTTTATATTAACAACGTTTAACAAGAACGTGCCCTGCCTTTGCTACAGGTGCTTAGCTAGCTCATTGGGCAACCATATGGAATTATGTGCTCATCATGTGGTCAGCAAAAAGTTTGTTATAACAACCTCGGCACGTTTCGTGGTGCGTGACAAGCCTTCTAAACATCCGCGACTGTGGATTAATTTGTTCCAGCTTCGACTACGCATTCAGTGTTTGCGGCATCATACGCGGAATTGCCAGACACAGACAATGCGAAAAGAAATTCCTCTGGAAAAGGGTGTAGTGATGCTCTCCCGCTAATGCCACCGAGGACGAAATATTTATTGTTTCTGGCCATTCCATGGTGCACTTTGTTTTCCGCAAGTATTACTTCACTATTTTTCGCCCACTGCAATCGCATTCCGTCAAAATACTCAAAGAACCCGAGGCTGGTAAATAACCTGCCTCGCTGTGCGACTGGCTGGAAGGAGAGTTGCCATTTACAAGGAGTCATTCCGCGTCGAACGGCCGTCCGCCGTATGCGCCATAACGTTTGCCTTTCGGCGCCGTCTTGGCGGGTTTCCCGCTCCTCCCCCCCCTGCTCACCCCGGCCAGCGTTGCCCCCTCCCCCCCAACGGCGGTGTAGATAAGCGAATAGTTGCGTCACCGAACACCTGCGTCGACAGCTGCGGCGCCGCCGCCAGTGCCTCCTCCTCCTCTCCCTCAACGTTGCTCTCTCTCTGTCTGATCCGTCTTTCAAATGCGTTGGGTTGGTCTGGGGTCTTGGTCGCTGTGTGAGTTCCAGCGAACAGGCGTATCTTCAGTGGTGGTCACGCAAGTCACCGTGTTCGAAGTGACGCTCGGATTAAGGAATATTCATGGAGTGGCGGACGCGGACAACGTGGGCCTGTTAACGGTGAGTGTACTGTTTTCGTAGGTAGTAATCATACAGCGCTAGCTGGGCGCCTGCAGCAGCTCTGCCGAAGCAGGCTGCCAGCCCTTTACAACAGCATGCGTTCGCGGGCCTGTTGCAGATGCCCGATTAAACGTGTGACTTAACGAGTTCACACTGCTATGCGCGATGTTGTGTAAGTGCGTGCATCACTCATACAGTGAGTGACTTAACAAGGGCGGGATTAGTTGCTGATCGCACATTGTCTCTACACTGCACAAAGTGATTGATATTGTTTTAAGATGTGCTTTGGGCTACATCGTAATAACATTTCTAATAATACTCAAATGTGCAACGTGCTTCTGTAGGTGTAAGCGTAAAAAAGAAAGAAAAAGAAAAAATTATGTACAGAGGCGCACTGTACGAAATGGCTTTTTCTTTGCTTAAAGACGGTATAGTTGGAGGTGCTGATATGCCGCGATGCTCCCAGCACGTGCGCCTCGGTTTTTTAAGCTATTTAGGACAAGTGTCACCAGCAACAGGAAAAGATCTAGCAGACTTCCAAAGGCGCGTTGTTGTGGCCATCGCCGTGCGTTGTCTTCCCTCGTTTCTGTTTGCTGTTTTTGTGCTTTGCCTTCATCTGCGATAACGTTCGGCGTTATAACACAATTGAGAGAGTATACGTGACTGTGGGAGCTATGTGCGGTAGCTCTAGCATAAGCCATAGCTGCTGCAACGTAGACGGCGTCCGCACGCGTTGGTGTCGTTCGAGCGCTCCTACTTGCTTGATTGTGTTTAACTGAGTATTTAGGCACGGGTTACGTTTGTAAATCCCGTGGTCAATAATCGCTAATAGCGTGCCCCTGATTGCCATCAGAGGATGGGCTTGGTTGTCGAAATATGCCAGACGCTTTTTCTGAAAGCAAGCTTTGAAAAAACTTTTTAAAGAAATACTTTCATACGTGCTAGGCAGTGCCTATTGCAGGCCCGCAACTCTTTAAAAACTGGACGAGCTATCACATCTTTTATCAAATTACAATGAATTAAGATGATTGAATTATAGATGACGAATTTCTGTGCTAGATTAGGTGCACAAAACACATGTTCGCAGCTCTACGTCTAGAAAGCAGGCAAATAGGAAGCACAGCGTCAAATTTGGATTAGATTCCATTGACGGAGCGTGTTGTGAGGGTAGAAAGAACGAGAAAATTGTTCATTTTTGATGCCCTTATAGAGGCAGTCAGAATTGCTCTAATTGGTGACTTGTAACAATTCCTCAGATTGTTAGAGGCGTGATTAAATTCAGTAAATCTTTTACTTTTTTTGCAGACCCCTTCGCCAGTGCCACGCCCAAGATCATTTGTTCTCATGTAAAAGAGAAAGCAGAGATGTCTTCACTGTTTGTACATGAAGAGGTAAGTTTCTTGTGCGTTTTGATTAATGCTACATATTCTGAACGTTGTACTTTAAGAATTGTTTTTCACACTGGCTCACTACCCTAGAAGGAATTTGATTTTTAGGTTAGTTCAGGCTTTCGTAAGTGCCATTTTTTAGCTGTAGTCTTACACTTCACCTCATTTCAGGAATTTGCTGTATGCTGGAAAACTCTTATTTTTATCATACGAAATTATTGGAATGTATGGGTTGTATGCTTCGAGTTCAGTGTAATGTCAATTACACGCCATTTCGAAGGATACACACTACACTTTGTTTATATATGGTGCTGCCAGAACAGCACGAAAATCCTTTCATGAGAAGTCATATTTGCTCTTATTACAGGAGATGAGAGGGTGCCGCTGACGTCCTGCGTAGTCTACCCCGGCCCCAGCCTAGAGCAAGCCTACTTCCTGAACCTCCACGTGGATAACCGAAAAATCTTCCGTGTCAGTAATGACGAAGAAGGTGTGACAGCACTGATGAGTTGATTTTTTTAATTTTCAACATTGTCTACGGCCGCAAGGCCTTTAACAACCACCGTGATTGAGCGGCTTTTTCTCGGCTTGAGTTTGGAGTTTATCAAAGAAGTTGTTCAGGCAGTACGACGCTGAAAATTTTATTGTCACAATGCCTGAACAACTTTTTCTAGTGTGGTCATGGTAGATGAACAAATATTGTTATTTGTGTAAGTTATTTTGCTTAAATATCGATGGACCATTCCATGCCAAACGTCCCAGCCACTTTGGTGACCATCTGAATTGTATTTGAAAAACAAAAACTGTGCTAACTTACTGCGTTGAAAACAGTGAACTGCTAAAATATCTCAGCGAGAAAAAAAGTTTTAATCATGTGGCTGGCTTATAACTTCCTGGAATAATGCCGTCTGTGTGCTGTTTGTGGAAAATTTCGTTTTAAAACTACCGCCTATTTTTTCTAAAGCAAATTCGGTCTACTTGTTAAGCAAATGTGCTTCTGTGGGTATTTGAAGCTCAATAATAATAGTGCAATTTTTTTGCCACATTCGCTTCCAAGAATAAAGCCAAAATGTGTTATGTTTGCATTTTTATTGCAATATTGCACTTTGTATGAATATCTGAGCAGTGAATACTTACTCCAAAGAAGGTATATTTTGAAGAAAAAATATCTTTAGACCTCTCAGGCTGCTGAAATATGCGAGAAAATATCACAAATTTCACAAAAGCGTGATTTTTGTCCGTATTGAGATGCAATTTGCTCCATGTTGTGATACAATGAAAACTCATCATTATACCTAAATTGTAAGAAAATGAAATGCTTTCTGTAATAAAAATCTTATCGCAAAAAGGACAGGAAAGAGCGCTGTCAACTGAATTTTATTGAAGGTGCTACGAGCGTTTTTATACTGAGCACAAGACCAGGGCTCATCTGCAACAACACATGTGTGACCATGACAAAATAATTTTAACCGAGAAAAGAATACTCTTTTTCGGAAAAGATATCTGAAGGTGTACTGATGCATTGATCCTCGGCCTTCCTGATAAAGTGTTCTAAAATCTCTCATTTTTTCTGCTTGCTTTTTTTCAAAAACCGTGTTTTATGAAACCTGGGACTACACTTAGATTCTTTACGATGTCCGGCCATGAGACTACTATAGCCCTTCTTAACATTTAAAGCATGCTGTCTTGCTTGGTCATTGAAGCATTGCCCAGTTTGTCCTGTGTTTACTTTTCCACGTGTTGGCGGTATCTCATACACATTAGATTGGCATTCAGTAAACCTATTCTAGTGACGAATGGTGCAAGATTGACTATTCCTGTTGCTGTAAGTACATGCACTTTTGAAAGCTTGCAAGGGGTGGAAAACAACAATGTCATATCTGCTGGCTCTTTTCCGAAAATTGTGAGACACCTTATGTACGTAGTACCGTGTGACATGCAAAGGTCATTGGTCATTTTGTTTTTCTTTTGGTCCTGTTTCCTTTAACTTTACTTTCTGCAGGAGGGTTTCGCAAACGAGTGTGATGATGCTGTTGGGGTATTGGCTGGTGTCATCAGCCCAGGAGGGCTGAGAATGTTCTGCCTTTTGATAGTGGGCATCCAAAACTAGTAAAAAGAGGAATTGATACCGCATGTATTCAGGCCACCCTTCAGAAGTCATGTTAACACAAGGGTGAGGTCAGGCTTAAAAACCAGATTAAAAGACTAAAAAATGCTCGATATACCAACAGAATCATCACACCCGTTTGCGAAACCCTCCTGCAGAAAGTAAAGTTAAAGAAGACAGGACCAACAAAAAAACAATGACCAAAACCTTTGCATGTTATACCACATCACGTGTCTCACAATTAAAAAAATAGCCAGCAGGTATGATGTTAACCCCTTGCCACCCCTTGCAAGCTTTCAAAAGTGTGTGTACTAAACAGCAACAAAAATAGTCAATCTTGCACCATTCGTCACGAGAATAGGTTTACTTAATGCCAATTTAACGTTTGTAGAAGTATTTTTTATCAGGTAAACCAATGATCAGTGCATCACTACACTTATCCTTTCCGAGAGGGAGTATTCTTTTCTCAGTTGAGATTATTTTGTAGTGGTCACACGTGTCGTCACGCATGAGCATGGTTCTTATACTCCGTATAAAAGCGCTCGTAGCACATTCATTAAATTCAGTTGACAGTCGGTGCTCTTTCCTGTCCTTTCTGTCTCTTCCTTAAGTTGTCGCGCTGTGACTAGCACACAACCACGATGAACCAACTAGCCCAAATTAAACTCTTGTTACGTAACGTGTAGACCGAGTTTCGTATAGAAAGAAGGAGCGGTGCTTTTAAAATAAATTTTTCACATACAACACCTAGACGGCATTCCAGGAAGTTCAGAAGGCAGCAACGTGACCAAATATTTTTCCTCTCGTAAATATTCCATAAGTTCACTATTTTCAATGCAGCACGAGTTTTTCGAATACATTTGAGATGGTTGCCAAAATGGCTGGGACATTTGGCATAAAATGACCCAGCTGTGTCATTAGCCGTAATTATGCATTACCTCTTTTGTTTTTTGTGTGTCCTGACTCAGTTTTGTGTTCGGTTTTAGCTTATCCTGTTTCTGATCATTATATTGGTTTTTTAAGTATTCAGTAAAGTTATATGTGCAAAAACCCATATATGTTTGCTCGTACATCATTTCTCATAACCAATTGTTATACATCCAGGAATACAAAGCTTAAACCACTGTGATTGTATACATTTGAAAACACTATCCGTATATATTTTTGTGTGCATCACTTCTTGGGAACGATTGTGTACATGAAGGCGTATAGTGAAATCATGGTGATTGTATCTATTTGAAAGAATTATAAGTATATATTTGCCTGTATTTCATTCCTGTATATTAACCGATTGTGTACATGAAGAAGTATTAAACTGGAAACCACTTGGATTGTAGATACTCGAAAAAATTATAGGGATATATTAGCGTGTATTTCATTTGTACTCTTTATGTACTTAAAGTAGTATACTAAACTGAAACCAGTGTAATTGTATGTTGCAAGGAATTGTCAATAAAGTGAAACTGAAAAAATATAATATACATTTGAGGTGTCGCATGTGTAGTGTACGTATACGTGAACATGTTACACATCTGGTGAAAAAGTTGTGTGGCAGAAGAAAAGTTTACAAGTTTTATTTGCCTAATAAATAAATGCAATATGCAAGGGCAGCAAGGCTTCGTTTTCTGTAACGCGCATTATGCATATACTGTGAAGTATATATAGATCCAGCAGAAGTTCATACACGATTGTTCGTGTTTATATTTTTGCCCACGCGCAATGAATGGAGCTCGACAGGTGGCGCACCATTGATAATCAGGACCACTTTCTTCAAGTAGTGTGTAATCAGTGCATGCTGATATCTATTAGTGCAGTCTAAAAGAATACTGGCACCCCTGCCATGGGCACTCAACACCCTTGTGCACCCTTCTTGCACCCTCCTCAGAGGGTGCTAAAAAAGTGATGGACATCGAAGGCACCCTTTCTTAAGGGTGTTTTTGTAACACCCTACAGTTTTTTTACATGTACACCCTATTATAAGGATGCATGGAAAGGCACCCTTTTTGGAAGGTGTTGAATTAGCACCCTTAGGGTGACGTCCATGGGACAAGCTCATTTACACCCTTCTGGGTGTAAAAATGTTTACTGTGTAGCTTTTCACTAAATGTCACATTTTTACGCCCGTATCAGTCTGCACATCACAAAACTGTCCTAAAAAACTGTCCCCCATGAAAAACGCTTGGAATAAAAAATATGTATTTCACCGACAATTCATCATCAACATCATCACGATCAGCCTGACTACGTCCACTGCAGGACGAAGACCTCTCCCATGTTTTGCCAGTCAACTCGGTCCTGTGCTGGCTGCTGCCATTTTATACCCACAAACTTCTTAATCTCATCTACCCATCTAACTTTGTCTCCCACTAACCCGCTTCCCTTCTATACGAATTCAGTTAGTTACCCTTAATGACCAGGGGTTATCCTGTCTTTTTTTATTTTTGACAAAAACGTGCCATTAACAGGTCTTCGAGCTAGATGCCCGGTCCATGTCTATTTTCTCTTCTTGGTTTACAAACAATTACGACCACCTAATGTAATTTAAGTGCGCATTGATTTTTCGATGAGTTGAGGCAAGCGATTTCAGAGAGAAATGTATGTATGTAAAGTTGCATACCACACCATAAGTAGCGTAACTGGCACGGGCCATTTCGTGCATCCCTATTCGCATCGAACCGCTGCAGACGAAGTGTAGCGAGAGCGCGGCTTCCTCACAAACTGTGGGGCTGTGGAAGGCAGCGCGTGGGTGAGCTTCACTACAGCCGTCATGGACAGGCCTTCGTTCATGTGGCGCTTTATTTCAATATATGCCGCGTCTTTTTTCTAAAAGAGCGAAATCTACAAACCGATAGCAAACTAAACTTTATAGGAACGTGGAGCACGCCGAAGCATCTTTCGCTTTTAAAACTCTTGGTAATCAAAATGAGGTGACTCGATCCTGATTGTAAGTTGAATTACAAAAGCAGGTTTTAATATGTAAGGAGCCAAACTTTGCTCCTGCTTCAATAATCTGGCTATGCCAGTCATCTTATTTGGTTTACTTTTTGTTTTAACACTTTCTTTTCCCAGAACCTAATATACAAGGTCGATGCAAGACAAGCTAGCATCCTATAAAGTCATTATTCTACCTTAGGAGCAGAACAAGTTAAAAAATGGTGACGTTGTTTGAATCCCAGGCCCAACACTGGCAGCGTCGGTAACAAATTGTGCGGTTATAAGTGTGGTTTAACTCGTCGTGATGTCTGCAGGTCATTGCTTTTTTATGAATAAAATTGTTATTTCCAAACATTATGCAGTCAACGTGTCCCTTCTGTTTTGTCCAAAGCTGCTTTCTAAACATGCCACGAATACCACCACATATAGCGTATGAAAATATTTCAATCATAATGTATTGCTGCTCGATGGTTTTAGTTCTAACCTACTGACCTGAAATGGGTGGGTTTACTTCTGTCCATGGCGGCTGCATATCGACAGAGGCAGAATGCTATAGGCCCACGTATTGCGTGATATACGTGATTGGTAATGAATGCTAGGTAGTGGAAAATATCTGGAGGCCCCCATAACAGTGTTTTCATTGCCCGAATCAATGGGGGAAGTCAGACCCACAAAATTTAATAACCAACCAGCTATAGCCGTAAGTGCCTTGAGATTGTCATAGAAATCAGTACTTGTACAATATAGTACAATATAGTACAATATAGTTATAAATGACAAACTTACTCAGTTACTGTTATGAGAGTTAGATGAACATTAGGTGCTGAATTGGCTGACACCTAGTGTCACAAGATACTACTTGTAACTCATCAAAAACCAAAAGCTAAATGAGAGCCGATATATGGAAACATGTAGTGGGATAATCAGGGTGAACAGTGGAAGTGCCTCAAACAGACTGGCCGACTTTTCGATAGGAGCATCCGCCTTTTACAAAGATAGGTCCTCCTATAACAACGCTGGTGAGCTTGTCTGAAGCACTTCTACTTTCACCCTGGTTATCCGACTACTTGTAGCTCACATGATTCAACACTGCAAGGGGTCAGCAAGTAAGTGCACAAATCTGGCTACTCTGCTAAGGTTTCAGTGCGATTGCAGCCGCGGCCTTGTTTTTTCTCTTGTAATTTTGTATTTGAGTCTACCGGACTACTTAATCTATAAATTGCACTACGCTTCTTTGGGATATGTCTCTCACTATGCCAAAAAAAGTGCAGTTGGGAGTATAGTCTGCAGCAGTGGTCGGCAATCTGTTGAGGTTCAGGGCCCAGTTGCAAATGGTCAATTGGGTAGTGGGAGAGGATGGTTTTCTGGAACAAACATATCTCACAAAGCCGCACGTTGTACGATGCGGGCACAAAATGTCGTTCTGAAATGGTCCGTGCGACGAAACACAACTTGATTGTACCTGTCTGCGCAAAGACAGATGTTAGTGCGTGAGGTGAACGGTCCCGTGTTTACCTTAAGGAAATATTTTCTTAATATAGCAAAGGATTCTCTTGCTTTGCTATTGTGGGTTCTTGTCATGCGATGTCACCCTTCTACGACACGTGGTGGCGGCAACGTTAATTGACGAAGAAGAAGAGTTCTGTCGTCCCGGTCGGTAGAATGCGGTCTCCCCGTCGGACTCCTTTTCCGCCGCCTTCCTACCATGGCCCAGAACCAGAACGTGAGCGTGTGGCGCGCAACGCACGTCCTCCCCTACACCTGCACCATCGGGACGTCACTGGGCGTGCTGCTGAGCTACCGCAGCATGAACTCGAGCCTGGAGACGACCATGAGCAAGTGCATGCTCTACACGCAGCCCTGGGTCGAGCTGAACGTCAAGACGGGCAACTGCCGCATCGACTTGGCGCACACCGAGTGGGGCGGCGACGGGCTCTGCAACTTCATGCTCTTTTCAACATGCTCGCTTCGTTCATGTACGGCATCATCTCCGTCTGGTTCTTCATTATGTGCGCGCCCAGCCGGAACTTACCCGAGGACGAAAGGTGAGGAAAGCTTTCATCACGATAGCAATTACATGGCCACTCTTACACCTAATATATCATGCGTGAGTCTTCCGCTTGTAAACTTTAAAATTTCTTTACTCAACCAAAGCTGCTTCACTCCCATTCTTCAGGGTTCTTCCATACCTCTTACGTAAATACTACTTTTGATCTTCGTCGATAATCGCAGCTTTTGTAGCTAATCTAGTGATGTTGCCGTAACAATACTGAGATGAGGAAACGTCTACGACGTACTACATAGAAGAGTTTTGTTGCATTTATCGTAGCATCGTGCAGGTGTGGAAGATAGTGCCACCGGCCACGGTTCTGAGCACCATTCTTGCGCTGCTCACTTTCATCATGACCTGGATGGTGACCAGCGGTGTGAACACCTTCTTCTACGAGCTTGAGCTACGCGTCCTGAGAAAGTGTGTTCTGTTAAGACAGTGATGTTTTGATTGAAAACAGAAACTAAGCGGAATCCGATATATATTTACCGCTCTTGAAAGTCAACGATGTTTCACGGAGAGCAGTTATTTTCTATAAGTCGGACCTTCGTGAAACAAGTCAACGAAATTTTATGTGCAACTACATATTCGGTATAAAGAAAGCTATAAGAGTTATATAAGAGCAATAAACGCGGTCAAATATGATAGTTTACTCAATTACTGAGTGCATTACTGAAATTAGTGACATTCTACACTCATTGTTTAAAAGCTTCAAGTGAGTCAGTAATTAAGAAAATGCTAACATGAGAGGAACACTAAAAACATGGTATAAAATAGGCTAACTTGAAACCAAAAATTTTAGTGTGAGATTCATTGAAAGATTTACTAAAAAATTTCAACTGGATAAAACTAATGCTAGGCTTCAGTCAGCCTAGAGAGCAGGCAGGCTTACAGAAGGGTCATCTACGATGCATCACACCTACGTTACCAATCAGGAAATAAAGATGTAGAATAAGGTGTACAAAAGGCGCGGAATGACCCCATTTCGTACCCCGAGAAAGGATTTTAATTGCACTTTCTGGGCATCAAAGACTCTTCTAACAGTCCAGAACTACAGTTTTATTTTTTCGTGCTAGCCGACGCTTCATTTTCTGGGGGCCAGTGGGAACGCCTGCAATAGGAACGAAATTCTCTGATGTAAGTTAATTGCTGTATTCTAGCAGGTTGTCACTTTTGCATACGAACGCCGCCTTCCTTCAAATCCATCACTGGCCGATTGGCCGCAAGGTAAGCTGACTGGAGTAGTAGTTAGTATTTGTTGTGCCTTCACTTCGAAATGATTTCAGTCGGATGCTCTCTCCGCTGTATTCTCTGGACGGCTTCCGTAAGCAATGACCTATGCGGCCTCGGTGCCGCGTTGTTGAATCGTTGCGAGCATTCCGTTGAAACTCCTGTTTTTGGTTATGAAGGTTCTGTCCGCACTACGTGTTCAGACCAAGGGCCTTTTATCATGCAACTCGCATAAGAAGGCATACAGGTCAACAGGTCTCGAAGACAGCTTGGTCGATTCTTGTAGTAGTGGGAGCTGCTTGCTAAAACAGACCAGCAAAGTGGACGTCTACGATGCTGCCCCAGGAAGGTAGATCTGCTGCCCTGATACTGATGCCCAGAATATCCACTAAGATTGCTTGTTTTTGGTTAAGTGGCAAGAGATGCTCTTGTAGCTGGTGGATGGCTGTATGGTCTTGAATGTGCAATTGATCGCGCATTCTCAATGCTGGGGGAACTCCTGCAGACATATTTCCAAACTCGGCAGTCACGGCTCACTTCTTGTCCGCTGATGTAGACATCGGACATTTTGTTACGCCTGTTCGCGTGCTTCCTTCCTTCTTCCTATCCAGCTTGGTGTTTCTCAGTTTGCGTAATATCTTGCATGATGTGTGCGATATTTTTCTCTAAGCAATAATCATCGTGGTTTTTGAACAATGAACATAACAGAAACATCTGCTCTATACTTGTTTACTTAAACTAGTTCGTGTGTGGAATACAAGTGCTGCAATTTTAATGTTATATGTTGTTAATATGTTGACATCTTGAGATTGTGAAGCCACAGATGTTGGGCCATTCAGTAAAGTGTATTAGATGCGAAATATGTTAAGATGGTTGCTTTGTTCATCACTCCTTCCCGCGGCACCCACACCACAACTACGCATGTGCGTCCCTCCTCTCTCACCTTCCACGCCTCCTCTCTCTCCTGAGTCAGTGGCGAAGGCAGAGAAACGCTTTCCCAGAAGTGCGGCGTCCACACCCCCCTTGCGCATGCGCATTAGCATCTACCTCTCTCCTCTCCTGCACTCGCCCCCTCGCTCTCTCGTGTAGGCGGCGAAGGTGACGAGACGCTTCATCAGTACACGTGATCAATTCGTAGCCGTTGATTGCTGTTCTTGCAGCATCCCACGTTTACGTGAGAAAAAGCACGTATGCTTTGGTTAGCACGGGATTACGTTCGATCTTACTAGCGTGTGCGTTTAGGTACTGACTGTTTAGCAATGCTGTAGTCTTACTCATTGGCAGCGTTCACGGCAGTGGTCACCGACATTAAGCGATAGTCACCGTCAGCGTTAAGTAGAGGTCCTGAATGTTCGCGTGCCTACTCAAGGGGACGCAGACGAGCTTCTGTGGGTGCGTTCACCATCTACCTGTTGCTTCACATTTACACATCGTTCTCTTCAGCGAGAGATGGAATAATCTTTATATTTACGAATCCTTATAAGGTGCATGAGTGTTGCGCTTTTGTGATAAAATCAGTGGGCTAAATGTTTAAGAAGAGAAGCACACACATTTCACATTAGCGCATTTTGTATTTAGGCCGTTCTTGCCTGTCTAACGAAATAATGGTATGGAGTGGAATAAAAATAACTTTACTTTAACGAGAATAATCTTGACTTGATCTTTCTACTTCAGTTGCACCACCCATTCTGGCGGACCCGCAGCCTGGGAAAACGATAGTCACACTCTACAACGAGAGGCTCACCACGCAGGTGCGTTTAGAAGGTAATATCTTGATAACAGCAATGAACAGTGGTGCTAAATGCACTCTTCATGGCCCATTCGAAGGAGTGGTCTTTATACAAGTTCTCATATCTGAAAATGTCTCGCTGATAGAAACCGTTCTGGCCACTCAATAAAGCTAACCTCTTCTCCATATTGATCACAAGGACATTAAGCCGAGTGCTCAGACATTTATGCATTACGTCGCGTATTTCGCAACGCGTGCTGAATAGAAACATCTGTGAAATCTTGGCCACGCAATGTGAATTTCAAAGCTTGTGTACGTAAATATGTTTTGCTGCCTACGTAGCAACCACTCGAAGGGACCTCCCAACGCTTCGAAACATTGGTGCTGACCACATCAAGACGCAGTGGCGCTCACCAGAACGATTGCGAGCGGACATGGCGACGAAGGGTGCAGGTTCGTAATAGGAGAAATGTAACCTTAAATGTACTATCGTGGCATTGCATTAAAATAGGGATCACTGTGAGGTCTTGAAAAGTGTTGGAAGGCCCCCTTAAACAAGAGCCACGCTACAGAATCGCGGAAATTCACATATCTTTTGGAGCCTGTATTTTCGGGAATATTTTCGCACGTGACTTTACATCTGCATTTCCAGCGTAGTTTTGAGCGAGGACACACTTTTGTGTGTGCTCCTCCACGGCGCAGTTTTGGGATCACGAGTATCTGCTGGAAAGACTATGCAAGCTTGCGTGTTTTCTTATGCCGATTTTTTCTTTCTGTTACAGATTTTCGTGTGGTTGATTGTGCTCTGTTGGGCGATGGCAACCCTGTCCCTTGTTTGCCGCTGCTTGACGGCTGCCGATTTCAGCAATGGTGGAGAGGTCAGGAACAGAGGTTTTACGTTGAGTCGTGGATAGATAATGCATGATGATGCCGAGCAGAAACAAAGGTTGATAAGCTGGTACGCGAGGACGTCTATGGCCTTTTGTTTACGATAGTGCCATTATGAATGATTCATTCCAACTAACCCAAATGTTAATTCTCAAAAATGGTAACTCTTTTTTTCCAGAATTATTATTTTGCTGACTCGAGAGAGTCTGATATGTGATCGATACTGCGGAGGTGGTATAAGTATAAAGTATAAAGAATTACAAGAAGCACCCCGAAATAAATAAGTGCTAGAAACTATACGGGGCGCTTATGCTTGACTTGAAAGCTCTGCAAACGCACTAAGTATGCACAGGGCTACACCAGGACCACGTGGTGGCCGGTACAAGTAAGCCGAGTATCATGGTACGATAAGAAAGAAATCTACCAATTTGAACAAGGCAGTATCGGATAGTTTATGGAACAATGGGTGCAAAATATTTTTGTTAAGCAAAGTGCAGCAAGACACAGGCTTAAGGAATGTCGAAGAAATCACTCGCTAATTACCATTTTTTACCTCGGGACTTCTCGTGCTGTTATTGTCTTGTGATGAATGTTTGGTTATTAATCACCTGGGTTTCTTTCTGTGTTCACATCGCAATTTTTCGCATACTTCTATAATGCTTGTTATAATACAAGAGCTTTCGCTTTTTTTTTCGCATTTCAGTGCCTGCTAACCTATACTATCATCAGCCGAAGGCTTAATGATATATAAAGGAGGCACTAAATCGAAAAACCCCGCTACCAACCTGAATTCACAGGTTATATTTACAGATTACTAGATACAGAGAATCGAAACTTGGCGCGAGATTTGTACGATAGAAGAAATACGTACAGGAATCAAGGTATACGCCTGCTGAAGCATATGTCTAGGAATGATTCCTGAGACTTCTGTAGAGTTAGAATTATATCCCAACCAGAGTTTCTAGGAATCTCCATTATTCAAAAGCATTAAATGAAGAAGTTGATGGCGCTTCAAATATTTAACGATAAGAATAAAGAAGAACAGCAGCTGTGGCATCAAAAAATTAAGAAAAGTATGGTGCCGTGAACATTGCCCGTGTCAACAACCTAAAAATATAAAATCCAAAACCATGATGGGAGCCGACTGATAGGAACACGCAAGGGGATAATCATGGTGAACAATGGGAGTGCGTCAGAGAGGCTGGCCTACGATAGGAGAACGTATCTCTGTCAACGGGGCCTTGTCATCCTTGAAGTGTTAGTTTTGAAAGGGTTAGTAGAGACATCATCTCTTGGTGGTGGCGTGTATCTTTGTACGTGTCTACGTGTACAGGGACATACAACACCACCAGGAAATGACGTCACAACTAATCTCCCTAAAACTAACACCCCAAAGATGACAAGGCGCCTATCTATATCTATCTATCTATCTATCTATCTATCTATCTATCTATCTATCTATCTATCTATCTATCTATCTATCTATCTATCTATCTATCTATCCATCTATCCATCTATCCATCTATCTATCTATCTATCTATCTATCTATCTATCTATCTATCTATCTATCTATCTATCTATCTATCTATCTATCTATCTATCTATCTATCTATCTGTCTGTCTGTCTGTCTGTCTGTCTGTCTGTCTGTCTGTCTGTCTGTCTGTCTGTCTGTCTGTCTGTCTGTCTGTCTGTCTGTCTGTCTGTCTGTCTATCTATCTATCTATCTATCTATCTATCTATCTATCTATCTATCTATCTATCTATCTATCTATCTATCTATCTATCTATCTATCTATCTATCTATCTATCTATCTATCTATCTATCTATCTATCTATCTATCTATCTATCTATCTATCTATCTATCTATTTGCATTGTTGTGCGCGCCGCAGAGCAACCTGCACCGTGGTGGCGAAGTGGTGACGTACCTGGGGGACCTCGTGTCTTCGCTCTACCGGGCCGGTCGGCAGCCTGCAGTCGCCGTGGCAAAGACGACTGCCAGGCCACGTCCTACGAAAGAGCGGTAAGGGCAGGCGGGAGTAAAAACACGGCATCAACCTGCCCATTTCAGCCGGGCTTACACACCTGCAACATAAACTTTGGGCCTCTTAACCGGTCACTTTTAGTTATAGTTACAGCGTATTGTTACACGTAGATATGCAATTTTTAGGAGTGGTGCTCCCCGGGACCTCACGATGAACATCCGGCTTCTATCCGTCCGGGGGCCTTGCACAGTCGAAGCGTAAGGGCAAAACATCTGTACGGAGATCCGTCTACAGACCGTACACATCGCGCATATGGTTTAGGCAATATAAAGGTTCACAACACTGTAAAAGTATCGACATTTATCACCCATCGAGTAAATATTTTAACAGAAGACATGGTTAACAAGAGCAAAATAAATAGGCCTAACCTAGAACAAATTAGAGGGCCACAATTCGTGGAGTGATGCATACTGCTTCTCTACAACTAGTTAGAGTCTTTTTGTAGATCTGTCTCATTATTTTTTTGTCAGTGTTGAAATAGCTGAGAACTTGCATCGCAAAGACAAGGATACGTGCCTTCACCAATGCAGATGCTCCGCAGACTCTACACTTGGAACACCAGTTCAGGTAAAAAATTGACTCACTACTAGCACGACAGCCAGATATTTAGTGTCTTGATTAGACCGGTTGTACATTTGAAAAGCTACTTCACTGCACGTGATATCTCGTACAAGCTACAACAAATGTGCTTCTCAAAAACTCCGATCAGTAAAATTTCAGTTACGCTTGAAAAACCTTTGCCAGCTGCGAAACTCGCCTTCAGGGAGAGGAATTCAAATTTGGCGCAGTTTGCATGAATTTTTGCATGAATGGCGCAGTTTTCATGAACACCGGTTGCATGGAATGCGTCGACTGCATAGATGAGCTGTCCTGTTCAAACCTTTGGATATGCCAGCTGATGTTCCTTACGCGGATGCACCAGTTGCACCAATGTACATGTAACTCGTAGCGATGCTTCAATAGTAGCCCATACGTTCAGTAAATGACACTCAATCAGCTGCTCATGCTACATCCGTTAAAAATACATGCTAAGCAGCAAAGAGGTTGATAGAGCATGTCCGCGTTTTTTTTTTATGCCCACTATTCGTATTCCGCACTGAATTAGTAAGACCGTGCGGCTGGTTCGATACTTACAATCGAGTTTGACAGTGTTCCAGTTTCTTTTCTGTTTCAGGTAATTGCAAGCACATAAGTCGCATGCCTCACTACGTCGTAATGTTGTATACCACTCTGCATGTCAAACAGAGACAAATCAGATTCTTGTTTTTTTTTTACTTCCTATAGTGATGAAAGAAAAACTCACAGGTTCTGTCATGCTTTCACACGAGACGACTGAAAGGCAAAAACCAACTTATTTTACCTCAAGTTCAATGAAATTAACGTTTCTTGCTCCCCTCCCCCTGTAGATATTTCTGTGTCTAACGTGGTTTTGACTACTTCACAATTTGCCCCCCCCCCCCCCCCCGCAGACAATGCTAGCTTTCTGTCTCTCAGCTGATTATACACTGCTGCTGTGATCGGCCCATTTTGACCCTGCGAAGAAGCATAGAGTTTGATACAATAATACCAAGTGAGGAGTCAGGTGCTGCGATCATATCCCATGGGAATTATGAGAAGTACAGGGTTCGGATTGGATAGCCTTGTCTGGCGATCTGTCGACAAATCTTTCTCTACGGTTTTATGGCGTATTCGGTCGGCCACTCTGGTCCTCTGGCTCAGAGTCACCAGATGCAGAGGCAGCTCACAATCGGAGCGTGAGAGGCAGCGTACCAACCGAATATATCGGCGATCCCAGAGCGCCTGTAGTGCCACCGTGCAGCGAGTGCGAAAAACTGCCGCGTAAACAGTGCTGCACCTGTGCCATGGCAACAAATGGTACCGATCAGTTCAGTGAATAACTCTGATATGTCAGACCTCTCTTATAGTTTTTCTGTCTCAAACCCATATATCTGAAAGTAGTGAAAGCTCTCTGAGCTCAGCCCACTAATCTGGCGATCATCATCGTCGGAGCTGCTATCCTCAAGGCAAATCACGACACTGCCTGCGAGATGTTCTGGCGAAAGCATTGATGTTTTCTCCGCCTTCGCACTAGCCGCCTCGGTAGAGACATGGTGCAGATATGAGATGTGAACTCACACCCCACACACTCATAAACGCCACCAACAATGCACGTACACGAAGTACTACGAGCCCGGTGATGACCCCTTCCGAAATGCACGCTCACACTCTTCACCTGCATGGTTCGCCTGCCGGCAGCTACGCCATTGGCCGGCTTGTGTCACGTGATCCATCTTCGCGGTCAGATCACGCCACGCTCTAACTTTCAAGTCAGAACAGTCGGGAGTGCTCGGAGTCAGAAGCTGGCGCTCTGAAAAAAAAAACAACAACCAAAGTTAGTCCGAGCACTCGAACTCTGCCAACCGAAGTCACGGCCCCTTTCAGAGCGCTCTAGAGCGCTTAAAATCACCCATTCAAATACGCCATTAGTTTCGTTCTTCACTCATCCCGGGTAGTGGGGTGCAGTGAAAAGTGCTGGAGCAGGGCCTTTGTTGTTCGAAGAGGACGAATACCACTAGGTTTCTTGATTTCGAATTGAATTGAACTGAATTGTTTATTGACAACAACAAAGTTGCGAGGATGACCAGGCAAAAAAGCTGCATTGAGCAGCTTGAGGGGAACCTGGCCACCTCATACACTGGGCAGCTTCACAGTGGTCACACAAAAACATGGTATACATCATGAATGAACTAACTTAAAAAAACACAAAAACAGTAAACACCCATGGTCGGAATAAATAAACAAGGTCACTATAGAAATATTTGAAAAAAAGGGGAAAAAATAAGCGAAGTGCTAGAGACAGAGAAGAGGACAAACAAATAAGCCCTTAGCAGCATAAGCAATCACATAAATACGTCGCGTAGCTTTTTTTAGCGACAGAGTTGATACACTGAGACCATTTTCTTTGAGACCATTTCATTTGCTGTAACGTTGGAGCTTCACGACTCGTATTTGACAGTTTAAATGAAGCATCGTCCACTGAACGCTGCACATCAATGTAGCGTCTCATGCCAGTGGAAGACATTGCATTGAGTTGTGTTTTCCACGAGCGTGGTCTTCCGATATTCTGGGGATCACTGGCATGCGCTCTCTGGTATTGGCCTAGCAAGTGATGCGCGCGCACCTCGATCAAGTAGCAGGAAACGACACACGCCGTTGCAAGAAGCTAGTCGCCTAGAACGACCAGCGCTTCGTGATTCTCGTTTAGCTTTTCATTATGCTTGAAACAGTGGGAATACAGCCGAAAACTGAACAATACAGCAGCTTTGAATGCAGTCGTGGCATTGGTTAGCGCGAGAGACGACGCAAAGGCGACTCTACTCGAGTGGCGGCGTCTATGGGCTGAAAGCCGCACTAACGCTGATGGCCGCTACTCATTAAATCCACTTCTCACACAGGCACTGAAAAAATGCTTTGGTTAAGTTGCACGTAAAGAATCCCAGGTGGCCAAAATTTCTGGGGCCTTCCACTATGGCGTCTCTCGTAATCATATCGTGATTTTGAGAGGTTAAAGCCCAGATATTATTATTATTCGTCCAGGCTGCGTTGTACTGACGAAGACTTGTCACATTGAAACGATCGCTTAAGTTACATACCCTCAACTGTATTTCATCTATGTAGTATAAGGACGGTAGATAGGCGTGCCTGGCTGTTTGTCCTTACGTGTACAGAGGAATTGAAGCATGCGTTCGCCTATCTTAATCGGAGCTGGCAGGCCTTTGTATCACAGTACCTACAACGATTAAAATTGCTTGGTTTCATAAATATATTGTCAACACTGATTGAGCACCACGTCCACACTACAATCATTAGCTGAGGTCGGAACCAATCAGCCCGAAATATCTCATCATAATTTGACGCATTTGGAATCGCACTTCTGCGCAAGATATGCTCCTCACTGCATGCACACCTCTTCCACTCGCAAGCTGTTTGGACGGAGGTCCTTGCGAACAACCACATCTTAGCACAGCACAGAGGTCCCAAAGTTTTTTGTACATCTGCCTATGACGACGTGAAGGTGTAAGTCATCTCCTTTTTCTGTTCAGTCTATTGCTTTGATGAAGACGTCATATGCAGACGTTATGATATACTATGATTATATGTACCGTTAGTGTTGACACCAGCGGGGTTTTCGGGTCTCAGGGCTTTTAAGGCATGTCATTATATCTGCCTATGCACACAGGAGATTACCCGGAGCATTCTCGAGATTATAGAGCACCGTTCATACTCCCGCCATACCATGCTAAGTCAGTGGCGCGAACCAACGAGCACCATTGAAAAGCAATACTGCCTAGCTTGATGTATAGCGGCTGTATTTGGCCAGTGTAGTGCGCTGGTCGGCCGCTGATCAATAGGACTTATATTGAGGGCTACACCAATGACCGTACGCTGTCTATTTGGCAGTTTCTCTTTAAAGTAATGAAGTGCTTTCTCTGTTTTTTACGTTTTTAGGCGACAACAGTCGAAGATACAGACGACTCGTTCTGCTCCTGCCGTTGCTACACGCTGTGGACATTCTTAGCATCCTGAACGCATTGTTACTGTGGGACTTCCAATTGTTTTTGCAATTTTGATGACGTTGAGTGTCGCACGCATTGTTACTGCGGGACTTCCATTTTTTTTTACAATTTTGATGACGTTGAGTGTCGCAAAGTAGTTATTGCACCATGAGGCATCATTGTAAATACAAGAAAACTTGTTCCCTAGCAAATTATACCACTCTATGCGTTTCTCATAATTTTAAAAACGTTACTTTATTGACATATCAAAGCCATTAATCAAAAAGTTCATTGTGTGATTCATGAATTGTAACTGCTAGAGTATGCAAGGTGAATACCTCCGTCAGACAACGCTCTATCTGTAACGGCTGCTTTTCAAAAACAGATTCGCTGTTATAACAACAGGGCACTTTTCCAACATTTTAAAGTGGCAATGGGGTTTTTGCACCTAGGACTTCGATTCTTCCATTTGACTTAAGCGCCAGACTTCAATAATTAAAATCTTTATTTTTAAGTTTCCTACTTACTGTTTCAACTTATGTCTTCAACCTTCTTGAGATGCCTACCACTATAGAAAAAGCAACTGTGTGAATATGGCGAGCAAATAGTGCCTTCTGCCGATTTTTAAAGAACATTGGGCACGTTTCTTTAAACAACCTATATATGACCCATAAAACCATATTTCTAAAAGGTGTACACCTACTATCATCTCGCCATTTCAAGCTCTATTGTGTTCGTGCTTTATCTTGTGTATCATTCGGGAGGCGTGCTCTCAATGAGATCTGAGCGATGCATACGTAGGTTCTGAAATTAAACTATAATAAATTAGTATTTAGTACGTATAGTTTGCGTCATTGCCCACAGAGCTCTGGTGTAAGGATGTCCTAATAGTACTTAGAAACAACAGTTATGACGTGGGTACAATTATGACAAATATTTTTGTAAATTATGAGTATTTTTTGTGAGAAAAAGAAGAGGAAGTATTGTGCACTGCTTATCCGGCTTATGTCGGAAATGCCGGGCAAAAATACTTTTCCTGGTCAAGACAATGGTTCATATCTTCACGAGATCAGTGACTGAACGTTTGTCGATCTGTTGGAGCAGAAACCGAGCATTTCGTTCAAAGGTCTTAATAAAGCTAGTTACACCTAAACCAGCTCAAAGAGATAGGGGTTATAAAATGGTCTAAAAGTATACTACAAACCGGCAGTTTTCCGGATGCAGTAAGTAGTCTTTCTGTGCGTGTCAATATGAATACGGCGAATTTATTTGTCACCTTGTTCATGGCAGCTTCAATTTTGAGCACCTCTACTCAGAAAAGTAAGTTAGAAAACAACATAAGATGTATGCTTACAGGAAACAATTGAATCGATCAGAACATGTTAGAAATAACTAAATGTTTGATGTCATAAATGCTGGGCAGAACAAAAAGATGTATTCTGCATGATTTTGCAGTAACACTAAACGGGGAGAAAGCTTGTCAGTATAGTCTCTTTTACAAGCACAGCCAGAAAACGCTGGCGATCAGTAATTGAGACTCTAGAGAACACTTGACGAAATTTGACAAACTTTTCTTCTTTTGCATGCCGGGGGTGGTTGTCGAGGCTTCCAGTGAATGCAGATGCCACAATGGCAACGAAGGTCTTGCTGCGTGCGTGAAGTTTGCGGGAATCACCGTGCGATGTGGAGCAATAGTAGTGCAGAAGGCAGAGCGTGGCCTGGAAGTTGGAAGTGAGGCGAGGTGATGTGATTGAATCTGGGTGGCATGTCTTATATGCGTTCTTAAATTACCGACATGAATGTAGGTTGTGATAGGGAGTTCATGAGCAATTGCGACAGTCGGTACGGAAGATGCGCATCTTGGAAGCTGGAGGCATATTCTCAGTGCTCGAGATATTATTGACTGGAGGAGGCTAACGTTTGTTTTTAGGACTTTGCGAACACATGTAGGCTGTCGCGCATCAAGCCGAGAAAAAGTGAAGTATACAGTTGAAGCATGACTCGTACTGATGCACCCCATGATTTTTCCGAAAGAAACCTTAGGACGTGGGTAATCGTGGTAAGTTTCGTTTTCACGTGAGCGGTGTGAGAGCTCCAAGACAAACGCGATCTATTATTACTCCCAGGAAACGGTGGGTCTTTTGATAGCTGATCGTGTGTCCATTCATTCTGATGACGTATGGGGTCATTGCCTGGCACGTAAACGCAACCAGTGAGCATTTCTCGGATGACAGCTCCAGTACTCGTCCTTGAAGGTAGTTTGATGTCAGTGTAGCCGCCCTCTGAAGCCCGACTCGTATGTGTAGACGCGTGACCCCTGATGCCCAGATGCAGATGTCGTCTGCGTAGATAGACAGATGCATGGAGTGCGGCAAGACGTCAATGAGGTCTATGAGCACAAGCTTAAAAAAAGGGGGTTAGGACCCCACCTTGAGGTACACCATGATAAGTATAATGGTGCCTTGTTCCACCATCTTCTCCCTGAACGAAGAAGGTTCTGTCCTTCAAATAGCTGTAGATTCATAGGAAGACGTGGCCCAGAATCCAATGTTGCCCGAGGCGTCCAGGATAGTTCCATGCAATACATTGTAATGTGCACCATTCACATCTAAGAACAGTGCCGCTGATAATCTCTTTGTGCTTTTCTGCTGTTGTACAGATGTGAGAAGGTAAACAACATTGTCTATGGAAGACCATTCATGTCGAAAGCCGGTCAAAGCATCGGGATACGTATTGTTATGTTCCAGGTACCAATTCCAGGCGAGTCAGCACCATTCTCTCCATCACCTTTCCAAAACCGCTGGCAAGTGCCAGTGGTTTTGGAAAGGTGATAGGAGGCCATGTCCAGAGGCGATTTGCCTGGTTTAAGCAGGGGCACAAGGCAGCTGCACTTCCACGAAGGAAGAACCAAACCATTGCTTTACGAGTCATTGTATACAGATTGAAGGCACGCCAAGCTGTTTGTTTGAGGTTATCAAGGGCCATTTAAGTGACTCCATCGAGTCCAAGAGATGACGAGTGCTTGCATGCTGCCAATGCTGCCTGAAGATTCTCTACAGAAAACATATTGTTCATCCAAATGTTTGTGAACATCGGCGCGTATCGTAGGTTACTCGCAGTGATCCCGGACCTTGTTGGCAACCCTTGCGCAGAAGTCTTCTGCTACATCAATTTAACGTCTGCTTTGATGAAGAGCAAGGCATTTGAACACGCGATGCTGTTGTGGCAATGTTCGTAGGCCAGAAATTATTCTCCATATTTGCAAAAGAGGTTTGTGGGGATCGAGCGACTCGCATAATGACTTCCATCGTAGTGACTGTAGTGCATTGATTTGACGTTGAATGTTCTTTTGTAGACGTCTCACCTCCCTCAAGTCGTAGATGGATTTCGTGCGCCTACAACGTCGTTCAGCGCGACAACGGATTGCTCGAAGTCGTTCCAACTCCACTTCTCATTTGCGAAAATCTGACAAAGGTCGACAATTAAACGTTGCCTCTTGAATAGCGGCGTTCATTACACCTTCTAGGCTTTCAAGAGAACCTTCTTGGCTTCCCTCGCACCGCTTCTCTGTGGATGACCTGTACTTTTACCAGTTGATCCATGAAGAGGAAGTGACCTGCGACTTGCTTAGCCCCTTGATCTTTATATAGGTGGGGATGTGATCACTGCCATGAGTTTCATTGTTCGCAAACCACTGCATCTTGGTACTTGGGCTACTTGACACAAAGGTTAGGTCGAGACAGGTACTATATGTCAGACTCCGTATAAAGTAGGAGTGCCGTCATTTAAATATTAATGTTTGCGGTCAGATACAAAAGAGGACACATGTCTTCCCCGACCGTCTATCTTTGGCTTCCCCACTGCGGGTAATGAGTGTTGAAATCACCACTAATAATCTATGGCCCAAGTGTCGTTGATATAATGGCACCTAACCTTACATGGTCAAAGTGGCCTGAAGGCGAAATATATACTGCCACTAGCGTGGAATTCACGTTCTTACGCTTAACTGTCTGGCACACGTATTGGTTGCTGTCATCCAGTGTTACTGCATGCTCAATATATGTGAGTTCTCGCCTGATGTAAACAATGACCTTACTGTTTTCGTTACAGGTTGCAGATCTCAAAGCTTCATATTTGAATAGTCGTATAGCATTGTGAAGCCGTTGTTCACAAAGGACGATAATTGGAAACTGACTCTTGAATACAAAAGGTTTCATGAACATTGCGGTCTATCTCCAGAGGATTTCCAAGACCTAGCAAGGCTCTATAGTTGAATACTCGATTGCCACGCAGCATTATTGTTAGGGTGCGATTCCTGCTGGTACACTGAAATTCATTCGAGCATTCGTGTGATCCACGCTGCCTGTGTCAACCTTTTCTTAATTCTCAAGCGTTAGAATTACCGATGTGTGTTCTCGCCGTTCCATGATAGATATAAAATATCTACCACCTGTGGCACATATTTGCATACTAGTTGCACATACCTACCCTCGGGTATGTATCACTGCTTTTTGGAAAGTGTATTAAGACGTACGTGACGAGATTGTGACGGCATTCATGCCATGACTAGCGCGTCGTAATCGTCAAACCATCTTGCCCTCCCGTGCAATTTCGGGTGTACCTCGAGCTCAGGGGATGATCTTGACAGCACCGAAACGTAGGCGGCTAGATAGAGATAGATAAATGGGTACGCAGATAGACGCGAAAAGTGCCTCGAGTACTTAAAGAAATGGTTGTCATTCAAAAGGCTAAAGATAATGACGCCTGTAGACGAATGCATGAATCTTTTTGCCCCTTTGTCGAAACCCCAACCCTATACCCCATACGTTTTACGCAAATTTCATCGAGCTCAATGGCACATAATTTACAACACATTAGGCGCACGACAGATATTTCAAACGCCGCTTGTATTTGATGGATTCTGAAAAAATATATATATTGCCTAGTCAAATTGTGAAACAATACGGTATTTGCTTGAAGACATTCTATGATTATTCGGAAATCAGGTTCAGGCAAACATGCTGTGCTCTACATAATAATACACGTTCTAACTTACCAACTCGCCCAACTTACTTCATTTATTCACAACAATATGTGGGGTTTTACGCTGCAAAACATTGATAATGCCACGAGAGACGCCGTGGTGAAGGGCTGTGGAAATTTCGACCAACTTGTGTTAACGTCCGCTGACATCGCACAGAAGATGGTCCTGGGGCAACGCACCTCACAGGAAAGGTGACCACCGCGGCCAGGACCATACCCACAGCCATCGGTGAGCAGTTGAGTGTTATAAGCACTGCAGCACCGCGAAGAATGCTGGGTTGATTCAGTACCTGATAGAGCATTGGAGGGCCCCGTTCTTGCTATGTGGCATGCAAGCTTGGCTAGCTTATTAGACGCTTCGTGAGGTATGCGCATAATTAAACATACACTTGTATTTAATCCGTCTTGGGCTTTCGCATCTGAAGTGAGCCTTAGTCTAAAAAATTTTAATGTTTTTTTCACGAATGAAAAAGATAATGGTGCTTGGCTGGTGGTGCATCTGAGAAACGCAGATCATCAATTCATTGACTTGAGGACTCTTAAAGAACACAGCACACCGATAATACAACTTTCATGGCATTTTATTTCCGGTACTCTCAGTATTTTTCAGTATCACCTTTTCTACAGTGCACTGGCTCACTCAGTGACATTTTCGTCAAAGTCACGTAGATGTCGAAACTGCCATGTTCCTAATAGTATAATTAAGCTTTCACGGAAACAGTTGCTACTGGTTCAGTGAACGTGAACCTGAGGCACTGACTCTTTTAACTCTTTAATGCCTGATTTATGACACCACTGAGCAAAACCAAAATTGTTTTCATTTCCAAGCTTTAAATAACAACTTCGAATGATTCCGCAGTTAAATTATCTGAAATTCAGTTTTACCGCACATTTTTGCGTATGTCGTGAATTCTCCATATGCCACAGAAGCAAAAACCTGGCAACAAAAAACGCACTTCAGAACTACGTAGCATGTTTTCTGCCCCCTCTTGAGTTCACACACAACAAACAAACAAAATTATTGAAGATAGAGCTTACGTAACTGACGCGAGAAAAAAACTAAGGAGAAAGCTGTTGCACGCGCTTCTCTCTCGCCTCGATGAGCTCCAAAATAATTAGTTTTAGCCTAAAGTACCTTGACTGCACTAGTTTTTTTATACTGAAAGCTACATGCCTTATGAGTGCTTGGCCACTGGCAAGAAAGTTGGCAGGCAATTTGTGACTTATTTGCTCAAAGTTTATCGGTATTTCGCGAATTCGTGACATCCGACAGTAAAGGGTTAACACCAAAACGTTGAACAGCTCATTGCGCAGGAATGAATGATGATGATGATGCCTCAATTATTGCACTTGCGCACTAAGGGGGATTGGCCAAGAATTTAGGATATGAAATTTAAGGCCTTTCGAATGATACCTGGTCCTATGGTGTCGGCGTCAACTTCGACTTTGTTGGTCGTGAGTGAAAAGTTATGTCCGTGATCGCAAATCGGAAGAAGATGCAAATAAAATCTAAAATATTCCCCCCCTCCCCGAAGGGAATTGTGAAGAAATGAGAATGCGTTTCTTGCGCAAAGAGTATACGGCGTAAACGTTTTAATGACGTATATAAATGACGAGACGAGGATGTGTACCATAACCATTTAGTCACACATTCATGAGCACCTGTTTGTGTTGTCATTGTGCCTGACGGCCATAATATCAGCGTCTTACAGCACATATGCTGGCAGCCGAAACGGTACAAACGCCTGACGGTAGTTATAGCGTGAGAACAAAACGATGACACAGAGACAAGAAGGACACGTGTCCTTCTTGTCTCTGTGTCGTCGTCGCCCCGCCGTGGTGGTCTAGTGGCTAAGTTACTCGGCTGCTGACTCGCAGGGTGCGGGTTCGAATCCCGGCTGCAGCGGCTGCATTTCCGATGGAGGCAAAAATATTGTAGGCCCGAGTGCTCAGAATTGGGTGCACGTTAAAGAACCCCAGGTGGTCTAAATTTCCGGAGCCCTCCACTACGGCGTCTCTCATAATCATATAGTGGTTTTGGAACGTTAAACCCCACATATCAATCAATGAATCAATCTGTGTCGTCGTTTTGTTCTCGCACTATAACTATCGTCATGCCATACCAACTAGCCCAAGCTGCCACATTTCTAAGGTACAAATGCGTTTCAAATTCACTGCATTGAGGCGGTGGCAAGTCAAGCTCAAGTCCAGAAGTAGGGGGTTCTGGTTGCTAGGGGCGTGGAAAAGCGGGCTGTTGCTGACAGCTGGCGACGCCGAAGCGTGACATGGCGGGAGCTCTGGATGCTAGGTACGCGCGCGCCCACAGCTGTTGCAATGGGAGAGGACGTTAGATGGATACTGACGGACGCCTGACATAGCCCGACTAAGAAATACATTCGAATTAAAAAAATGCCCCCATCTACCCGAAGAGAATCGTGAGGAAATGCAAATGCATTTTTTGCGCCGAGAGAGGGTACCGTTGCCGTCAGACATCGCCTTCATCGACTTCTGGCATCGCCTTGAGAGGCGTCCAGCCAGCGAACCGTCGAGAGTGAGGAGTGAGCGGACGGGAGAGTGGGGCGCCAGCTTTGTCGGCTAGGCGTTGGCGTTTCACAGCGGTGTTAGCGGCATCTCGGGCGTGCATTTCTGGGTGCTCTTGAGAGTCGCCCAGCCAGCGAACGGTCGAGAGATAGGTGCTAGAGGACGGGAGAGTGACGCGGAGAGAGAGCAAACGGCGAGACAAAGAGCGGCGAAGAACTGCCCCTACCCTCTCCGACACTCCCTCACACTTCATGCTCCGGTTGCTAGGGGCGAAGATACGCACGCGTGTCCACAGCTGTTGATATGGGAGAAGGAGTAAGAGCAGAGTGATAACAACAGCCGGCGCGCGGACGCTGCGGACAACGCCGGATACCTGACATAGCCCGATAAAGAAATGCATTCACCTTCAAATTTTCGGCAGGTCCATCGTACTTTCGGAATCGATGGCATGCGATGAATGCGGATCAAGGTCACTGCGTTTAAAAATTTCTTATTCCGTGAAATGTTATGAAGCGTCAACAAAGATATGTACAAATGGACACACAGACTTGTGCTAAACAGTCGCATACGTTTTATATCACCAGATGTTTACAGCTGCGCAACTATGCCAACAGAACACGAACAAGTACCATAAGCAGTAAGCTGATATGAAGTGCTGGTGCTCGCGAGGGTGGTGGCTCTGGACATTGCTACGTAAAACAACTTCGGCGAATAGCACCTAACTGCAACTAGCAATAACCTGACGTGACGGCTGCATCATAAGACTACATATAAAATGTCACTCGCACAATAATTTACGTTTCACGAAGATTAGGGGCTATTTGAAAAGTTGTGCCGTAACATGTCATGGCTCTGTATTAGAATGCATGATTTCCACGCATAATGTTGTCGTTTGAGTTACAATCAGACACTCACACTTATTCTTTGCAATCGTCACGTGAACGCTGTGGATGTCAGTTTTTTTCTTAATGCTCACGGGCTAAAGTTTCTCATGTCTGTTCTCGCCGTCCCTAGGTAGATATAAGCTGTAAATCACCTGTGGCACATATCTGCATACCCGAGCTCATACCCGCCGTAGACGGATAGACAGACACAGACAGACAGGGTATGGGACATAGACAAATAGACACAGACACACAGACAGACATGCCCTTAAAGTATACCTGTGGAACGCAAAGAAATAATTTTTGGGTCTGGGTGAGGATCAAACACACGTCTTTTGCTTGTCAAGTAAGTGAACCACAGAGTCCCAAAATTTTTGAAACTGATTTGAAAAAACAAAAAACAAAAACATTATGAATGACGTCTAGTGTAGGAACACTCCTTAAGGCATGAAATATTGCATGGCAGAAGTGATTAATCGCGGTAGGCTCTCAAGATGTGAATTGAGCAGCAAGTGAGTGTTCTAGAAGTCCACCCCCTACGAAGCCCTCACACATATTTTATCATAATCAGCATCATAACCGTTTAAACAGGTAAATAGGTTCGTGTGTTGCCCTAGTCACACATGAACATCGCAAAAAATAATTATGTCGTAGTGGGCAGCTAACAACTGTGCTTTCAACAAACATTCAATGTTACTTTGAAACGACCAATGTAACGCCCACTGTCATAAGTTTTATCACGGATGGTGGAGGCATGCCGAAGCAGGCTAGCAGTTCAGAAGGCTAAATACACGAGGCCCGATTAGCTGTCGTGATCTGCTCTTGCGACGCTCAAATGCTTCCGAATTTTGTACAGTATATTGGGGTAGAGTCTTATCCACATCAATCAATCAATCAATCAGTCAATCAATCAATCAGTCAATCAATCTACCAGGTATAGTTACCAACGCCCTGTGTCTGACCCCATATAATATTGTGTTTCACCTTCACTATCGGGAAGATTTTCGTCCTTAAGAGGGAAAAAATTTTTCTGTTACAAATTACTTCTTCACCCTGTGACGTATCAACTATATATGGCCACAGATTGCATCATTACTCAAGACTGCGGACTTCGATGTGGGAGTGTCAAAATCAGAGTAATTTCTTTTCTACGTTTAGGCAAGGCTTACATACTGTCCTTATGATAGCTTCATTGTTATGAAGAGCTGGAACAAAAAAATGAATCGTGGAAATAGTGACAGCAATGACCAAGATTGAATGTTTTGAATCTTAAAATCGAGGTAAAGAGACTGAAAATACCTATGAAATTACGATGTAAATTTAGTAGTGATGACAGCTGTTGAACTTTCAAGTTATCAAACCACAATAATATTGTGAGGGTTCTGTAAGTTTAGACTACTAAGGCTTGTTCAATGTGCACCTCAATCTAAGTATACGGGCCTCTAGGATTTTACTTTCATTTAAATGCGACTGCAGCGACCGGGATTTCATCTCGAGGCCTTCAAATCACTATTTAAACTATTTAGTTTAGCTACCAAAGATATAAATAACGCTTCTGAGAGCTAAAGGCACCATGATATAGGATTTTCAGCACCTTTCACCGGCTTACGAAGTGAGAGCTGCGTTTCCCTTACATTTTAAATGAACAAGTTAGAATAGCACCACGTGACGGCGCCTCCTTCTTCCATGACCATATGGCTGCTCTACTTAGCAGTGCACCTGGACAGTTCAAATTCGTGATGATGAGGATTATGATGATGATGATATATGGTGCTTTATGGTACAAGGGCGAGTAAGAGCTTAAAGTAAAGTGCATTACAGTAGCAGTGTATTTGCAGCGCTTGTTAGTGAGCGTTAGCGTAGCGCGAAATGTTTAACATGGCACGTGATCCAATGCTAACGCTAATATAGGCCACGCTGAAGGCAAGTAAAAGTTTGTTTTGTGACAGATAATGCGATGCACCATGGCTTCCTTGTGACTCTACCATAGGAAAGTACGGATGAATCAAAATGTAGACATAGGCAGCAAATGCAATATCGATGCGAACGCAGAAAACAAGACTAGGCTAACTTCACACGACAGTAATGAAAATATATTAACAATAAATGGGCTGAAATCTGCTTCTGTGCATGACGTATATGCTTGGGTACATTGTAGAGGGCACGCTAACTACCAGCAGCTTTGCTGGAATGTACGCACCACGACTCGTGTGTCAAAGGCTCTTGCTATGTAGCTTTTGACAGCGAATGGCGGTGCTCACCGCTTGCGCGGTAGTGTGAGATATGTGTGCGGTACTTCGTTTGACGCAGCTTTAATCAGTAAAGACCTTCTTCGCCATTATAACTACTTGACGGATTGATGCTTTTATAGCTGGCTGTTCTTTTTTTTGGCATAATGCTTTCGTGTCAATCGCATAAGTAACTGACAAAAAGACACCACACCCTCGAACAACTGCTCTTTGCCGAGGCTGGCAACAGTTACACGACACAGGTTGTCGCCAAACCGTATGTTAGGTTCGAAGAATAGACACAGACATCTCAGGCGTCGAATATGCTCTCTTCATAAGGTACCCTCACCACACGTGTGAGATAACGTCTGCCGTCAGTATAGTGACCTTAAAACTACAATATCTCCTACAACCATGAATACTGTCGAAACATGAACCTTGTGAGATCGCATTATGTAAGCTCTGCTTAAAATTTTATTTAGGTGACTCTGTTTGACGACTGTTTTGTTGTCGAATAATCCATGGAATACAATGCCGAAATGCAACACCCAGCATACATTAAACGCCGGATTGTATGACTCCCTAATAAATTTTGACCTACTACGGAATCTGAAGTAGCGTCTAATAACAAGACACAAACACTATCGCAATTCACATGCGTGGATGAAAATGTATCTCTAGAGTTAGACCTTAACAAAACACGGTATCATATTTATTGGCACTAATTATACGCAATGAGTCTCACACGAGATGGTGAAAATTGTGACAAGGAGTGGATATGGTAAAGAAATCTACTGTTCATTAGCTTTCGCTCTTGCGTTTATTCCTGCAGATATGAGGCCACTGAAACGAGCTGGTGATGGTGTCACTGTACATGCCCAAATATTTTATGACTCAACAGTAAATACAACCGGCACTTCGGAAGAGAATGATGAAGCCACGCGGAAGCCTAAGAAGGCAGACTTTGCAAAGCTTTTTAAAAAGGTGAGATCAAAAATAGAGAACTCTGTTGCTTTGGATGTGACTTTATTCTCAGACATATGAAAAAGTGAGGTAAATACATGGGATCATCATGTATGTCCTGCGTATATTATGTACACCACAATGAAAAAAAAACATTTCCAACAACTTCGATTTTGCGCTAAGTGCACGTAAGTTATGACTGTAAGTTTATTGTACTAATTGAATTTCACAAATAACTAAAAGGTGTGTCATGTCACGGGGGCCAATGCTAATATGAAGGGATTTACCTCTGTGCGACTCAAAAAAACTAGACGAAGCATTTTTCAGACATAGAGAAGCATGAAACGGGGAACAATGGGAAGCCACTATCAAAGTGGACATTAAGATAGACAGGTTCATTTGGGTGTGTGGCGTAACGCCGTGATACGTTTTACTTCTTTTATTGTCGGAAACAAAAGAGGTAAGGTCGCAACCTGTGCTTCGGTTTCACAAGCAACCAATATAGAAGCAGTAGAAATTGCTATTGCCTTAGGTATAAGGGAAGGCATGGAGCGCAACGCTCCACTGACTTCTACAGATTCTGAGGTCACGTGTAGGAATTATCAGAAAGGAAAAACCGGTGCCAAGGCAAACCCTATACTTATTCAAAGTAGCAGAGAGCTGGACACCGGTTACACCCCGAGAATAACTTGCGCCCCGGCACACAAGGGTGTTACTGGGAACCTCTATGCAGATGAGACAGCTCGAGGTTTTACTAATTACCGAACTGCCAATGGCAACTCCATGGAATTCCCGACACCCATCGATCCCTGCTACAAAGCGATCCTGCAGTCACAAAGATTCGCAGAGAGTTTACCCAGCCCCCCACAAGAACCTTTTGACCGTAGCTTCTACGGTGTTACGCTGACTCCAAACTATCACATAAACAAATATTGACAGATTACATACGTACTGTTGCACAGCATACTAAGACATATTCGCGTGGTGTGAAAGCACACCGATGCTGTGCTACATCACGAGGGAATGCACAGCTCACACCGAAGAGCAGAAAGAAGATAACAGCGGATTGACTTTGGAGGCAATCCTGTCCAGCCCTGTTTTTGGGGATTAACTGAGGCTAATCAGAATGGCTGAAAGCTTGGTGAGAGCCCGGATTGCCTTGGAATACAAACCTGACCAGGCGGCACTATCCTCTTTAGCGGCGACGTGGTCATTTCCACAAATAAAGTTTTGTTGTTCTTCACGTAACGCTTAGCAAAAAAATTACCGATTGCCAGTTAATTCTAGAAAATGATTATTAGGAGGGTCTAACAGAAACGAAGAGCAGCAGCAAATTGGATGGATGAAATACATCTGTACAGAAAATTAGGTACAAATTTTCTTCGCAGTAGGCGCAAACTTGCAGACGCAATTACTCTGAATAGGGAATAAATAGGCCGATGACAATGGTTATGATGAAAGCGCGAATCGACAGTCCCACTTATCGCTTGGCTCTATACAGACTGAGTCTACAATAAGAAAAAGGGAGGAGCTTAGACTGAGTGCATTTAGTGATATAAGCGATAAATATATTTTAGAGATCAGATTGCCCCACTCTCGTACACGCTACACAAAACAATTACCTTTTCCCCACTACATGTGATCGATTACAGTTATCAATGATCAGCCCGAGGAAGCTAATGAGCAAAACACAAATGTAATCGATTATTTTTGCATTACTTTCCTTCAAAATTTTATTTTCGTAACAACATACCATGAGATCAATCAAATTACAATGAGCTACCATGGCTTGCATGGTAGAGAAAATACTGGTGGTGGTGGTTGTGGTGTGCGAGGAAAACAGTAATATATGTACAATTATAGGTATGGATTTCGCAAACACTAGGTGGAATACCTAGTCCGGTAACCCCGTAGCTGCCGTGGCAGCTCGGGCTGTAGCCACCAATGCCTGTTCGGCTTCGAGGTCAGAGCAGCCGAGCAGGACTACTTCCCAGTCGTCTCGGATAGGGCGGTGGTGGAATCAGTTGGTGGGATTTGAGGGGTACGCCTACACCATTTGATGGGTGTCACAGGACTCTTCCGCACGGTGCGGGCACGCGCCCGAAGGGGTCGAGTTGAAATACTTGAGTACTACCAGGCACCGCACAGGATTGATAAAGAACGTGAGAGGGCTGGAGGCTTGCGTGAAGGCTGGAAGGCTTACTGCGGCTTATGTGATATAGCGTTACCTCGTTCATAGCGATGATCTCGTTCTGCTGGACTTGAAGTCTTGAGGAGGTGTGCGAGAGATTATTGGTGAACTGCTATCTCGTGATAAGATCACGTACTACTTGATGCCAAATAGGCAAGTAGAGTGTTCCACACTTGCCGCCATGGCAACAGGTGGCGTTCACTGATGCTCCTACGTTTAATTCAAATATATACAAAATAGAGTGGATGGAAGATAACCGCTGTGTTGGGTCAATTCATAGAGTATCGGACGCGTTATTCGAAGGTTGCAAGTTCGGTTCCTGCCCAAGGCAAGTTATCTTTTCGTCCACTTTTCTTTCTTCACAATTACATGACAATTACCTCATGTAACATCCTCTATACTTTCCTTGGCATGATTGTCTGTTAGATCTTAATATTATTGTCTCTAACGAAGAAACGGGCGCTTATTTCTACACTTTTTCTTGCGTTAACGTTAAACAAGAGTTGCATTACAACGTACAAACAGCTTGCGCACCAGCTCGCAGCTGTGAAACAATTACATACTAGTGTGCAAGTTCGCTAGGAAGTATCGCGCTTCACTGTTTGAGGCTCTGAAGAAAGGTGTGGAAAATGTAGGCTCCGTAGGAACCTTCCGTCTGACAGTAGGGGGACGAGAGCCCCACAGAGAAGTCGCATATTTCGTGAAGAGCTCTGTAAGAAAAGTCAATAACTGTTCTATTTTATTAGCGGTAACCGATTACAAAAATAACTAATTGATTAACCCCGGAAGTTACAGTATCAAAACAGTACTATATTATTCTCAAAATCACAAGAAAATCTAATTGATTACCTGTAACTGATCACTTGTAACGCTTAACGTACAACTTTGACTGTCACTGACAGATTTTTTTTAGGGCACACTATGCTTAATAGGCTAAGCTTTTAGAATAGGCCGAGGAGAAGTCAGGTTCTTACGCCAGTGCTTTAACCGACGTAACGCAGGACAGCTGTAGATCGCAACGACCGGTCTACTGTGAAAACAGAGACAATTAATACAAAGAAAGGGATTTGCATACCTCTGCGAACGAAACTGCCAAACAGCTCGCCATAGCTCCTTACACTAAAACAATGAAAAGTAAGGGTAATCAAGTCAAATATATTCTTTGCTTTCATGCATTAGTTAACATACAGTTTTCTAAACTTTTTCACTTAGGAAATTGCACCAAAAGTTGTAGCTGTTACCGAAGGCGACTGTTCTGTTATGGTGAAAAACACGTAGAGTAGCACTTGCCCCCAGGAAAAAGTTTAAAATTCAAGCAAAAAATATACTCTTGGATAAGCTCGAGTGAAGGGGTATACTCAAATTGGGAACACCACCAGTCTGTTTTCTCAGACAGCCTACAAATTTTAGTGACTAGCTCTGCATATCACCCGATAATGCCGATACGCATTCTTGGACACCAATGTCTAAGTAAACAGAATTTTAATCAGTTGTTATGCTAATACATTCCCCCTTCATGCTAACGAATAGCATCATATATAGACACTAGGCCGCCTAAAGGAATCTTGATGAAAAATACTGCGGAAAACATTTCGTTTTATTCAAGAAAAAGGACTTTCAGTTTTGGAAGCGTGGCAGTAAAAGTATTTTGTTTACAATTATGCAAAAGGATGTTTTAGTACAGACGTATCCTACACAATCAGAACTTGCACGGAGATAGAGAATAAAACAAACCTAATTTTAAAAATTAAGAATTTTCTTGGACTGATGTTCGTGGCGCTGACGGTCAGTGAGCTCACTCCTGGACACCCCAAGGCTCAGCCATCATTCTTGCCCTTTGGACTAAGGCCTCTTAGACTTTCTGTCTATAGCCATCACAAATATTTGTCTCCCACACCTCCCACGTTAGTGATGGGGAAGTAGGAAGACAGGGGTTTCGTGTGTGTTCCCACACCACGTGGTTGAAGTCTGATGCCTCACCACAGCGTGGCTCTTTTCCCTTCTACTTCAAATCACAGGAACAAAATATTGCGGGGAAGAGCCGAGCACTGGTTAGTAGCTTGCGGAGAATTCATTGCTCATTTGCTCTACAACGTCCCTTAGCAAGGTTCGGGTACAATTGATGGCACTCTCTAAATTGAGTACGACATATTTGAATGTAAGTAGTGGTGTCCTGGTTTCCGAGTTCACAAGGACAGAGAAAAGAGACTCCCGGGAGCTTGGAGCTCGGGTCATAGCTTATACAGCCTCCTTACCTCGCAAACACAGGTGTCCTACAGTCCAGGTAATACGTTTGGAATGAATGCGATGATTCACTTTTCGCCATTTTTTTTTCAGAATCCTGCTGGCGAAAAGTGGTACCTTCTGCACAATGTATGTTAACTAGGCCTTACGCGAGTCTGTGGTAACCACATCGGAGGCTGCTAGTGCTCCTGCTATTTCTTCAAGTTATATAAAATTTGGGCATCTAAAGAAGAAAACACTGACTTAGGAATTTGGGGAAGGATAGCCATCGCGTAATTACCCAGTGATGATGGTCCGGCCACGTCCATGTAAAACACACCTCGCTGAGACATAAATTTGCACACCATGTCTTTTTCTGGAGCCCGTCAAAACCTTTCGGGATAGTGAGGGCAAATTTAAAGCATTGGGTGTCGGCGATCAAGTTTGTTTTTGGTTCGGTACACGATATGTTATGCCTATTGGGGTCTGGTGTGCGACACCATGACGTTTCAAGAAACGAACATCTTGTCCAGTAGACCGAAGACTGGTGCATTGATTTGTAACATATGTCTCACGCAATTGCTAAAAGAAAGCTGTGAACACGTACAGCACGGAGTTTATAATTGGAGGTAGTGTTACAAAAGAATCACAATGTTTTACAAACTAATAAACTGAATGTGACTGCCACATTGCTGCTGTGTTTTATATTTGCAATTTTTTAAGTCAAAGTGGCAAAAACGCCTTTGTATATTATAGTTGAACGAAATTGGCTTAAGCAGTTTTATATTTTTCCAGGTTGCAGATCATTTCCACAGTCAATTCGTCATGGTAAACTTTACTGTCCAAAGCGTTGAAGAGGTGCGTATATCAACTTAGAAAATGTAATATATCTCGAGTCAACAGATTTTTTGTTAAATATGTAGTTAAACACTCAATAGGATGCTTCATTTTCGGTCCCTACTAATTAGTCAGTATTAGTGGCGCTAAGAAACAAAAAAAGAAAAGGAACGACACTGCAAGGTTAAAGAAGCAGTGATATCAACTTGAAGCATATGTGTTCTTTTGCGTCAATGCGTAGTTATCAATCGCCTAATCTCAATTCATTACTAATAATGTAACAAATGGACAAAATTAGATATATATAATATTCCTAATTATGCAGAGTATCGAACCCAATTCAATACGGGTGCAAAGCGCACCAATTTTCAGTGCTGCTAGCAGGTGCGTAGCCAGAAATTTTTTTTCTGAAGGGGGGGGGGCACCACCTTGATTTCGGGAGGGGCACCCCCTTAAAATGGCCACTCTTCGCTCTACATGCCATGGCAAAAAAAATCGGGAGGGGAGGGGGGCACGTGCCGGGTGTGCCACGCCCTGGCTACGCCCCTGGCTGCCAGCACTGCCAAGCGGTCGCCACCCGCGGTCTCACCGCATATCATCACGTGGCCACACGAAAGGCGACACGGGAGAGAGAGAAACAACTTTATTTAAGTGAAAAAAATTCCCAGGGGAATAGCGATCAGGCCGTGCCTGGCCGCCACCTCCTCAGCGCGCTGTATTGCCCGGAGCTGTACTTCTAGGCTCGTATCTCGGAGGACTCTTTCCCATGCCTCGGACGAGGGAGTGGTCAGGAGATCAGACGGGTGTGAATCCTCTCTGGAGTCCCATAGTATATGAGAGAGGGAGGCGACGAAGCCACATTTTGAGCAATGCGGACTGAACAGATCGGGGTAAATGTGTGCGTATACCCACGGGCACGGGAATGAGTTTGTTTGGAGGTGGCGCCATGTGTTTCTTGTGGTTTCGTAAGTTTGGTATGCGGCGGTGGTTTTGTTCGACGTGCGAGGCGATAGTGCTGAGCAATTTCGTGATAGGATATGAGGGGCTCGCCACTGTTCTCTGGGTTCGTGGCGGGGCCCACCACTCTGTTGACGAATTCTTGAGCTTGTCGGTGGGGGGCCTCGTTCCCCAGGTTTTCTGCGTGCGCCGTGACCCAGATAAAAGATATGGGAGGCGGATCCTCGTCTTCGAGGTAGGCGAAGGACTCAAGGAGCCGTAAGGTACCGGGAGCAACGGTACCGCGAGCGAAATGGGAGATGGCGGTTTTCGAGTCGCTGAGGGTCGTAGGGAATCCGGAGGACACCGCGAGAGATATGGCTACTTCCTCGGTTTCGGTGGGGTGGAGGGCACGGACAGAGCCAGCTACTCGCAAGATTGCCCCGCCGCGGTGGCCTAGTGGCTAAGGCACTCGGCTGCTGACCCGCAGATCGCGGGATCGAATCCCGGCCGCGGTGGCTGCATTTCTGATGGAGGCGGAAATGTTGTAGGCCCGTGTGCTGAGATTTGGGTGCAGGTTAAAGAACACCAGGTGGTCAAAATTTCCGGAGCCCTCCACTACGGCGTCTCTCATAATCAAATGGTCGTTTTGGGACGTTAAACCCCACATATCATTATCAATTACTCGCAAGATTGCGTCAGTGTTGAGGGGTGCGAGTAGTTATTACGCTAAGTGCGTACGCTCTTGGTTGAGAGGGGTAGCGGGCCACGTCCACGTTGGCCACATCGGGCCACGAGGCGTAGTCGTCAAGTAAGGCTTGGGCTCGTGCTCGCCGTCAACCGTCGTGGTGTCTTGCAAGCATGTTTTTGTAGCGTTAGCTACACTGGCCTCGCTGAGCCGATTTCGCGTGGCACTGGTCTGTGCATGCGCAATGATACTCCGCCGCCGCCGCGCGCGGCTCGCCGCCGGTGTGTGCTTTCCACAGGAGTGCCGTCATAGCCTTGGTAGACATACAGACGCCGACGCGCGCGCCTTCCCTGTGCAGTCGCCATCTGACACTGCGCTGGAGCCGCTTGATAGCGCCTCTGACTGGCGTTTGCCACTGTGGTATAGCCATGGAGAAGGAAGAATAATCAGCTGAACCTTTGCTAGCGCTATGTATATCCTGGCATAGCTTAGCTAAGCCACAGCCATTTTTTTGGCACTGGTTTGATGAGAAAACGTAGACGCAAAGTCGGAGGTGTAGAGACGTAGTCTGCGCCCGATGGCGAGGCGGTGAGTCCTATGCGAGTGAGTATCGAGCGGCCGGTCTTTCTACCGCGAAGTCTCCAAATCAGTGTTGTGCGACGCGCTTCGATAAGTTCGTCGACAGTGTTGTGGATGCCTAGGCTGAGGAGATGCGACGTAGAGGTCGTGCGAACGAGTCCAGGAGCCGTCTTGTACACTTTGCGAATAAGTTGGTTCAGTTTGTCCCTCTCGCATCCCAGTAGGCGCAGGTATGGTAGCGCTTACGTGAGACGAGATATGACGAAGGCGTGGATAAGCTAGAGTAGCCCTTTTTCTTTTATGCCTTGCTTTCGAGCGGACACGCGAGCAATGAGGCGGGTTGCTTGAGTGACGGCAACGGTGAGGCGTTCCGGTGCGATGGTGTTCCGTTGATTTGATGAAATGAATAGGCCTAAAATGCGCATGTGGTCAACTTGAGGTACAGCTACACCATTGACATAGATTTCGATGGCCGGTAGGGGAGGGTACTTGTTCCGACGGCGGTCGGGAGGACGAAGCAGCAAGAGCACCGACTTGCTCTCCGAGCACGCGAGGCCTGCCTGCGTCGCGTGGCTAACGATGGCGTCGGCCGCACTTTGGAGGGTCTCCTCTACCTCGCCGTCTGAACACGTAGTCGTCCACAGCGTGACGTCACCGGCACATATGGTGGGACGAAGGCCCGGGATGCCATCGATGATGATGACGAAAAACATTTATTATAAAACAGAGAGGTACAGGGCCAAAGCATGACCCCGCTACATGGTCGGCGTCCTTAGTCCGGGACACCGCATGACGAGGCCCCTACTCGCGCCCGTCTCACCAAAGCCCGTTGAGACTCTAGTGATGAACAGTTGAGGAGGGCAGTCTCCCATGCCTCTCGGGAAGGGGTAGGGGAAGGGGGTAGGTGGGGATTTTTCGGACATGCCCTTACCATGTGGAAGATATCACACGTCTCCCCACAGTGTGGGCACCGCCCATCTGTGTTCGCATCGAAATGTTTTAGGATTGCAGGACAGAGTAGAAGAGTACCTGTCTGCAGGCGCCTTAGAGTTCGCTCTTCCGCCTTACTCAGCCCCTTTGCAGGAGCCGGGTAAAGGCGGTGAGTGTCGCGATAATAGGTCAGAATTTCTTTGAACCACAGCAGCGGTGCATTGGCCTCCGAGTCTTAAGAGCCAAGGTGAGGAGCCCGGTGGGTAAGCGCTCGGGCGGCCGCGTCAGCGGCCTCATTACCTCGTAAGCCCTGATGGCCGGGAGCCCATACGATGCGTTTCGGGGCTGGATCAGCGAGAGCCCGTTTTAGAATTTTGCTGGCTAGGGGGGGATATCTCTCCTACCAAGTAATGAGCACATGCTTTCCGGGAGTCCGTGATGATAACTTTCGAGTTGGGGTCCGCAGCAGCAAGCGCTATCGTGACTTCCTCAGCGCGCTCTAGATTTTGTGCTCGGAATGAGAGCCCAGTGACATGCTTTTCCCGGTGAACTACACAGGCCGTGGAAAATCCCGTGGGCGAAGGCCCCGCTATATCTACGTAGAATACACCAGGTCGGGAGCCGTGTTGCCTCTCAAGCGTACGAGCCCGCGCCTATCTTCTGCTTTCGTGCGCGTGCTTATCCATGTTACTGGGGAGTGGAGAGACCGAGAGCATATGTCGCCACAGTTCCGGAATACGCTCCGCCTCCTCTGCAGTGCAAGTGCGCTGTATATGTAAGCGGTTCAGCAGGCGGTGCCCGGGAGGCGTCTGCACGAGCCGCGTATATTGATTCATAAGGTGGGCCTCCCGCCGCTCCTGGTAGGAGTTGAGCACACCTAACACCCTCAGTTTGGCGTTGGAAGTGGCCACCGGGAGATCCAGAGCTTGTTTAGTAGCCTTACGAATGATGGCATCTATTCTTTCGTCTTCTTGCTTGTTAGTGCAAAGGTATGGGACGGCGAAGAGGACCCGGCTAGTCACGAATGCATGGGTGAGCCGAAGCGCGTCCCTGCCCCGCAGACCATTCCGCTTGTTGGAAACGCGGTGGATCATGCGCCCTACCTGTTCGCCTATTCTCTTGAGTTTCGCTATAGTGGAGTCCGGTGTGAGTCTGTGGTGAATGAACAGGCCCAAAATCCGGAGCTTCTCCACCTCTCTGATGGGAACCCCAGACAGGGAGATATGTATGGCTGACTTATCTCTTGGCTTCCCTCTAACGTGCAGAAGCTCTGATTTGTTTGGAGCACATTTGAGTCCACAATCGTTGGCGTACGCCTCGACTATGGATGCGGCCTGCTGAAGGCGTTCCTGCATTTCACCAAGGCTCCCTTCAGTGGTCCAGATTGTAATATCATCGGCATATACTGCGTGTTGTGTGCCTTCCACCCTGGTCAATTTGCTTGGAAGGCGCATCAAAGCAGTGTTGAAAAGGAGCAGTGATAACACTGCTCTCTGTGGGGTACCCTGTGTTCCCATAATGTATGGGCCATATTCCTCGTCCTCGATCCGAAGAAGTGCCTGGCGTTTAGAGAGAAAATTTCTGACATATGCAAAGGCCTTAGCCCCGCAATCAGTGGAACTCAAGTTAGCCAGGATGCTGCTGTGTTTAACATTTTCGAAAGCCCCCTTCAGATCAAGGGCGAGGATGGCTTTATCATTGTGTTGCATAGTTAAGGGCTGTATGGCGGCCCTATGGAGCTGGAGAAGGACGTCCTGTGCAGACATGTGTGGGCGAAACCCAAACAAGGTGTCGGCAAAGAAGCCCTTGCCCTCAAGGTATGGGGAGAGGCGATCCCGTACCATTGTCTCCATAAGCTTGCCCGCACACGAAGTCAGTGATATGGGCCTCAGGTTTTCCGTATTCACGGCCTTGCCTGCTTTGGGGATAAAAGTCACAAGTGACATTTTCCATTCGGAAGGGAGCGTACGGCCATCCCAGATCTCGTTCATGTATTCCAATAAATGGAGGTAGGCTGTATCAGGGAGGTTTGCCAACAGCTTTACTGTTATGCAGTCCAGCCCCGGAGCCGTACCCCTGCGCATTTTAGCTAAAGCCGCTTTAAGGTCATGCAACTCAAAACGGGCATCGAGTTGGTGATTAGGCTTACCAGAGTACGTGTACGCCGGCCCAGGCGGGTCCTCCGTACGACAGAGATACCTATCGCACAGAGCATCCGCAAGCTGTGCCGGAGTGCCTTGGTACCCTTGCAGAGTTCGCTGGAGTTGCTTCTGCGCCTCCCCTCTCGTTTGAGAGGGGTCTATGAGACTGCGAAAGAGACGCCATGTCCCCTTCGAGCTCATATGACGAGCTGCGGCGTCACAGTGGGCTATCCTATTTGAATCTGAGAGTTGGGCAGCGTACGCTGCAGCCTGTTCCATGAGTTGGGCTATGCGGATACGTGATTTGCGATTAGTTTTCTGCTTTTTCCAACGTTTTGTTAAGCTTCGGCGCGCCTCCCACAAGTGTAGGAGGTGAGTGTCAACTGCGGGGATTTCTTCGTTGGTTTGAAGGGTAGTAACAAGTCTTTTCTGAATGTTGTTTACGTGTTGAGCCCATTCTGCATAGCCTCCAGAAAATAGTACGGGAGGGATAGTCTGATTGCGAAATTGGGTCTAATCGGTCAACTTGGCTTGACCGCATTTTTTATGAGCTGACTTTTCCAGGAGTGTAGCCCGGAGAAGGCAGTGATCACTGCCTAGACAATCGCCCAAGTTCTCCCAGGTAGCATCCTTAGCATTTTTTACGAGAGAGAGGTCCAGACACGTGTCACGGGTTACCGAGTTCCCCACTCGAGTGGGGTACGCCGGATCCGTGAGCAGCGTGAGGCGAAGGGTGGAGATAAGCTCCGCCAGCTTACGTCCTCTGGCCTTCTCGTAGTGATAGCCCCAGTGAAGGCTGGGAGCATTGAAGTCTCCCACGATCACTAAGGGGTCCTTGTCTGCCAACTTGATCGCCCGGAGGAAGATTTCGCTAAAAGTTACGCGTGGCTTATGCGGGGGGCTGTATATATTTAGATGTGTATTGACTGGTCGCGACGTCTGAGAGGCAGTACTCTGACCATTGTGTATTCTTGTTCAGTACTTAAGTTTAAATCAACCTGAATCGCGGTATATGCTTTCTTCACCAGGATGCATGACGAGCCCCCCCCCCCCCCCCGGAAAGTGCTATAGCCAGAGAATTTAAGGTCCAACCAGGCATCTGCAAAGCAAGCAAGGCGGGCATGTTTCCGAGGGACTGCAAGTAGAGCTGGAGGTGCGACCGTTTTTTCCAGGTTCTAAAACCCCTGCAGTTCCATTGTATATTTTCAAATTTTTGTAGATATTTAGCTTGTTTATTAGATCGGCTAGCCATCTCTTAGTATTTATTTACGGTGCAGAGGACCGGTCCGGACCTGGAGCCGGCCCCAAAAAGCCTTCTTCTGCTGCCTGACGGGAGGCCGGCTTGCGTTTAACCTGCGGGGAGTCGCTCTGAGTGGTGTTTTTAATTTGGGCGATAACCCAGGGCTGCACGACTTTAAGGACTGAATTAGAGACCTGCGCCACAATTTCGGGAAGTGCTTGCGTTAAGGCTGTCGTGAACATGTCCTGAAAGGACTCGCGGACTGCAGACATGATTTGAGTGGGGAGGGCTGCCACGCTCGCCTCTAATTGCTCGGTTTTACGCTCTAGGGACTCGATGCGACCGATGGATCCGGTAATGGAAGCTGGTCCAACTACCGTGTCCGCGTCCTGCCGCGAGACGCTAGTGAGGCGGGATGTGACGGAAGAGCCGTCATCCCCGTCCTCTGCCTCGGCTTCCTGCACTGGCTTGGATAACCCAACCTGCTTGGCTTCTAATTCCTGAATTTTGCGTGCAAGAATTTGGTTCTGGCGCCTGAGCTCCCCTATCTGCTGCTGTAGGGCGGTTTCGGTAGGGGAGGGAGAACAGGAAGGTCCGGAGACTGCCCCACCCCAACAGCTCACCTGTGCTTGGACGGGTGTCAAGGGTGGGAAGTCCTTCACCAAGACAGGAGGCTCCGACGGGGTCCCAGACTTCACATTGGTGGAGTGCCCGGTGTTGGTCTTCTTGGGTTCTGGCTTATTCGACTTGGCGGCTGGTGCTTTCTTGGGGCCAGTCTTGGGAGTCAGAGCCTGTTTGTTCCCCCCTTCCCCCCCCCCCGTTCTCCTCGGCTTGGATCCGCGTGGGGATCCCGACTTGACCGGCTACCGGAACCGTCCAGCACAACCGGGAGCTCCAGTCTTGTGGCCACCGCCGCAGAGGAGGCAGCTCGGAATGCACTGGTGTTCCGTGGGGCCGTCAGGAGTAGCAGTTGGTACCTGAACGCCGCAGCTTGTGCAGCGGCCGGGCTGCGGGCTGCGGGCAAGTATCTGCTCGATGGCCCACTGTGTGACAAACTGGGCATGCAGGCACTGTCTTCTTATACAAGCGAACAGGGAGCCGCTCGCAGTTGTATAACACCGTCCGTGGCACCTTGGTCCCCGCGAAGGTGATCACCGCAACCGGAGTGTCTCCAAGCTTGCGCACAGACACTATATTTGGCTCAGCACTGAGCGTGCTTTTCACAGTTTCGGACGTTTCGTCTTGAGAGACATGCACGACGCCCCGACAGAACTCACCAGAGAGTTTGCGATGTCCCCGGAATGTTAGCTGGCGGCCCCCGACTGGCAGCTTAATGTCCCGGAGGAGTCTCTCGGCGGCGTCCACTGATTTTAGCGTGCACACAAGTACATTTTGATCCCAGAGGGGCCACACCGCAAGTCCCACACTTGCGTCGGCTCCGAGGATGCTGCGGACTGCAGCGCTGGCTTGTCCAGGACCAAACGTGGCCTTGAGGTCGAGCGTCTCACGCGGTTTCAGCACCACTATGATGTCGTCTTCTTCGATGCGCGGCGTGTTTTTCGGCCGCCACTGGAATTGCTTGGCGCGCTGTGAGGTGACGCTCGGCGCGTTCTTGCCCTGTGCTTGCTGAGGGCGAGACGCTGCGTGTTGTTTGGCTGCAGGAGCCCTGGCGTCTCTCGAGGCCACTGCTGTGTTCTTCCTTCCGCGCCAGACGCGGAGCATATCCTTGAGGTACTCTTCCTCGGATGGTAGAGGTGTCTCGGTTTGAGCGGTATCCATCTGTATGATCTGTAGGGACTCCGGATCGTAGCCGGTGACTTGATTTGGAGTCGCCATTACCGGGGAAACCCCGGGCAGGGCCAGCGCGGCCCTTACTGTGGTTAGGCTTAACTCCGTGGTGGTTTGGCGAAAGCTTCAAGTGACCGAAAAAGGGTCAGAAGACGGCCCACCTTGACAAGACGTGATGTCTACGGTTGCGGCTGACGTTCTTGGAGACGGTGGTAGAAGGCTTGCAGGAGAACGACTTGATGTGACGCAAATGCGATATTTCACAGAGCCGACGTGGTATGCGACCGCTCCCGTCGATCGACGCCAGCGCCCCCCCCCCCGGATGCCATCGAGGGAAGAAGGCAGTGTGTGCATAGCAAGGTTAAATAAAAATAAAGACAAAACCGCTTCTTGAGGGCTGCCTCTGTCTCCTAGTGTAAGGTGTTTAGAGGTGGAGCCACCGGCTAATGATAGTTCAACGGTAAGGTTCGAAAGGAAGTCGAACCGTACCATTGCGCGAGTTTCAGTTGGCATTTTTTCCACTCGGCGGGAACGTGTATAGGCATGTCTGCGACACCCTTACTGTCGTCGCCACCGCCATCAGTGTCTAGAGGCCACAATGAAAACAATGAGAAATTCAGAATATTGGCAATTTGCAGCGAGCAGAATTATTTTCGGTTCACTCCTGTTGTGAGAGGTGATTCTGAAATCGACACTGAACCGAGCAGCAACGAGGCCGCTGGAGACGCAGGCTTGGGCAACGCTGACTGGTCAGACACATAAACGCCGTGCGCGTTTTACTTGCTCGCGACGACCAGAGCTTCAAATAGTCACATTCGCGCCCACGACTTCACGATGAATCACCCGAAGCAGGACAACCGTAACACAGGACTCACACGAACGCGCTGCACGAACCAAGCAAAGCAAAGCAAGTAAAGCCGTTTTCAGGCAGCCAGGTGTCACCGCCAGACAGTATATGACTTGTAGACACCATGATGGCAACACTAATATTGTCGGCGTTGACCGTTACACCAAGAACGAACATGGAACAGTAGGCCAAAGTGTTAAAAAGTGCTTCACTAGCAGACCAACTTCAGGCGGTCCATGAGGCCCGCGAGGCGGTGGAGAGCTTCGGTCTATCTGTCCCGACGTGATTTGGGTAATAAAGTTTCACCACCACCACCATCGCTGCTCGCTCATCGTAACTAGGCGCCTGGAGGCTTGGCCTAGGAGCTAGCAAGACACGTCAAAATACTGTCGATGTCTAATGGCCGGAAAGGCGCCGTAACTAATACTGACTAGTTAACTTTTACTACCGAAGTTGCACTAATTCACTCTATAATCTCCTAAATCACTTTGACTATGATAATTTAAATGCACAAACATGCTTTAAATCACTTTTGTACGACATTCGACACACTAGGCGTTAGTAAGGAGAGTCACACTATTATAAAGGGGTAGCTTTCAGTGACATATTGCCACCTAGAAAAAAAAAGAGCCACATATGTTTGCTCTCTGTGTTTTTGCCTTCTTCCGTTTGCGTGGACATCCAGATGAGGGCAAACTTCTTGACACAAATTTAATCTAATCTGCCTTGGTTGCAGAGAGATGACCTTGTTGTTGACAGTTATTTTCACGGATACATCATTGCGATTGAGACGCTTGAGAACGTGACAAAAAGCGAACCGCAGCCATTGAGAAATGATACTATCACCTATCTTTTTACAGCGTAAGTTCCATTCATGCACACAATATTGGGCGCAGTGCACATCACGAACCAAACACGACTGAGAGCATGCTACAGTTATTGTAAACATTACTCTACTGCTTTATTGTGAACAACATTCGTTAACACGTTAATTGTACTTGAAATCATATTGAATGCCGGAAAAGAGGAACGTAAGGGAGACGACAACACAACGTGCTAATGCTTCAATGTGCAGTGCATTGTGTTGCCGTCTCCCACAGATTCATATTTGCTAGCCTTCCATATGCTTTGAAGCTCTGTTTAACAACACGCCCGAAAAAAATGGCAAAGCTTTAACTGTCATTTGAATGCCGTCTGGCACTGTAGAGCGTAATCTGTAGCATAACTAATTTTGTAAATTCGAAAAAAAACAACTCATTTTTGCTCCTCGGGACAGCAGTAGTACAAATTTAGTGCTGGAGCTAACTCCTGGTGGTATTGTTACGACACACCTAGGTTTCTTCTAAGTCCTTCTATTATGAACTGGTGGAAAAAATCAACAAAACACTGCAAAGGAGGGCCTTAGAACTTGAAGAGTGTGATCGAAATGCTCAGTGCACCCTAAAAAAGGAGCATATAAGCATTTTAAACGGTGGTCGAAGAAAACTCGAAAAATAGAACATACTTTAAAAACCATCCCTCTGCACAAAATCACGAGAAACCTGGTGACTATGCTTCTGTCTGCTGTAAAATGAAGGAGACCTTTGACAAATGTTGCCCTCTTTTATGCTCACGCCTTTCATGAACGCTTCTAGTTACGTTAGCGCAGTACAACTGCACACTTCACTGCCTCTCTTTGTGAAACTATCAGTCCCGACCTTACGTCCTCTCCTCGCAGTCAGGCGAGTTAATGGGTCTATTATAAGACATTTGATTGACACTGATGGCACTTCCTTCTAACGACATCAACAATGTCTCGTCTTTTTATTTAATTGGAAGCACTGCTGCGGTGGTCTAGTGGCTCTAATAGTGGGTAGCTGACCCACTGGTTATAGGATCTAATTTTGGTTGCAGTGGCTGCACTTTCGATGGAGGCGAAATTGTGGCAGGCCCATGTGCTCCGATTTGGGGGCACGCTAAAGAACCACAAGTGGTCGAGCTAATAATCATATGGTAGTTTTATGACATTAAACCCCACGTATCAATCAATCAATTACTCAACCAAATAATCAATACATCCACCAAACAATCATTTGATCGGCATGCCAATGAAGGAAAGGTCACCGTTATCTTGCAACGGGAGGTCATACGCCCTTTTGCGAGTCCTTGGTCATTTGTTTTTGCGAGGAAAAAAACAATGATCTGTGTGCGATTTCGCGTAGACTACGGCATACCTAACAAGATCTCCAGCGACGATGTCTACCGTATGTTGCACGCATACAAGGGCGTAGCCACGGGTGGCACACCAGGCACGTGGCCCCACACCAATCCGAATTTTTTTTCGCCATGGCACGGAGAGCGAAAAATGGCCTTTTTAAGGGGTTGCCCCTTCCGAAATCAAGGAGGTGCCCCCTTCCCCCGAAAAACATTTCTGGCTACGCGCCTGCACATATACGACGCTTTGATTTTGCTACAAGGCACCGAGTAATACACAAGTCTAGGGCTGCCCTCGGGCTATAGGCAGACACCAATGCATGAGGATGATAAAGAGAAAACAGTGGTTTGAACACCACACAGGCTTTACGAATTCAATGTATGCCACTTGGCCTTTGCGATGATCCAGCCGCATTTGAACGCATGATCGACACCAATTTAAGAGGTCTGAAATAGAACACTTGCTTGTGCAATTTCAATGTCATTGTTCATTTCTCGTCAATCTTTCCTCAGCCCTTTTAACGTCTGGACAAAGTTCTGATGTGCCTTGGCAGCGCAGGCCATGACCTGAACACCAAGAAGGGTTGTTATGTGAGAAACACAGTTAAAGTATTAGAGCGAAATGTAAACAACGACGGCATTCAACCTGAACATGATCGAATTCCCGCAGTGCAGTTTCCATGTTCCGAAAAAGCCAAGTATTTGCGCAGTTTCTTCCGCCTGGCTTTTTATTTTTGTCGATTTATTGGAGACTTCACGGGAATATTTTCGCCTTACCAAACTTTTTTGGATTAAGCATTCCTTTTGTGTGGTCCCGTGAATGTGATTCGAGTTTTCCAGTTTGAATCACGCTCTCATATTTGAACCAGCCTTTCGCCACTTTGACGAAGACGCAATTACCACCCTGCATACGAACGCCAATGGACGTGGCGTTGGTGGTATCATTTTCCAGTGAGACAAGTCTTCACGTGAGAGGATTGTCGCATGCGCAAGTTTTATACTGACACCTGCCGAAAAGAATATACCAATACCAAGAAGGATTGCCTAGTGGTCGCCTGGTCTGTACGATAGCTCTACTTTATTTCCACAGATGCCTCTTCACGGTGATTACGGACCATCACGCGATGAGCTGGCTATCGACACTCAAAAGCTTGCAAGGCGTCCTTGGTCGCTTGACTCTTAGTTTCCGAGAATATGATTTCTAATTACATACAAGTCGAAAAAACACACAGCACGACGCCAACGCGCATGAGCACTGCGCGATTCTTTTGGAATCGTATAACGATACTACCTATACCGTGCATGACAAGCTTTCGGGATTTCCTTCTCCCCACATTTCATTCTTAGATACTCTGAGACCGACTGGCTCGAACGAGTGCGGTTTATTTTTATCCCCCGGAAGTGCTAACTTTTACTATCAACATTTCATGAACCGCTTTGACGACACATCACGGCCCCCTAACGCTCGTCTTCGTCGACAGCTGACGCAGTTCAAGCTCGACAAATGGTCCTGTGTAGCTATATGTTCCACCCTGACGATTAACGCTAGGGACCCGCTCTGCTTTGCTCTCTCCGCGCTCAAGTCCTAAAGGCATATCATGACGACATGACTGCTGGACACCCAGCTTCTAGAAACCATCAACTGCACCAGATGTCCTACTACTGGCCAGGCTTCGCCGCTGCAGCGTAAGCTAATGACGTTTGTTCACATACTAACCAAGAGCGTGGTCAGTGACTTCGATCTGTCTTAGCTCGCCGGAAGCACGAGAACGGAACGTTGAATCTGGAAAATGGCCAGCTTAGTCTATGAAAAATAGCATTACTAGGTGACGTGATAGTACAAGGCACATTCGGACACCCGATGAACTTGCGGCGGCGTTGAGGGGCTTGCACCCGCCAAATAACCTTACAGGTGTCCTCAGGTCTTAAAACCTGATGAAATATTTTACAAAGCACACCCTACACCAATGAACAAAAATTTTGTTGCTGCGTTCTCTGACCAAGCGCAGTAGTCTTTCAGGGATAAGCGTCTTTCGAGAAAGAATGGTGAGAACTCGAAAAATTTGTGACTAAACCACTACCCTTGGTCCTCTATGATGTATCAGGAGGTATGGAGATGTGGACCGATGCGAGCCCTGTGAACCCAAAAAGTGCCTGTATGGCCATGGGATCAGGTGGAAGCAGAGTTCGGACAATTCAACAGGTAGCACTACCTGGTTGCGTATGATGCATTCTCAAAACTTCTAGAAATTGAGCTACTGCGAAACACTAATGGCTGCAAAGTTCTTGATTTGTTAGAAGCTTGCTGAATAGACAGGGCATCCCATTGTAGGTTGTCACTGATGATGGCCCGCACTGTGCTTGCAATGAATTCAGACAATTTGCTGACGTCGTTGACTTTGATCCCACAACCTCCCATGTACGATTTGTTTGGTCGAATAGTCCAGTTGAAAATGGTGTGCCAATTTCTAAGTAGTTGCTAAAAAAGGCAACGAGTGGAAAAGGAAAGCTTTGGTTGCCTCTGTCAAACTACAGAGCCTCTCCACGTGCAAATGAAAGGTACCAGAGTTAGCCTTTCATGGGACGTTACTTGAGCACCCGGATACTGGACTTTTCGGCCGATAATCCTCAAGAAGTATGAAAATGTGAAGAACCAAAGCGAGGAGCTGCGCTCCCACTCTTGAAGAAAGGGAACATAGTACACGTTCGCGAGGACGACGGGTTTAGAATCAAAGCTGAAGCAGAGCAGTCGGGGACGCCGAGGTTATGCCCTGTATCATAGAAGACTCCACAGAAACAGGCATCCCCTACTGAGAAGCAGTACGAACTTGTGTTTACCCACAGCTGGCGTAACACAATGAACTGTCTTGGAAGCATGGAATCGGAAGGAAGGATAGAAGCATGGAATAAGAACACAGATCTCAGTTATCGGCGAGTCTCCACTGCTCATAGAATGAGCCATCTGCAGTTTGAGTCTCAACAACAGCCACCAGCCGCACAGTTAGCAGCACCGGATGTGGTGAAAAAACGCAGATCAGCCAGACACCTTGGGGCCCCCGTAACAACGTACCTCGTTGTTCAGCGCAGCAAGGCTGAACAACGAGGAACATTTCCACTAGCTAACCTCCCTCTGACGCAATTGTACTGACGAAGTAGACAGCATGACGTATGTATCTGACGAAGTGGCCAAGATGATGCTTTAACAGTTGGGACTCGTGGTATTTCTGTCACGAGTGTGGTGGCGTGTGATTGACTTGGACGATTATAAGCTTTCATTTATTGTAATAAAGAAATACGTTGTATGGTATGCATGTAGTTGTAGAAAGCTTCCATCAAACTGTCTCAGCTGGCAACCCTGATTGACTGCAAGCTAGGGGTGGGAAGCAATGAAGACGAGTAGCCCTCTTGAAAGCGTTGATTCGCATAGGCGCGCGCACGATTCCTCTTCACGATTGGCGAAGGTTCGCCTCAGTGCCTCCTCTTCATAATACCTGTATGTATGGGACAGACTTTGTGCTCCCTCCTCCTTATACATCAATGTATACAACAGATTTCACGGCTCTCTTCTTAGGAGACTAGCGGGGGTCAGCCTCCCCCCCCCTCATGCGCACGTTTATGTCAGCGCGGTAACATTGGCGCAAATTTACAAGCTAGAACACTGCGTAATTTTGCGAGCAATATGAAAGATACTTGCTGCGAACGCATGACACGACATTGGCTGAGCTTAAGGTCAGATCCATAAATTTAGGCGCTTCCCATGCCTCTACTTGAAAGAATAGTTTGATTGATATGTGGGGTTTAACGCCCCAAAACCACCATATGGTTATGAGAGACGCCGTCGTGGAAGGCTCCGTAAATTTCGACCACCTGTGGTTCTTTCACGTGCACCCAAATCTGAGCTCATTGAAAAAATAGTTATCGCTGCAAAATTCAGTTCCGTGACTCACATGTGTCAACGTAAATGTTAGCGCAAAGTGGTTTGCTTGTGACATAATAAAAATGCGAAAACTTTCACTGAATTATTATTATTTGTTTTGTTTTAGGCGGCCATTGTACGAAGGACGATGGAGAGCCGACCTGCCTGGTGACGTAGTTGACTGTAAGATAATGTAAAAAAACTGAAATCGAGTAACCTAATTTTGAGATGTCTTCAACCAATAATAGCTACTTTCATCTGAAGTGCTCAACACTACAAATAGGTCTGATTACCTGCAAATCGCTTGTTGTATAGGCCAACAAAAAAAGCATCAAACACTTTTTAGACACCACTGTATTTAGCTCTTTTGAAAAATACATCGCATCCCTTAAATAGTTCTTTAATGTCAGCAACAGAAGTTCTGTGACAATTTGAGGATTCTGCGTGCATTGATATCTCCTAATAAGCACGGTTAGGTGTGAAGACAAAATACTAAGAAAGGCATCACGGAACAAATATATGGCTCTGTCAAATAATTTGATCTCGCTACTATACAGTTAGGTCCACTGTGCAAGATAGCAACCGTGCAGAAAGGCCGTGTACCCTAGGTAGAAGTTCCGGCACAAGACAAATGTTTTGGTAAATAGAGTGGTTTTTCTCCTGAGAGACTGATGCGGTTCACGCTTGTGGATATGTGGTTCTTTCTTTTTCTTTTCTCTTTTTTTTAAGAGCGGTCCTCTAGGAAACGAGCATCCACGGAACTCACCCGCCGAATTAGTTATAGCATCTATCAAAGTAAAAGGTCAAGCAGATTGACAGTAGGATGGCTCATTTGATATGAGCCAACAACTCAATTTTACAGAGAATAAAATCGAAACTCTTGAACAGGAGACTTCGGAAGCGAACCGCTCAGCTCAATAGAGATGTCGAAAAGCATTCACGGTATTTGCAGAAAAACAAGGTAATGATGTGTGGAGCTCTGTAGAAAGAAGGATATGGTATGGAGGCAAAAAGAATATGCTTAGACATCTGGCCAATGAAAAAGACACTAAGTTGAATAGACGTGCGGCGTTGGAAAAGCTGGCACATAAAAAAAGCACAGATAGCATAATAAAGCGATTGGCAGATGAATACATGCCCTTTAAAAAAGAAGACCAGGAAGTAGGTTACCCTGAATACTTAGGAGCAAAATGTAACTTGATTGACTGATTGATTGATTGATTGATTGATTGATTGATTGATGTGTGGGGTTTAGCATCCCAAAACCACCATATGATTATGAGAGACGCCATAGTGGAGGACTCTGAAAATTTAGACCACCTGAAATCTTTAACGTGCACCCAAATCTAAACAGATGGGCCTACGACATTTCCGCCCGGAAATGCAGCCGCCGCAGCCGGCATTCGATCCCGCGACCTGGCAGAATGTAACTTCATGGACCAGGATTTCACCGAAAGGGAATTGCGCACGACATTGTATGATCTGAGTAGAAGGTCAGCAGCTGGCCCTGATTGTATCTCTAACATATTGCTTAAACACTTAGACGACGACTTTTTAAGGTATATGACGAAATACGTTAATCACTTACGGAAGAATGGGGTTTATCTAGAAGACTGGAAGACGGTCAGTAATATCTCTATACCAAAGCCCGGCAAGTAACTCGCTTTGTACAACTTGAGGCCAATTGCGAATACATCATGAATAGAGAAGACAATGGAACATGGCATGTTGAAAAAGGTTCACAAACTATGTGGAGTACAAAGACATCCTATCACATTGTCTGATTGGTTTCAGACCAGGCGTGTTCACAGAAGATGCTATGTGGCTCATTAAACATCACCTGCTCTTAGCTTCTTTTTCATTTATTGAAACTGGGGCTCCACAACATAATAGCCGAGATAATTGAAGCTCAGCGAATTTCTCACAGACAAAGGCTCTTGGAACAAGCTCAGGTAGGACAACATTGCAAGAGGTAGGATGGTACCCAACCAAATCTGGAGATTCGGCAGTGAACACAGTACAACTAAAAAATAGTGTAAGAGATAAAATAAATACCACTCCTTTCCTCACGAATGCGCACCCGATGCCCGACAAAGAAATAAGGAAGGAAAGGGCCAAAACTTTACCGCAGTAGATAGAACGAGACAGAGAGCATGCGGCTTTTGTGGATGCTGCATGGGTGAGACGAAAGGAAGCCTTTACGGCAGTAGTATTGGGGGCCTATCGACTCACTTGGAATGATATGGCAATCATTACTAAAGATTACATTGGCTCTAAGGAATATTAATTAAGTGAAGACGAATTTACGGCAATTGGCTTCAAAGAATAATTAGCGAACAAGAATTTACAGCGATTCTACAATGCCTATTAGACACTTTACTAAGGGCTTTGTAACTAAAAAGGCTGCTCAGGTAATTGGCCAGATGAATAGCATGAATATCTAAATACGCTGGTTTCCTTCGCAAATGGGGTTGATCCATCCCGGACGAACTTAAACGAGGTCGCTAACGCAGCTTCACGAGCGCTTACTATCCGTCGACTACTCGACCGTGATCCCAATAACATACACAGGAGAACTGGGACCAATTGGATACAAAGAAATCACAAAGCAGTGTTACATGAACAGAAGGAAAGTCCCAGTGCCACACGCTGAGCTCAATATATTTCAAAGGGTAACTTTAAGATTGTTACAAATAAGGACTTCTGCGAATCCAAATTTTATTGCAATATATATCCAGAGAGAGAGAGAGAGAGAGGTCCAAATTAAATGCGAGAAGTGTAGCGGCATCATTACTGTGGACGATATGCTTTCGGCAGTGTTCAGTGGTTTTCACAGATTGTGAAAAGGAAAGAGACTAGTAGCGAAGAGTCGCTGCGCAGGTCTTTGACATCAAGTGCGGGTCGGCCAGATGGGCCACGACAAGGCAGTAATGTTAAACCTTACTGTTCCAACATGGAAACTGTCTGCGCCAACCTAAGCGTTGATCTTCAGGACCATACAATATGAATGGTCACTGCGAGGATCATAACATTCAGCTGGCTGCATGAGGCACTCTTGGCCCCTCACTCTACTGTGGCTGCTGTTAAGCCACACTACAAAAAATGCTCGTTAATTACACTCCGGTTATATCTTGACCTCAGATAATTCGACTGTGATCTGCGTTGCCGACCAGCATATATATAGTTCACTGCCATAAAGTTCTCGCTCATAAGGTCATATTTGACCACAATTTGTTTACATATTTCGGACGATGCTTGGAAAGGTCAGACCGTGAAAAGCCGCAATCGTGTTGCGTTGAGGAGTAAAAATGGTGTTCGCGGACAAGCAAACCATGGCGACGCAGTTCACATTGTCATCGTCGAGCGGGAATTGTATGGTAGCTATGGTAACCATGTTTCGCGTTAGTTAGGGAAGCATGTGCTCTCTGAAGCCGTGCTAGCTTTTTTTGAACTACTCGACAAACAATCCGAGGGAGGTCTTCGCAGGCGGTGACATACGTGCTTGCTGTCGTAGTGACGTTGTCCAAGCTCCAGAACTTTGAAAACCTTCGTTGGGAGTTGAACGTCTAGAATGATCCAGAGGGCTGCCTAACATCGGTAGCTATTTTCACGATTTACTTTGTAATCAAAGAGCTATAAACAATTTCAGCGATGCCCTTTAGCAGAGGACCGACTTTGCATTTGACGAAGCAGTTAGTTTTTACAATGCCACATAGCTTTACTACTTGTTCAATGCAGGTGACACGCGTTTCGCCGTAAATTTTGGTCTGTGCATGTTTGTTCAGCCTTCTTTCTTTTCGAACTTGTGTCCCCAAAGCGGGTTCGTAATTCATCAACAAAGGTCTGTCAAGTGGTCAGCACGTGCTAATGATTCTCGAACGAAATCACAGTGATTCCGGTGAAGAAGAATGCCACGTTAACAAGCTTCGCCGACGTACTACACTCGTGAGAGCGTCTCACTCTTTCGTAGTGCTTTATCCGGTCGTTCACGTCTTCATTGGTCTTACATGAGAATGTGCGTGGCTCAAGTCCCAGTAGATATGTTCTTGTGGTTGGTGGCTACTTTGTTCCACGACCCTGACTCCTGCGATGCTGTTCGAGATGCCTCCACGGGCGTCAGTCATATCTTTGTGCTGCGGAGGTAGTCCGACTAGACGGCGGCTTTGTAGAAGGCCGTCTGTGACAGTGTTGGTCACGGTAGCGCTCACCAATTGATTGATACGTGGAGTTTAACGTCCCAAAACCACTATATGATTATGAGAGACGCCAGCGCTCACCAAGCCCATCTCCCTCAACTGTTACAGATGATGTGGGTTTATTTACCATGAAGTCCATAATTCGGCAAGCAAAAGTCAAAAAATGGTTGGTTACTTGCTTGCTTGTTTGTTCCCATATGCTTTGGCTCGTACCACTAAGGAGATCGGCCAATAAACCAGCAGTTAATGTAATGGGGAAAACGAACTGTTAAATTTTGAAAAATAAAAAAAATAAATTTTGAGTCATCTAGAGAATATAAGAGCGGATATTAGAATACCTCAAATATTCGAATGAATAGTAAAGTATTTGCGTTCGCTTTGATTCAACTGTAAAATATTGATTATATTCGAAGTATTCAACGTGAACGAATAGGTGTACACTAAAACGCATGTAACCACTTGTAAAGGTGGTTTCACTGTAGTACACGTGTGCTAAGCCGTGAAAACTATTGTTCAAAAAAAATTGCTCTGCCGCGAAGTTCCACTTCAACTTTAAAGGGGCCCTGCAACTCTTTTTGAGCATGGTCAGCAAACGCTGCAGATCGGTAGTAGAGGCTACTGAGAACGCGCGACGTAAATATCATAGCGCAGCACTTGACCTGGAATGGACAATATGTTCTCAAAGTCAGATAAAAAATGCTATCTTCTCTCGGCAAATGACACCACAATGTAAAAAATCGCTCGTCACAGCCATTGTACCCACCAAAGGCTGATTTGAGCATGAGGCGCTTGGTCGTTACTGAGGCCGATGCGGGTGGCCGCGGCATGTGCCACGTACGTGCGCAATCACACTGAAAATCCGCATATTCAAAGAGAGAAAAGAGAAAAAGGGTGCTCAAGGTCACGACACGCACGTGGCGTATTTTCTTTCCCTATGTCATTTCTCCCGGCTTTGCTTCATGCGCTTTCGTCAGAACGAGAAGAGAGAATGCAATTGCAGCATGCGAGAAATCTCTGCGACTCGACTCACACTGGACAGATTCTCAAACTTTTTTGCGGCAGTTAATTCAAAAGGCAATTAGCTTCTTTAGTGAATCTATTTCTTGAAAAACTGTTGCAGGGTCTCTTCAAATGAACGTATGTCCTGAAATAGATTGATCATTCTTCAAGCTTAAAAGCTTGTTTTGCTGGTTTATACACTCTAGCTGTAATGAAATAATCTATTTTACAGGTTATCACTTGCATCCTACTGAAAATCAAATTCTGCTAATTTTAAAAGTTGTTTCGACTTCTTTTGAATGGAAAAAACAAAGGAAGTTCTTACGTAGAGGCCTTGTTCAAAAAATATTGTGCAGGTTAGTTAAGTCATAATAAATATGCCCGTTTTTTCTTTATACGTCATATATTTTATTTGAAATCGACTTGATGTAATTTGCCCAAAATCACTATTCGCTTCGAATTCGCTTCGAACCTACAATTCATTATTAGCACAAGCCTACTGTTATTATATCTGGTGATGTAATTGCCGTATCCAACTTGCGTAAGGCGAGCACTACTGCCAGAAATTCAGCCACAGAAACGGATATGAAGTCGGGTAGTCGAAGATAATGAGACCAATATAAGTTTGGAATAAATACACCAGCACCTGACTTTTCATAACATTGTGATGCGTCTGTAGCAATAACAACGTTTGTTTTATATTGCTCAGGTTATCTTGTAATAAATCACCTAAAATATGATGGTAGAAGCATTTGGGCGTTATTAGGAAAAATACTGCTGTGATACCTAGGGGACGTGTGGAAGACGGGAAGAACGAAATTGGCCCGAGAGTGATCTGCCCAATCCCTGGACTCTCACATTAATCATCTCTTGTAATTAAATGCATGGCATCGTAATATTAGTATCAAATTGAATTGCCACAGGGTATGAATTATTCCGAGTCGGGATGATATTTTATATTCGGACATTTAGAGGGTTCTGTAAAATTTCTACAAATATAATAATTAGAATATAGTATCGCGGCCATCAAGCACAACAAATGTTTTGGGGTGGAAATAAAGGCTGTTTTTAATTGTCGTAATGGTGACTCATAAATTTTTAAAAAAGTCTGAATAGTAAAAAAGCGAAATCTTCAGACACCATAAGAAACCCTCGATTCGAGATACAGCACATTGTAAACTGCTGTTTTAGGCAGGCCAGTGCATAAGTTCAAAGCTTCTCTTTCTAAAAAATTAGAGGTCGTAACCTGTAAGCTGGAGCCCCAGAGAAAAGTACACAACCAAATTACAAAATATGATGAACGTACATGAGATGTATCATCATCAGTGCGTGTCTTGTCATACTTGTGTGATAGTTGCTTAGCCTACGTAATATGCCAATGGCCCGCGCACCTTTTCTGGCGATATATTCCATGTGAGGTCACCAGTTGCATGACGTATGATACTTTACTTCAAGTCATTTAATTTGATATTTTTCTTTGGTATATCCTCATGATGGTTAAAAGAGGGAGATGTGCACTGGGTATATCAGTGGAAAAATAAGATTGGCACATTTACTCGAAATAAACAGAAAGCAATTGCCATCTAGCCAGCTCACGAACATACTCAACTAAGTCTCTAGACATTCAAATAAGGTCTGAATGTTATCTGCTCTTTCAATTAACATGATATCGGTTGCGAAAGCATAAGTCACTATGTCATGCTGACGTGGAATAGTGCTCACTAGCGCATTTATTACCACCACAGAAAGTACCGAGTCTTACGGTAGTCTCCTAATTTGTGTGTGAGTAGATGATAAATACCCATCTTTTGAACAATCAAATTTACTGTCTGTGAGAAGATTGTGAACACACGCCACTATGTATGACGAATAATTATGGTATCCTAGTTAATCTATCAAAATTTAGTGCTTTACGGTACAAAGTGCTTTAGCGATGTCTGAAATAACTAAAGCTGTATAATTGTTAAGTAGCCGAGCTAGCTGAAGATGACTTTCTTAATCAGCATGAGCATTCTGAATTGAACAACCAGCCCTGAGCCTAGTTTGACAGGGGCTGAGAATCAACCTCTCGGCAATAGGTTCATTATTTCGTATATTGACGATTCTCTTAACGAATTTCCCAAAATATGATGTCAATGCAATTGGCCCTTTGTTATCCAACACGTATGCTCTATTGTGATTTTTGTACAACAATAGAATTTTGGCAAGTTTCCATTCTGGCGCTATCCATGCGTTTCCCAACGAATAATTCAGAAGTTCTAGCAGTAGCTTAGGTGGTTCCTACGATAAAGCTTTCAAAATGGAAGCGTGGTGGTTTGGGCTAGTTTGCATGACATGACGATTGTTATAGCGCTATAATAATGGTCTTTAAATTGACATTTGTAACTTTATTGGGTCCTGGAGCTTTACTCTGTAAGCATAACAATGTCTGACTGATTCCAGCTAAAGACCTTTCTGGAAATTCATGACAATTTACCTGCATGGGATGAATAGCAGAAAGAGTAGCAGTTAAGTGGCGTTTTAAACCTTGTGCTATGTCTTCTAGAGATGTGTGTGTCAGGATGCACGAACCGACAGACAGATGGACGGATGCACAGACGGACGGACAGAAGCACGAATGGACGCTCGGACGGACGAATGGCAGCACGGATGGAAAGACAGAAGGACGTAGAGAAACGCATACGCACAGACAGATGGATGGAAGCAGGCACGGACAGATAGACGGACGGACAGATAGAAGCACGGACGCACAAACGGATGGACGGAAGCATGAACAGACGGACGGGTGAATAGACAGACGGACGCAAGGACGGTTGGACACACGAATAAACAGACGCTTCGCCCCATCATCATCATGGACTCCGTGGATATGCTACGAAAACTACTACTCACGCCCTACGATTGGATTGGGCTGGTGATACCGACGGTCCACTTGCGTTTGCTTTTTGTTGAGATTAGGACTGGCTTGCTTGTGTTGACAGGTCACAGCGGATTGGGCTTTAATGATTCTGGGCTTTAGTGTTAGCCGTTTACGTTCCGCAGCTCCTCAACAAGTTGTCTCTTGAGGCACAGGCTAGTGCCATTAAACTTGTCGCACTTGTCGAGCAGCTGCTGTTCACTGAGGCTTAAGATCAGGATTTGAGTGGCGCGTACACTCTCTCTATAAAAGCGGCTTCCAATCAGCGCACGCTTATTGGCCACTAGTGATATGCTGATGTGAGCAAAAATCACACACCCGGCGTGGTGCAAACGTCCGCCTCAGATTTCTCAAATGTTTTTAGTGTTAACCATACACACATACGGTTTAGATAAACGGGGGGAGGGATATCAAAATAGATGGAATAATGATACACAGAAGCATGAGCACACCTTAGGGAGGACATTAAGTGTACAAGTGGTCGCTCAGATTTCTTAAGCACAGGTACTTCAGTAGCGCTTTCGTTGCTTTCTCCGCTATCGAAACACTCATCCAAGGTCCTAGAATCTTCTGTACAGAAAATGGTCTGCAGTGCAGTTGGTTCAATACCATCCAGAGTGGGCATCGCTGGGTGTCGTAGCGAGTGTATCTGCAGAGGACACGTTTTGAGCAGTGCTTGCTTTGTTGTAGGCCTGTACTGAAGGACAAGCCGCGCTCCAGTAAATAAGTGTGTTTTTAAAGTAGTAAATAGGTGTGTTTTCATTATTGTTTTACAGATGAAGCTACTTTTGATACGTTTTGCAATAACAGTAGGAGCGCTGCCGTCGTAAATTATATCTCCATGGAAAGCCATGCACATACTGTGGCAGCAACTGCTTGGGTGTAAGTGAACCATATTTGTATTTAGGTAACTTTGGCGGTGAAGACATAAATAACGTTACTGTTGGTCGTAAGTCCATTGAACGAATCAGGTAACTACGCAAAAATGTTTGCAGAGAACAGTCAATTTTTAAACAACTTCTTGCAGTGTGAGTTTGTGCACAACCTATTGTGAAATATTGTCCCAGACGTGCGTCCGGTTTTCTGCCATGCATACGGAATAAGGGAATAGGTTATAGGAAGAGAGAGATAACCAGAACAATACACACGACCAAACACCGGAAAAAACGATTGGAATTTCCTGAGATCTTTACTACGACATCCCTCATAGATATATCGCGGTTTTGGGACACCAAACTTACTTACTTTTGCTGCACATTGAAAAGCAAAATATTCACTACAAGCAGGTGCAAAAATTACTTTCCATGAAGTTCGGAAATGATGCCAGAAACACAATTCAGAAGAGTTGTGCGCCTTGAATACATTCTCTAAACAATGTAGTGCTTTTAGTGCTATAAGAGGAAAAATATGAAAATACTTTCAAAGTAAACTCAGCACACTGCAAAGGAACCAATTATCACAACGAAAGAAAAAAAAAGGACATATTTTACAATTGTATCAACTTTTTACCGCTCCTGATGCAAAATATATCATACACGTCACCACGTCGTTGCAGCTTTGGACAGAAAAAGTACAAGAGTTACACCTACAGGGATTACAAGAGCATGAATTTGACGTTTTCGTAAGTATGCGTGAAACATTTGATGTTTTGAAGGCCAGAAGCATTGACTCCAACATTTATTGAGTAGCGTTTTACCCATTTTATTTATACCCTAAAGGAGATAGGAGGGCATTCTGGCTGCCAGTGCTGAAATGGTGAACGTACGTGCGGGAACATTTCCGCCAAACGACGAAAATGAAACAGCCAATTCATCCTAACCCAATTGGGCAAACATTGGTCCTTATATTACCCTGGCCAAATCAATACACGCACCTAGAATAAGCTCGCTAAGCATAGGTCGTCCCCATTCAATCCGAATCATTTGTGATTAGAAGGCTAGTGACGAATAGTTTACGTGACACACATGTGTTTATGGATGTCTGCATTTAGTAACGCGACAGACGGCTGCTTAAACTGGAAGTGGTTAAGCGTTGTGCTTTGAAAATGACAGATGCTAGCGTTATTTTTGATATTATTTTGTCGATAGAAAGAGTCGCTGCATCAACACATGACAAGAAAAACGAGCCCTTATAATTTTCCGAAGTCCAGTTTGTCGTACTATTGCACTTAATGGTGGCTAAGTTGGACTTCCACATCCTCTCAACAAAAAGATAATTGAAGAACTTATTCTCACTATTTTCCTCATTTCCATTGTGCGTTTCATTCGAACACTACCATATTGTATAGAAATATTTATGTTGACCATTTTTCTGAAATAATACACACAGGAAATTCTGGACAGTGAGTATAGCTGTGCTAAATCTATCAACGCGTACTAAAATAAACTCATGGGTTCATAGTTGGTTTATGTCTCTATCGGAGTATATAAACTCACGTGTATTTATCGTTAGGGGACGCAGCCAGTTTTCTAATGGGGAATTTTTCAAGAGATTCGTGAAGTCATTTATGGGGGTAGCCAAAAGGTAACGGAACACTGTTTGAAAACTCGATAAGAATTTTAAGCAGGTGAGAACTGATAGAAAGATTTAGTTATTTTCACATGAGGGCATCTAAATTGCAATATGCAACAACTTCTGTTGCAAAGCACTTTGTAACTGCGATTATTACAGCGTATTCACGAACAGTAACTGACTGCTACATAATGTGTGCACACACGCGAATTAGTCTTCATTTAAATATATGTTTTGGTCCACTTCAGACACTGCGAAAAAACTGCTGGCTGAGAAGAATGCTTGCGAATAAGTTCATCAAAAATCAAAGAATGAAATGACATGGCGCAGTGAAGAAGATCAAGCAAAGAAGCTGTTCGGAATAAACTTGATTCAATAAAGTTGGTGTTCTTATTCATATTTTGTGACATTGGTACATTGAAGCTGCCGATGAGAGGGCCATTATTTTTTACAATGTGAATGCTCTGCTACGCTTCGGATAAAGCACGCGTGAACATTTTATTCCACGAGTCTAAACAGGAATCGGTCCTTGTCTGTAAACACCACCAACTTTTACATGCATAATTATTTTGGGGGTTTTGCGTGGAAGTAATATCATGCAAGTAAAACTCCCGAAAAATGCATGCGCGTGAAAGGGAGACAAAAAATTGAATGGGCAGATGAACTTTAAAAGTTTGCAGGTATCACGCGGCACCATTGAATGTACAGGACTAGGTTGATTGGTGGAACATGAGTGAGGCATTTTTCCGGCAGTGGGCATAGTCACGCTTGTGATGATGATAATGAAATATCCCGAGTTGGCTATTTTACACGGAATGTTTGGAGAGTCCAGATTGGTTGACCATCGTGGGATACCTAAAGTGCTCGTAAAGTTACATGCGAGGTTGTCCTTGAGCTTTTGCCCCATCGTTGTGTAGCTGACGTGGCCTAGTCAGGAAGCCACGCTCGGCTTAGTTGGCGGTGCACCACCTTAAATGCTGAACATTCGCATACCTGTTTTTTTTCTGCACTCTTTTGATCTTTTAGGTGCGAGGCACTTTGGGAACATTGCCTGTCGACCTCCCAGTGCATCACGTCTTATGCTTATGTAGCTGCCATTGCTGGCCTCAAACTTGTCTAACAATGCCCCGAATCTGCGGAAAATAAGATACAAAGTTATGAAGTACAAAAATTCTAAAAAATAATAATAGGATTTTTGATAATTGATTAAAACATTAAAAAATTCTAGTAAAACACCCGGCTGATACTCGCCGTGCGTAGAGTTACCGTATATACTACCTTCAAGTCTCAAGCCCTGCGCAAAAGACGGCGCCACCACCTCGGCATGCGCCCGATTGGCAGGACAATGGCAGTGTTCTGTGTAATCCTGATGAATGGGTAGGGTCTTGTGAAGTAATTGCTTATAGGCAGAATGTAATACGTGGCCCCAAGTGTTACATTTAACTTTGGATTGTTGTACTTGTCCTTATAATACATCTGCTCCGGTGATCATTGTAATCAAAACTTATGCGCTTATATTGTCTCTAACCATTGTCACTTCTATTATTCTGACGAAAGCCGAGATGTAAACAAACCATTTGGGTTTTTGACGTGTGTCTTATTCGTATTCATCTTATTTTCCGGCGTCCAAATAGCTCACTGCGATCACATATGTATTTCAGACAGCAGATTTTTTGTGCAGTAACTACTATGACAGTACCGCTCATGTCGTTTTCGCAAAAGCACTCCACGTCGAGCGGAGACCTTTGTCGTAGTTAAATTGAAAATGGTACAACTAATTAAGACAAACTTCTTAATTACATTTTACTAAAATTAGCGCAGCTGTTTTATTGCAAAGTTGTACAGCATACCCTTTATGGCATACCTATTTTTTGAAATAAGATTTGCGCGTAGTTTAATAAATTTGGCACCAAATTGAAAGTTGAAATCGAAATTGATCATGGTCAGCATGCCCGGCTCATACTAGATGGGCTCTAAAAAGTTTTGATTTTTGAGCAATGTAACTCGTGAAAGTTTGTGCGCTCACAGTGGCATGATTTTTTAATGACCAAAGGAAAGGTGTTTAAGGGCCCCTTCAAGACTGAATCCCTGTTTCCACATTTACAGCACGGTGTGTGTCTAGTGTGCCTTCCTTTCTGTGGTGTCGCCTAGAGCTGTGAATATGGAAGCTAGAAACCAACTTGCCCAACATACTACTTTATGGTACATCAGCGCCAAAAAATGCAGAGTATGTGAAATATTTGCCTAGAGCCGCATGAACTAAGCGCAGTGTATTCAGAGTAGGCTGTTTGCCTGAACAATTTAGAGACGAACACATTGGCAGTTAGTGGATTACGTAGGAGCTGTTAGCGATACACTGCCCCAGGGTGACCAATCCTGTTCTGGTGAAGAAGAGCATTACTGACAGCAGTCACCGGTGATGCCGCTTCACAGTCTGCTTTATACAATTCATTTTTCGGCCGGAATTTATTATTTTGGTGAGGAACTGTGTGGCCTCCTGATTCGAACCATGGACTCGTTGCATGCGGAGATTATGCTCTACACCATCGCACCAGAAAGCACTCTACCGGGTTGATTGGCGGAGCATGAGGGACGCCTTTTTCATGATGTGGGCGTAGTCAGGCTGGTAACGACGATGCCACTGATAATGAAACCATGACTATGTCCCCTGACCTTATGATGGAGCGAACCTTGTGCAAGGTTAGAATAACAGACGCTAGTACAGGAACGCGGCTTGCATCCGTGACTGACGTAAAGCAATCGAACATCATTATGGATGCTTTGTGTATATCTGACCGCTGACAAGCAGACTCTGTTTTCACCTCCATTCTTGGGAAGTTGAAAAGCTGTGTGTGAGAATTTGTTGTGTAAATGGGAGTACAAAGTGCGGATATAAATAATGTTTCGGGCAGTCGTATGCTGTCGCTTTTCGTCGATTTTCGTCAATTAGGCAAAACCATTCATAATGCATCAAGGTATAGCATCAACGGGACAGGAAAGATAGGTGAGGGTGAAATGTGTTGTGATGGTTAAAAGGAGAAGGAGGAAGAGAGACGGCAAAGCACATAGCATAGTTATGTGTGGCGTCACGCCGGCAAAACTATGCTTTGTAGGGTATGGTGTAGATATGGAATAGGGTAGGGGTGAGGAGGTGAAAAGGTAAAGTATGGCATAGCCAAGTATGGCGTCATGCACTTAAACGCATGTACAGAGGAAACATACAAATATAAAATGAGTAACTATCGTAATGCATAGGAAGTTGGTGTTTCTTGATACATTAAATTCAAGAGCATAACTGAAACAGGAACTTAGAAAGGCTGCTTATCTGCCGGTATGTATATGTCAGCGCTTTCAATTAAACCTTCATTTGGTAGTTTGTCCTTGTACTTGCCTTCCTGAGTCCTTGCATAAATTACACATGCATTTCAAGAATGGCAAGAATGCGGGAAAGAGAAGTGAGGATGAAGAGGAGCGATGTTAGGTGACAATGAGGAAAAGGACGGGGGGTAGAGTAGAGCATAGCGTAGAATTCTACAATATACTGCAGAAGGATTGAAAGGTGGGCTATTGGGTACAGACTAATTGTGAATGATTGGCAGCGCGAACTTATGGGACACATTGTTTCATGCCAGCGTTTCCAGAAGCGAGAGTGAGAGTTAAGAGGATGAAAATGAAAACGTGAAGGCAAATAATAGCATAGCATTGTGTTTCTCCCTATTTTTCTGCTTCAGTACAATATCAAGAGTACGAAAAATTTGAAGCAATCGTATTCGTGGTGGTCTGCGTTAACTAGCGCTGGGTAACGTCCAGCCTTTTTATAGCGAGCATATGCGCCCGGACAATGACAGGAGGTCGTTGCGGGTAAGGTAATGGACAGTTTACGCACTGGTATGTAAATGATACATTCGCCCAAGGATCGGATAGCGACAGTGCAGTAACCACAGCCGCAAGGCTGTTTGTTTGCATTTCAGTGTAGAGAAGCACTGGGGGCCATTCTATATTATAACCGTGGTGGCACTGGCCCTATACATAAGACGCTTTTACCACAAGTATGTAGTCGAACAAGAGGGTGAGGTTTCACGCCCAGCAGTAGTGATTCTGGAGACGCCAGAAAGTTCACTTATTTGGTACGTTTTTATTGTGCTAATTTTAACACGTGTTATATATATAATATATATATTGCCACCTAGAGTTGTGAGCCGGCAAGCCCTAGCAAGCCGAAAAGGGCAAGGAGAACGAAGAAGTGTGGTTAGCGCCTCGTTTTGAAGATACACTCTCGTGTCTTTCTGCCCCGCTGTTCCTGCCCCTTCTCTACGGCTCTTGGTACGTGACAAACTGGTGGAGGTGCTGGGTAATCTATGCACCGTACCCCTCCACACAGCAAGAACACAAGCGTCGTACCGGTGGTCACTCCTGTGCACCGCGCCAGCAGAAGAATCCGAGGGCAATCCCCTGAGTTTGGACTGCTCGCAAACAACATGGCAGCTCCGACCAGCCCTGCCGACACCAACCCAACCGGTACGAACGGCACAACGCCGCTCTATTGCACCTTACTCACACCGCGAACGCCAAATCCTTTTCATGGCACTGCACTTGAGGATGTGGAAGATTGGCTTGTACATTACGAGTTCGTTGCCGTGCACAACCAGTGGGACGACGCAGACAAACTGCGGCACGTCTATTTCAGTCTTTTGGACGGCGCACGTGTCTGGTACGAGAACCGGGCAGGTATTCTTACATCATGGCAAGACTTCAAACGCCGACTTCTTGGGACATATGCCAGCCCTGAACGTCGGGAGAGAACTGAGCGCGATCTGCAGTCCCACATATAACTGCCGAACGAAGGGGTTGCAATGTATGTCGAGGAAATGACGCGCCTCTTCCACCGAGCTGACCCCGGCATGCCAGAAGAAAAGAAGGTACGGTACCTCATGCGCGGGGTGAAAGAGCAGCTTTTTGGTGGGCTTGTACGCAGTCCACCTAAGACTGTGTCAGAATTTCTCACGGAAGCCATCACCAACGAAAGCACTCTTAGGCACCGGGCCCCGTCATACGAGCGGCACGTCAACGCTTCAACCATGGACTACTTTGGAGCTTTCGGTGGCCAAGTGGATTTTTTCCGAGAGCTCATACGTTCAGTCATCCGCGAAGAACTCCAGAAGCTGTCAGTGCCCTCGCAGCCCCCTACCTCTTCGTTGTCCAGCGTTGTCCGAGATGAAGTCCATCATGCCTTAAGAGAACCGCCTTGCATGCGGGATTATCAACCACCCGGTGACTTCCCCCGCATGTCGTATGCTCAAGCTTTGCGGCAACCTGTAACGCCTGCAATTCCGCATCCCACCGTGGCCCCAGCCATGCTGCAGACGGTCTAAGCGGCGCCGTATTACAGCGCACCTCACCTGATCTCGCGGAAATCAGACGTCTGGCGTGCGCCTGATCGACGTCCTCTCTGCTTCCACTGTGGTAAAGCTGGGCACCTGTACCAACAGTGTCCTTACCGACAACTTGGACTACGCGGATTTTCGACGAACTCACCACCACCCAGGTTCGGTCAGCGGCCCCCTGAAATTGAAGACTATGTGGCTCAACAGCGCGGAACTTCGTCATCCTTGCACCAGCCAAGCTCCCCGTCGCCGCGGCGATTTTCTCCTAATCGCCGCACCTATTCGAGCGTGGCGCAGGGTCGGTCACCCAGTCCGCGCCGGGAAAACTAACCACATCAACCTTCGGGGGTGAGGCCGCTCATACTGACTGAACAAGCTCAAGGCCTCCTACCGACGCTTCCGCAAACTGACGATTCCCCGACGACGACGACACCAGCTGGTTCCGCAAAGATTTCATTAGATATTCCAGTGCTGCTCGATGGTCGCAAAGTCAGTGCTTTTGTTGACACGGGTGCGGATTTTTCTATAATATGTGGAAAACAGGCAGCTCTCCTAAAGAAAGTGACGATGCCTTGAAACCTCAGGCCAATTCGTACTGCTGGCGGGCACATCGTCATGCCACTCGGCGTTTGCACAGCACGAATACAGATTCGTGGTGCTACCTTCGTTGTCAGCCTGAGCATTCTCCGTCAGTGTTCTCGAGACCTGATCGTTGGCATGGACTTCCTGAGGGAGCACGGTGCTATCATCGACATTCGACAACGCCTCGTCACGTTCTCAACAAAAAGCGCCACACCAGAGCATAATCCCAGCCACGATCGAGTATGTCTGCGGGTATTTGACGATGCTGTGACGATACCACCGCGCTAAAGTGTTATGGTCCAAGTGGTGGGTAACAAATCAGCACACGGTGAAATGGTGGCGGAGAGTAATCGATCCCTACTCTTTTCCCAAAGTGTCTGCGTAGCACGAAGCCTAGTAGACCTACAGGCTGGCCACTGCGAGGTACTTGTTACGAACTTCAGCTACGAGCGCCGACACCTTTTCCCTGGTACTGTCATCGCCTATGCCTACCCAGTGACTAATGTGACTGAGTGTTTTGCTTCCGAGGCAACCGATAATGCCGAAGCACCTCTCCGGGGCGTCGACATAAATCCAACGCTTTCTGACAAAAACAAACGAAGGCTTAACAACCTGTTGATAGAATTCCAAGCCTGTTTTGCACGTTCATCGAGAATCCGCCAAACATCGAATACCAAACACCGTATTATCACCTACGGCGACGCGCACCCTATACGCAACAGCCTTACCGCGTTTTGCCAATCGAACGACGCGCGATTCAAAAGCAAGTGAAGTTAATGCTTCAAGATGGTGTAATACAGCCATCAAGCAGCCCTTGGTCATCACCAGTGGTCCTTGTAAAAAAGAAGGATGGTACACTTCGCTTTTGTGTTGATTATAGGAAGCTGAATAACGTCATAAAGAAAGACGTGTACCCGTTGCCTCGAGTGGACGATTCTCTTGACAGGCTGAGGCGAGCAAAGTACTTTTCCTCAATCGACCTCAAAAGTGGTTATTGGCAAATTGAAGTCGATGAATGTGACCGCAAAAAAAACAGCTTTTGTAACTCCTGACGGCCTGTATGAAGTCCGAGTGCTCCCATTCGGCCTCTGTTCCGCTCCGGTTACATTCCAACGAATGATGGATACCGTTCTCGCTGACCTCAAGTGGAAAAGTTGCCTCGTCTATCTAGATGATGTCGTTGTCTTTTAAAAAATGTTTGACGAGCACCTTCGTCGCCTTCGGAGTGTTTTTGAAGCCATACGATCCGCTGACCTCACCCTCAAACCAGAGAAGTGCCATTTCGGCTACAATAAACTGAAGTTCCTGGGTCACGTTGTGGGCGCTACAGGCGTTCGGCCCGATCCCGAGAAGACTGCCGCTGTGGCCTCTTTTCCAGCTCCGACAGACAAAAAAAGTCTTCGGCGATTTCTAGGGCTCTGCACATACTATCGCCGCTTTATTGAAAACTTCTCTAAGGTTGCGGAGCCTCTCATTAGACTTACGCGTGACGACACCCCAATTCAGTGGACTGACGAACAAGTGACTGCCTTTGCGGAACTGCAACATCGATTGTCTTTCCCTCCTGTACTCGGTCATTTTAATGAGGGCGCTGACACAGAGGTGCGCACTGACGCAAGCAACATTGGTCTCGGAGCTATCCTGCTGCAAACACAAGATGGGATCGAACGTGTGATTGCTTACGCGGGCCGCACTCTATCACGTGCCGCAACCAACTATTCAACGTCAGAGAAGGAATGTCTCGCGGTAATATGGGCGATTACAAAGTTCAGGCCTTATCTATATGGGCGCCCATTCAAAGCTGTGAGTGATCACCACGCTTTATGTTGGTTGGCTAACCTCCGAGACCCCTCTGAGCGATTAGCACGATGGAGTCTGCGACTTCAGGAGTTCGATGTAACCATTGTATACAAGTCGGGTAGAAAGCACGAAGACGCCGACACGCTATCACGGCACCTCTGGAATCCGACCATACAGCTGTAGAAGACGACAGCGCCTTCCTGGTGACTCTCAGTGGGGCGGACCTCCTCAGTAAGCAACGAGCGGACCCCGACTTAAGACCCATCATCGATCATTTAGAAGGCAGCGCCGCGTCTGTTCCTCGTCTACTTTCCCGTACGTTGCCGTCATTTTGCTTACGACACGACATATTATACAAGAAAAACACCGGTGTTGGCAGCAGATCTTATCTTCTAGTCGTCCCTCAAGACTGCCACGATGAGCCGACATCCGGCCATGTGGGATACTCACGGACGCTCGACCGGGTTCGACAGCTATATTTCTGGCCAAAACTCCCAGCTTGTGTAAAACGCTACGTGAAAGGATGCCGCGAATGTCAGCGTCGCAAGTCACCACCTGTAAAGCCTGCAGGCCTCTTACAACCCATGAATCCACCGCGTACGCCGTTTGACCAAGTTGGGATGGACCTTCTTGGACCGTTTTCTTTGTCTCACTCCGGAAACAAGTGGATCATCGTCGCAACTGATTGCTTGACGCGTTACGCTGAAACGAAGCCATTGCCACGCGGTACAGCATCTGAAGTCGCCCAGTTTTTCATGCACCACATTGTGCTTCGTCACGGTGCCCCGTCAATCATCATCACTTACCGAGGGACAGCGTTTACGGCAAAACTGTTGGACGACATCTTCAAGCTCAGTTACACGAACCACCGACGACATCTTCAAGCTCAGTTACACGAACCACCGCAAGACAACCGCATACCACCCCCAGAGTAACGGCTTAACAGAAAGGCTGAACAAAACGCTGGCGGACATGATTTCTATGTACGTGGATGTGCAGCATAAAACGTGGGACGAAATCTTGCCATACGTAACGTTTGCGTACAACACCGCAACCCAGGAAACGACAAGGTTCGCACCCTTCCACCTCGTTTACGGTAGAGACGTGCAAACCATACTAGACGCTATGATTCCTTGTGACATCAACCAGCACGAGCTACTAACTCCAGATGTCGACGATTACATTCAGCGTGCAGAGGAAGCACGTCAATTAGCTCGCGTGCACATAAGATCGCAGCAATGTGAAGACGCCCGAAAGTACAATATCCACCACCGACAAGTCTCCTACCAACCTGGCGACCAAGTGTGGGTTTGGACTCCTGTTAGACGGCGAGGTCTGAGCGAAAAACTCCTGAACAAGTACTTCGCACCCTACGAAGTATTACGGTGGTTGAACGAGGTCAACTACGAAGTTATTCCAGACGGAGGCTCGGCAACGACACAGCGCCACTCACCACGAACATGATTGATTGATTGATTTGTGGAGTTCAACGTCCCAAAACCACCATTTGATTATGAGAGACGCCGTAGTGGAGGGCTCCGGAAATTTTGACCACCTGGGGTTCTTTAACGTGCACCCAAATCTGAGTACACGGGCCTACAACATTTTCGCCTCCATCGGAAATGCATCCGCCGCAGCCCGGAATCGAACCCGCGACCTGCGGGTCAGCAGCCGAGTACCTTAGCCACAAGACCACCGCGGCGGGGCATTCTCACCACGAACAAAGATTGTGCATGTCGTCCGCCTAAAACCTTATGTTACGCGGTGATACTCGCCTTATTGTGCCCGGACCGCAAACATTTTCGTTTTTTTACATTGTCCGTTGGGTCTCGAACGAACTGTGAACTCTGTTAATGGTTTTTTCTCTAATGACCAACCTCAGACAAGTTTTTTTTGCACCTGCATATGCCGTGGCCCTATAGCTACCGTTTCTCTTTTTTTCCTTATCGACCCTGCTGTCCCTTTGTGTATGAGCATCGGGTCGATGCTCTAATGGGAGGGGGAATAATGCCTCCTAGAGTTGTGAGCCGGCAAGCCCTAGCGAGCCGAAAAGGGCAAGGAGAACGAAGAATAAGTGTGGTTAGCGCCTCGTTTTGAAGATACACGTTCGTGTCTTTCTGCCCCGCTGTTACTGCCCCTTCTCTAAGGTTCTTGGTACGGGACAATATATATATATATATATTATGAGACCACGTCCGGTACGGCAGCAACTAGGTTATCTTTTTAATCCAGACGCACGAGCCAGCGAGCAAGCCCGCGTGACATATGGTGATGATCACTGCAATGGTTTGGTCATACAGATGAAGATGAAGTACGTAGTCAGCGCTCACACTATTTTCCCCCCTTCGCGAAAGAGGGCAGCAAGTTAGAAAGGGTTGGGACGCCGAATATATTGCCACGTTCCATTTCCCAAGTTTTTGTTATCGTCCGAAAACACCGCACGATTCTCAGCGCAAACCGCGCCTGCAGTTTTCTAGAAGGTTCCGGACTGTAGTAGATCATTTCGATAAGATCACGCCTACTGTGCGAACGGTACAAATTGTTCTGGAAGCTACGCCACCGCCAGCGATAACGCTAGAACATTCGACGGCAAGAGTATAAATGCCGACGCGCTTCGCCGCTTGTCAGTTGTTGATCGAAGGCCGACGCTCCGTTCGCCGCTATCAGTCCGAGACTGCTATCTGTGCGAGACTGCTGCTGTAATTGGACTTTCAGTTTACCGGGCACAGGTTCGCCCAAATAAACAGTTAAATCCTAACACGAAGTCTCCTGTCTTCGGCAACGTCACGACCCCGTGACATCTGGTGGAGGTGCTGCTTCTTTCATGTACCGGACGCCCCCGTCAAGCCGTGAACCCAGCCCACGTCGCGGAGAAGACACCGACACCAACCAGGAGCAGCGAACAAGCCGCCGACAGCAAGGGCTACCACCGGAGTACGGGCTTCTACCAGACAAGGCGCGGAAGACGAAGGCCATGACCGCGACTGCAGCGACAATGACAACCGCAGCGTCCCAGCCCACGATGGTCATGCATCAACCCAGGGAACCACCAATTTTCCATGGGTCATCGTTCGAAGACCCGGAGTCCTGGCTGGAGACATACGACCGTGTGGCCGCCCTCAACCACTGGGACCATGACGAAAAGCTGCGTCGTGTGTTCTTCTATTTGGAAGACACCGCAAGGACTTGGCTTGAAAATCGGGAGTCCACGCTCCGAACGTGGGATGTTTTCTGCGGCGCATTCCTTCAAACGTTCGCGAGCGTCGCTCGGAAAGAGAGGGCCGCTGCTTTATTAGAGACTCGGGTTCAGCTACCAAATGAAAATGTCGCCATTTTCACAGAAGAAATGACCCGACTATTCCGTCACGCTGACCCAGGCATGCCTGAGGAGAAAAAAGTTCGTTTCCTCATGCGAGGGGTCAAACAGGAGCTCTTCGCGGGGCTGATAAGAAACCCACCGAAAACCGTCCAAGAATTTGTAGCCGAAGCGACCACTATTGAAAAGACCCTGGACATGCGCACCAGACAGTATAATCGTCGCCTGACTGCAGACTGCGCTGCTGCTCAAGCCAGTAACTCCGGAGACCTGCGTGAAACGATCCGAGCGATCGTGCGGGAAGAGCTGCGCAAGCTGTTGCCTTCGGCCCAGCCTCAAGTGGATTCAATTGCCGACATTGTGCGAGAAGAAGTTCGGCAATCGCTTCAAATTCCCCACGCACCGCTGCCCGAGCCGGAAGCTATGAGCTACGCCGCTGCACTGCGCCACAACGCTCCTCCCCGTCCACGCCGAAACGCCGCCCCATCGCACTTCCGTCGACAGACGCCACCGCCGCCACCACCCCCACCGACGTCATACCGTTCGCCAGCGGCCCAGCGCAGTGCACCGAGGAAGACTGACGTCTGGCGCACCCCTGACCATCGCCCGCTCTGCTACCACTGCGGCGAGGCCGGACACGCATACCGCCGTTGCCAGTACCGACAGATGGGACTGCGTGGCTTCGCCGTCAATGCACCGCGTCCACAGCCAGGAGAACGACCACGGGACATCGCCGACTACCTGACAGGAACTCGGTGGACACCACGAAGCCCTTCGCGTTCGCCGTCGCCCAGCCGCCGCACGTCACCGCACCACCGGCAGTACTCTGGCCCAACGCGGGGCCGGTCTCCTAGCCCGTATCCGGGAAACTAAGGGCAGCAACCGGTGGAGGTGCGGTTGCTGTGCGACGAACTACCGAAGATCCTCCGACGACGACGACGCCGCGACGGAGCTTTCCGAACACAACGCCAGCCAGGCAAAGCCCTGACGGCGAAAGCTCATTTACCGAAGGTGGACTGACGACGCACCATGGAAGCAGCGGAACAAGCCGACGCAGCCGCGACCCGACGCCACGCCCTAACTGTAATGCGAGACGGCGAACTAGCGACCTCGACGTTCTTATCGACGGCCACAGTGTGACTGCTCTCGTCGATACTGGAGCCGACTATTCTGTCATAAGTGGGTCGTTCGCCGCGAAGTTAAAGAAAGTTAGGACAGCTTGGAAAGGCCCTGAAATCCGCACAGCCGGAGGTCATCTCGTAACGCCTGCAGGAATCTGCACAGCGAGAGTCACCATTAACGGCCGTATTTATCCTACAGACTTCGTAGTCCTACAGCGTTGCTCGAGAGATGTCATCCTTGGCATGGACTTCTTATGCCTCCATGGTGCTGTCATCAACCTAAAAACAAAGTCGATAACGTTATCCACAGAAGAAGCACTACCGCCGCGCACGCCGTCAGGACACCACGCCTTGAATGTGCTGGAAGAAAAAGTCACCATTCCGCCTCGCTCAAGCGTCATTATTTCAGTCGGCGCTCCCAAATCACCTGACTTGGAAGGCGTCGTTGAAGGCAGTCAGCATCTGTTGGTCACCCGAAATATTTGCGTCGCAAGAGGAATTGCAGAGCTGCGGGGAGGCAAAGCAACGGTTTTGCTCACGAATTTCAGCAATGAGTACAAACATGTGAACAAAGGAACAACGGTCGCATACATCGAAGAAATTGTCGAAGCCACCAGTGCTTTCGCCCTCGCCGATTCTGCGGAACCTGCTCAGAGGAACCAAGCCCCTCCCATAGCTTTCGACGTTAATCCCAGACTTCCGAACGATAAGCAAGAACAGCTCAAGGCCCTGCTCCTGCAATACGAATATTGCTTTTCGTCGTCATCGAAAATTCGGCAGACCCCAATCACGAAACATCGCATCATAACCGAAGAAAATGCCAGACCACTCCGTCAGAGTCCGTACAGGGTTTCGACGCGAGAACGTGAGGCCATGAAGAGACAAGTTGATGAAATGCTGCGGGATGACATTATCCAGCCGTCCAAGAGTCCATGGGCATCCCCCGTGGTGTTAGTGAAGAAAAAGGATGGGACCCTACGTTTCTGCGTCGATTATCGCCGCCTGAACAAAATCACAAGAAAGGACGTGTATCCCCTCCCACGAATAGACGACGCACTTGATCGGCTCCATAACGCCAAGTGCTTTTCGTCAATGGACCTCAAGACTGGCTATTTGCAAATCGAAGTCGACGAAAGAGACCGAGAGAAGACGGCGTTTATAACACCGGACGGCCTCTTCGAGTTTAAGGGGATGCCCTTCGGCCTTTGCTCAGCGCCTGCAACGTTTCAACGCGTTATGGATACAGTACTGGCAGGATTGAAGTGGCAGACTTGCCTTGTGTACTTGGACGACGTCGTCGTGTTTTCCTCGAGTTTCGACGAGCATCTTCGGCGCCTTGAAGCTGTACTTCAAGCCATCAAGACTTCCGGACTCACACTGAAGCCAGAAAAGTGCAGATTTGCGTATGAGGAGCTCTTGTTTCTGGGGCACGTTATCAGCAAGTCTGGAGTTCGTCCCGATCCACGGAAAACAGCCGCCATCGCCGACTTCCCGCCGCCCACTGACAAGAAAGCCGTGCGCCGATTTCTGGGCCTGTGCGCCTATTATAGGCGGTTCGTGAAAAACTTCGCCCGCATCGCCGATCCTCTCACTAACCTTACCAAGGCCAACGTGGAGTTCAAGTGGGAAACGCCACAGGAACACGCTTTCCAGGAGCTTAAACATCGCCTCCAGACGCCTCCGTTACTTGCCCATTTCGACGAATTCGCCGAGACAGAAATACATACTGACGCAAGCAGCGTAGGTCTTGGCGCCGTTCTTGTGCAGAGGGCTGACGGACTTGAAAGGGTTATTAGTTACGCCAGCCGATCGCTATCCAAAGCAGAGGCAAATTATTCCACAACAGAAAAGGAGTGCCTCGCCATCATCTGGGCTACGTCGAAATTTCGCCCCTACCTCTACGGCAGGCCCTTCAAAGTTGTGAGCGACCACCACGCCTTGTGTTGGCTAGCCACCTTGAAGGACCCTTCAGGTCGCCTCGCACGATGGAGCTTGAGACTTCAAGAGTACGACATTACTGTCATTTACAAGTCCGGCAAAAAAACACTCTGACGCCGACTGTCTCTCTCGTGCGCCTGTCGACCAACCGCTACCCGACGACCCGGATGACGAGTACTTCTTGGGAACGATAACTACCGACGACTTCGCTGAACGACAGCGGGCCGACCCGGAACTTAAGGCCCTAATAGAATACCTCGAAGGCAGAACCGCCGAAGTCCCGAAGGTATTCAAGCGCGCACTTGCGTCGTTCTTTCTACGAAACGGTCTTCTACAAAAGAAAAACTTTTCACCGCTTCGAGCTAAGTACCTCCTTGTGGTGCCTTCAGCTCTGCGACCAGAACTCCTGCAGGCCCTGCACGACGATCCGACGGCAGGGCACCTCGGTGTTTCTCGCACGCTCGCGAGGATACAAGAAAGGTACTACTGGCCACGTCTTACCACCGACATCACTCGTTATGTGAGAACATGCCGGGACTGTCAGCGACGCAAAACACCGCCGACAAGGCCAGCGGGACTTCTGCAGCCAATTGATCCACCTTGCCGACCTTTCCAGCAGATTGGTATGGACCTACTGGGGCCGTTCCCGACGTCGGCTTTCGGAAACAAGTGGATCGTGGTAGCTACCGACTACCTCACCCGCTACGCCGAGACAAAAGCCCTGCCAAAAGGCAGTGCATCCGAAGTAGCTAAATTCTTCGTCGAAAATATCGTCCTACGTCATGGCGCCCCAGAGGTCCTTATCACCGACAGAGGAACGGCATTCACTGCCGACTTAACTCAAGCAATCTTGGCATACAGCCAAACAAACCACCGCCGGACGACAGCGTACCACCCACAGACCAACGGCCTCACCGAGCGGCTTAACAAGACGATCGCCGACATGCTGTCAATGTACGTCGATGTCGAACACAAGACGTGGGACGCCATTCTTCCGTATGTGACCTTCGCATACAACACGGCGGTGCAGGAGACGACGCAGATATCGCCATACAAATTGGTCTACGGAAGGAGCCCGGCAACGACGCTCGATGCCATGTTACCCAACGTCACCGACGAAGAAAACCTCGATGTGAGCGAGTACCTTCAACGCGCCGAAGAAGCCCGACAACTTGCGCGTCTCCGTATCAAGAATCAACAGACGACCGACAGCCACCGTTACAACCTTCGACGACGCTTCGTGGAATACCAGCCCGGTGAACGTGTTTGGGTGTGGACGCCGATACGCCGACGTGGACTAAGTGAAAAGCTTCTGCGACGGTACTTCGGACCGTACAGGGTGGTTCGACGGCTCGGCCCACTTGATTACGAGGTTGTCCCCGACGGCATCACGAACTCTCAACGACGCCGATCGCGACCTGAAGTCGTCCATGTCGCGCGCCTCAAGCCGTTTCATGCACGTTAACAAACTGAACTAGTGTTTTTTTGTATTATTGTTGTATCGCAATTTATTCATTATACTTTCTTGCATTATTATTGTACTTTCATCTTTAGTTAAAGCATCGGGACGATGCCTTTTTTCAGAGGGGGGCAATGCCACGTTCCATTTCCCAAGTTTTTGTTATCGTCCGAAAACACCGCACGATTCTCAGCGCAAACCGCGCCTGCAGTTTTCTAGAAGGTTCCGGACTGTAGTAGATCATTTCGATAAGATCACGCCCACTGTGCGAACGGTACAAATTGTTCTGGAAGCTACGCCACCGCCAGCGATAACGCTAGAACATTCGACGGCAAGAGTATAAATGCCGACGCGCTTCGCCGCTTGTCAGTTGTTGATCGAAGGCCGACGCTCCGTTCGCCGCTATCAGTCCGAGACTGCTATCTGTGCGAGACTGCTGCTGTAATTGGACTTTCAGTTTACCGGGCACAGGTTCGCCCAAATAAACAGTTAAATCCTAACACGAAGTCTCCTGTCTTCGGCAACGTCACGACCCCGTGACAATATTGTTTCAGTCGAGAGTCGTGGACGATCTCGGTGTGGCGGCGACGGCGATCAGGAGCCGCGTTGACAGTAGCAACGCGATAGTTGACTTCAGATGTTCGTTCCAGGACGGTGTATGGACCGAGATATCGGTGAAGGAATTTTTTGCAGAGCCCAGGTACACGAACAGGTGTCCACAAAAGGACTTCGTCGCCTGGGCGGAACACAACAACTCGACGCTTCGCATCAATGTCGATTTTTCTCTTGTCCTGAATGGTAGCAGTGTTGGCGCGGGCGATTTCACGGCAGCGGGCGACGCGAGCGGCGAACTCTTCCGGGAGAGATGAAGATGGATTGGAAGATGTGGACAAAAAGGTGGTGTCCAGAACAAAAGTCGGTACACGGCCATACACAAGAAAAAAAGGGCTGAAATTTGTCGTACGCTGTATGGCAGTATTATATGCGAACGTGACGAAAGGAAGTATTGTGTCTCAGTTTTTGTGATCCGGTTGCACGTACATAGAGATCATGTCCGACAAAGTTTGGTGAAAACGCTCAGTCAGACCATTAGTTTCTGTGTGATACGCTGATGTGGTCTTGTGGATGGTGTTAGAGGCCTGTAAGACTTCAGCAACGACATGTGAAAGAAATGTCTAGCCACGGTCACTAAGGAGTGTACGCGGTGCGCCATGTCGTAAAATAATGGCGCGAAGGAAAAAATCGGCTACTTCAGAGGTAGCACCAGATGAAAGAGCTGCCGTCACCGCGTAGCGAGTAAGGTGATCTACGGCAGTAACAATCCAACGGTGACCGGCTGGCGTAAGCGGAAGAGGCCCGTATAAGTCTATGCCGACATATTCAAAGGAAGTGGACGGGCACGGCAGTGGTTGCAATGGCCCCGCGGAAAGAGACGTGGTACGTTTTCGGTGCTGGCATGACGCGCAGGAAGCGACGTACTTGGCGACAGAAGTGGAGAGGCCAGGCCAAAAGCAGCGAGTCTTGAGGCGGTCGTAGGTCTTGTGGAACCCTAAGTGGCCAGCTGGCGCATCGTCATGAAACGCTTGTAAAACTTCCAGACGAAGTGAGCGAGGAATGACGGGAACCCATTGGTTACCCAGAAGATGGTAAATTTGGCGACATAATGTTCCCTCTTGAAGCTTGAAACGGGCAAGTTGTCGTCTTAGGCGGCTGTTTGGAGCACGCGATAAGCCAGTGAGTCGATCGATGATTGTGCGGCATTAGGTATCGGCATGTTGGAGCGAAGCGAGATCTGTGAACGAAAGAAGGTCCGCCGAGGCAACTAACTGTTTCGAAGCAGCAGCCGTCTGTTTGGTCACTTCGGTGGGCGGTGATGAACAGATGGAAGGTGATACTTCGGCGCTTTGCGAGAGCGGGCAACGTGACAAAGCGTCGGCATCTTGGTGCTCTCGACCCGACCTATATGTGACGCTGTAGTCATACTGTTGCAATCGTAGTACCCAACGGGCAAGGCGTCCCGACAAATTTTTGAGAGACGATAACCAACACAGAGCATGATGGTCAGTCACTATTGTGAAATGCCGGCCGTATAAATAAGGGCGAAACTTTTGTACGGACCACACGATGGCGAGACATTCTTGCTCAGTGATGCTGTAGTTTCGTTCAGCAGGTGACAGAGTACGGCTCGCGTAGGCCACGACTTGTTCTTCGCAAGCATGGTTCCGCTGAAGAAGGACAGCACCGATGCCAAGTCCACTTGCGTCAGTGTGTAGCACAGTAGGTGCTGCAGGGTCCAAATGGCGAAGCACTGGCCGTGATGTGAGGCATTGCTTGAGGGTGTGAAAAGCGGCTTCGCAGTCATCCGACCAGACAAAGGGTGCGCTCGTGGTCAGAAGTTTGTGCAGAGGAGCCGCAATAGTAGCGAAATCACGTACAAAGCGGCGGAAATACGACGCTAAGCCAAGGAAGCTGCGGAGGTCTTTCTGTGTGCTTGGTGTAGGAAAGTGCAGTACCGAGGCAACCTTGTCGGGATCGGGCTCAACGCCATGTTTACTGACGATGTGACCTAATACCTTCATGCTGTGACTGGCAAACCGACACTTCTTAGTGTTGAGCTGGAGACCGGCCTTAGCTATACACGTGAGGACTTCGTCTAGCCGTTTCAGGTGCTGTGATAAGCTGGACGAAAAGATGACAATGTCGTCCAGGTAGCAAAGGCAGGTCTTCCATTTTAATCCCCGCAGTACCGTGTCTATCATCCGCTTGAATGTGGCTGGGGCATTGCACAGGCCAAAAGGCATCACATTGAATTCAAAGAGACCATCTGGCATAGCAAACGCAGTCTTCTCTTTATCAGACTCGTGCATTGGAATCTGCCAATAACCGGAGCGCAAGTCGAGACTTGAAAAGTACTCGGCACCTTGTAAAGTATCAAGAGCGTCGTCAATGCGAGGCATTGGGTAGACGTCCTTACGAGTGATTTTGTTGAGTGATCTGTAATCAATGCAAAACCGTGCCGAGCCATCCTTTTTTTTTCACTAGTACGACAGGAGAAGACCATGCGCTTGTCGAAGGCCTGATGACGTTGCGCGCGAGCATGTCGTTGACTTGTTCTTCTATAAGCTTGCGTTCAGAAGCCGACACACGGTAAGGGCGGCGGCGAATCACACGGGATCCGTCGGTGTCGATACGATGGGTGGTCACTGTTGTTTGACCCAGACCTTCGAAACAAACGTGAAAGCAAGTTTTATGCTTCATTAATAACGCTAGCAAGGCATCAGTTTGCGTTGGGTTGAGATGCTCACATAAAGTGGCCTTGAGAGCAGGAAATGCATCTTCCGCTGGCATACACTTGGAGAATGACGAAGCAGATGAACCAGTGACGACGCAAAGCGCTGCTTCTTCGGTAATGCTGGCAACAGTGGTCCCCTCTGGCAAAAGAAGTGGTTCTGGCGTCGTGTTGCAGGCCGTGATGCTTGCATAACCACGGGAGAACCGCACTAAACAAGATGCGATGGTGATCCCTCGACAAATGCAGCGCGGGCAAGGAACAACCACAGCGTCACCATCTAGAATGTCTCGTGACTTGATCGTAAGGACACGTTCTTGTCCAGGAGGCAGGAGGAAATCCGCAGCTGTCACAAGGTTGGGCGACGAAAGGTCGGCAGCAGAAGAAAGCTCAGTGTCCGTAATACAAATGAGGGGCCGACCACACGAAATTACAGCAGACGCCGCTGACAAGAAGTCCCAGCCTAAGATTATCTCATGAGCGCACGAATACAGCACAGCCAATTGTATGTGATGACGGATTCCATCAATGAGAACACGAGCAGTGCACAACCCGGTCGGGCAAATTGGACTGTCATTAGCGCCGCATAACATGGGACAGGCATAAGGAGTTTGCACTTTACGCAGGCGAAAACACAATTCACGATCAATAACCGAAATTGCGGCTCCAGTGTCTATAAGGGCGTCCTCAAAAACACATTCAACACAAACAGGTAGTAAATTAGCTGGACGAGACGGAGGAGTTGTAACGTTCCGACAACAAGCAGTTACCCCTCCAAAAACTGCACCTACTAGTTTTCCGAATCCAGAGTGATCGGCGCGGGACGCAGGGGTGATGACGTACGCCGAAACGGTGACGGAGAACGGCGGCGAGACGAACGAGGAGGATGAGGCGCAGCATGAGACCGTGGAGGGGAGGGCGACTGACGGGAGGTGGATGACGGTGCGGGATCGTATTCATCGGGTCTCGGGGCAAAGTCTCTCTCGTAAGCTGAGTAACCACGTCGTTCATCCTGCCGACGGCGGCGGCAGAAACGGGATATATGACCCCTTATGCCACAGTAGAAGCAGATGGGGCGCGCAGGACGCCATGTAGAATAGTCGCGTGGCCTTGGCACTTGCGTTGTCATCGCAGCCACATGGTCGCATCCAATGTCCGCAGGCACGGTTGGAACTTGTGCAGGGGCCCGCGATGCAACTTCTGCGTACGAAGGCACTGGGAAGCGCACAGGAGACGGGGCATGTGCAGCGCTTGTCATTGATGCCAGTTCGTCCTTGATTATCTCACGCAGGTTGGGAGGAGGTGTGCGGACAGACGCAATGGTTTGGTTGCCTGGAAAAAGGCCGTGAAGTTCTTCTCTGACAATTGTGCGGATAAGGGCCCGCAATTCATGCTCTTTGGTAAAGCGAGCGTCGCAGGAGGCGTGTGGAAGGCGCATGGAATGAAGCGCGTCCAGGCGTTGGCATGTAGTGATGACGTCCCGGACGGTAGTAGGATTCTGGATCACGAGAGCATTGAAGCCCACAGAGTTGATACCTTTCAGTATATGACGGATGCGATCGGCCTCCGTCATGTCATTTTGTGCTTGGCAACAGAGAGCCAGAATATCTTCAATGTAGGACGTATACGATTCGTCGTCCCCCTGGATGCGGGTTGCGAGCTTCTGTTTCGCTACTACAGAACATCCTGCAGACGTGCCAAATACCTGACGGAGATGCCCCGTGAAGGCCGACCAATTTGAGAAGTCGCTCTCGTGGTTGTAATACCAGGTTTTAGCGACGTCATCGAGGTAAAAAGGAACGTAGCGCAGTTTGTGCGCCTCGTCCCAATAATTACAAATGCTGGTTCGATCATAACTGTCGAGCCATTCTTCGACGTCTTCGTTGCGAAGGCCGGAAAATACCGGAGGGTCTCGATGAGAGGTACTCACGGTGTAGTGAAGCCTAGGTGGCTGAGAAGGAGCGGTTGCAGCAGCGGGCGCGTTGGGTTCTGCCATCGCTGTTGCTTGAGGGCACAACCGTCGACTAGACCGGAGCTCCAGAGGTGACGGGTAGAGCAGGAGTACGTGGGAACCAAAGCACGCTCCACCACTTATGAGACCACGTCCGGTACGGCACCAACCAGGTTATCTTTTTAATCCAGACGCACGAGCCAGCGAGCAAGCCCGCGTTACATACGATGATGATCACTGCAATGGTTTGGTCATACAGATGAAGATGAAGTACGTAGTCAGCGCTCACAATATATATATATATATATATATATATATATATATATATATATATATATATATATATATATATATATATATATATATATATATATATATTCTACGTGCAGTTTCCCACAGTTTCCCATATTTTTCAATGGTAACGACCGAGTATTTGCATCCAGATGCTATTTCTGTAGACCGTGTGCATGAAACGGAACACATTTAGTCCTGGATTCATTAAGGTTGAACCTATTGCTTTTGCACCTCACAAGCATGGAGCAATTACGTCGAAGCACTCATACAACCGACAACCGACGTACCCTGGACAGCGATACAAGAAAAGATCGAGGTACATTCGTTGTTCGGCTCGTTTTCTTGTCACAGAGCTCTCGGGGGGAATGAACTAATACAATCAGAATAAAAAAGAACGTTCAACTACGGCGGAGGGAGGCTTAGCGCGTGCTTTTGAGAAGCCGTCCCGACGATTTGCGAAGGGATATAGCTTCGGAACCTCTTTCACCTCATGGGTTCTTATCTCGTAGCATTCTGTTCACGTCTCACAAGAGATCGCTTCTGCTCGTTAGCGTTTTCTCGAAAGGCAGCTGCTCCGCGCAGCATGAGAGCATGACGGCTTGGCTACCAGACCCGCTCGGGTCTTAAATAGAAGCCGTACATTTACGGCGAAGGAAGTCAAGCTGAAGAGCACGCTTTCGTGTTGTGGAGACAGACAGAGCACTACTATTTATATTGTATTTTTTGAGGTGGCTATGTTAACACAGACATTTATTGAACTCTACTGAGTTCGGGCAGAAAGCTGTGGCGGCTGCATTTCCGATGGAGGCGGAAATGGTGTAGGCCCGTTTACTCAGATTTGGGTGCACATTAAAGAACCCCAGGTGGTCTAAATTTCCGGAGCCCTCCACTACGGCGTCTCTCATAATCATATGGTGGTTTTGGGACGTTAAACCTCACAAATAAATCAATGAGTTCGGGCAGAAAACTTCCTGGTAAATCGGGTGTATAGTTTGTGATATATCTCTTGTTATATAACATTTAAATGTTGAGAGTAAAGAAATTTGGAGCTATTTGTAGAGTCATTAGTTAGCCGCACAAACATGTCGATCTTGAGAAAGTAATTAAGCTTACGGAGTAAAAAAAAATGCGGAGTAAGAATGCCAGGAGAAAATGAACGATATTTTTGTCCTATGATGTTCCTGCATGGCGCTGTCACATTTGTACAGTTTGTATGCTTAAGATATTTGGAAAACTTGATTGCCGCAATAAACAATTGCACATTATTCCTTAATAACATTAATAATGTCAATGTCAAGAGTAGAGGTCTCGCAAACATCAATGATAGTATCCCCTTACCGGTTTTGTTAGGAAGCTGTGCAATGCTACTGGTAATTATTCAGCCCTTTTCATTGTGGAATATTGTATTTAATTATACCGCGTGTCATATATTGCAGTTTGCCGTTGCGACTCTCTCTCGTAACTTTCGGGAACCACAACTTCGGACTGCATATAAATTTTTAAAGAAAACGGAGTGATATGAAACGATCCTGAAATGAACAGTAGGAAGTATGCTTAGCATTATATACACTACAAATGAAAATCTCTGTATGAAGTGTTTGGGCGTGTCCTCATTTTACATCTCTGAACGTTGTTATTAGGTTTGTAACGTAAGCCCCAAATTCTTCGTGGTCTTGGATCACTAATGTGCCCTTTAGTTAAGAACTAAATGAAGATAAACATATATGTAGAAGGACATAATGTACAATGGTAGTAGGTTGGTAACACCTGTTGTTGGGCTAGTTGGTGCTTTGCATCAACAAAGTATATCCAGACTAATGGTGGACGTACACAGGAAACGGTGAAAGATTGAGGAAAGTGGCTTTCACGTCTTGTTCTCCGTTTCCTGTGTACGTTCATTTTTCGGTGGATATATTTTCTTGAAGCATGTTACGTTATATTTAACAATTGCATCAAAGCACCGTATTTTTTTTTTGCAAACACAGCATGTTTATGCTTTTCATTTATGTCAGGATTCGAAATCACGTCCTCGATATACAGGAGCTACATCTCAGCCGCTGAGCTGCCCTGCCGGCAAGAAAGCATACCAAGGTCATCATGTCCACGCATTTTCACTCTTTTATGTCACTCTAAAGGACGTCCTACAATGCTGTCGGGAGGTTAGCCTATGTGGTTGGAAGAATGCCAAGCTCGGCAGGCCTGAATTCAGCGCTTGCCTTTGCCGTTGAGATTATTTCGTTCAGAAGAAAAACCGTATGCCTTCCATGGAGGGACCCAAATAACAAGAGCTCTAGTGGTGGGCAGCCACAATATGCACCTGCTCATTTCTTGTGCAATACACCTGGCATAAATTAGTAATTACTATGGTGAGGCACACCATGCACTTTGTACGAAGGAAGAATTGACTAATAAAAAAAATTCTATTAAAAGAGGTGGACCACCGTATTGTGTATTCTATGTACCACATAACGAGCTTGTTAAAACAACCAAGTACAAAAAAATCACAGCATATCCAAGGAGTGAATGTTGATGAGTGGGGTAAAGCGCCCGTTCGTGCTTCTGTCCGTCCGTCCCTGCGTCTGTCTGCCTGCCCTTCCGTTCGTGCTTCCGTCCAGTCGTTCGTTCTTCTTTCCGTCCATCCATTTGTGGGTCCGTCTGCCTGTCCGTCTGTTCTTCTTTGGTTCTGTCCACCCGTCCGGGCATCCATCTGTTCTTCCTTGCTTCCATATGTCCACCCGCCCGTCCGCATCTGCTGAGTGTGTCATCGAACTAGGCGGTCACGAACCAAAACAAGCTAGGAGAGACAAACCCAAAGCTTGGGGAGCTTCGCCCCTAAAAACGCAATGTTCAGAGCGGCAAGTGTAGCTGTCGGGGCTAAAAAATGGTAATAAAAATGAAACATAATGCTTCACGCCACGATACGGCGACAAGGCAGTCATTTTAAAACCAAATAGCCACGGCTGAACGTGGCGTGTACACAGACTCTGTGAGACTTCGCAAGTCATTATCGACGTCAAGGCTTTCCGTGCATATGTCATTCCTGCCGCTTCATCAAAATGAAAGCGCGCTCAGCTTAATGGTGTACGTGCCAGAGAAGCGAAAAAAATGGGACAGTCGTTTTCGACCCATGAGTTAGAGGCATACGAGCCAATTTTATACGCTCTGCTTCATGGCACAAATTTTCGATGCTAATATCGATCTGAAAGTCCTGAGTTTACTTACTTCTTAGGTCTTTCTCCGGTGCCAGGGCTGTCAAGCACTGCTGCTAAAAAGAAAAAAAGAAAGAAAGAGACGCTGATGGCTTTCCTTTGCGAAGCAATACAATCTTGGAGTATATTTTCAGCGCACAAAAAGATGTTCAAACCGGCCTCGAATGTGCAATACTATGTATATATTAGACACTACGTCGTTTAAAGTTCCACGGCGAGCCATGTTAGGCATCGCCCAACGCATCTACTTGCGATTATTCGCAGATCATTCAAAAGTATCCGCAAAAACTGACGTTTGGAGAAATAGATGTCTCGTAATCCAAACACAAGTAGAATTTGTCATCGGCGCATGAAAATGTTTGCTGTGAGAACTAATTAATGTCCTATATTTGCTGCCGATATTCATGGCAGTGTTTAAAGCTTTTACGGAGTTGCCGTCGTCTAACTTGTAGCGCTACTGCAAGATATTCCATTTCTTGTACTTCAGCGTGCCCGTATCTCACTCCCTTTTCTCCTATCGTGAAAGTAAAAGTGGCATGTTGGCAGAAGCGTTGCCATCATTCTTCATATAATACGACAGTGAAAGCTAGAAAGTGATGTTCAGGAGCGTGTAACGTGGGCAAGCGAACGAATTAAATCCCCGGTTTATCCAGGAGGTAAGTATTTCTTACAGGATGAAGCACGTGAATTTCAATTACGCATCTACGGTCCTCAGACGGTGCCGCATCGGCGTTAATAGTCATTTACACAGTTCACTGCTATTGTCACGATTACTGGCCGCATTCCTGATGACACCGCATAGTTGGTTTGCTGAAATTGGCGTTTACGTTTATGCTCAGTATAGTTCACCAGCAGACTATATTCGAAGACCTGCGGTGATGGATGCGGCAAGCACTCAATGAAAACAATAAAACCCAGAATTGTATTGACCTGCGTCGAAAGCGTTTCAGACTTTCTCCAGAGCGAGCACTACCCATGCAGCAACGCAAAACATTACCAACATCACCTTAGAACACAAGGCAATCATAGTTGAAGTAAGCATCTTTTCAAAAGTGCACAGCAAACTTACCTCAGTTGGTATAAAGCGCGAATTTCGCAGGCATTCGGTTTGGGGGCACCCAATCGTAGTTTATAGGCTCAAATGACGCGTGCCATGGCTTCTTCATAATTGCACAAGAGATCCGCCGGTATGCCGTTAGCACCGCAAAAAAAAAACACAGCAGAAAATGCACTGCATGATGTTACTTTGGCGCCAGCATATGTCAAAAATTAAAGAAATAACGCAGCGAAAGAAATAACTCAAAGCGAAAATTGAAAAAATAACGCAGCAAGACGAACAGTATGCTAATCAACTCGCGACAGCCAACTGGGAACAATTTTGCGATTCGCCTAATGAAACCCCAGTAAGAGCAAAGCCACGGAATATCTTCAGAGCCACGATTTACCCTCTGAAAACTAAACGCGAAGGACAAAAATCTTTAGAAAGATTATTGCACGCATATCCAGACACACGAGACGACCTCCTTCAAGACATCTATATTTACCTCCGTATTCACAAACGCTCCTCGACTCGACCTTCGCCCTTCACTTGACAGAGTTGCGCACTGCGCCGCTGCTCGGCAGAAATACGCTGGGCTACTCAACAATAGCTGCAAATTATCACTGATAAGCAATGAATTTCCCTGCCTAGAGATGGCGCTCACATCGGCTTTTTCAAGGTTTAAAGGAAAGACTGCAGGCATGGATAGAGGATGAGGGGGTGCTGGGGGAACTGCAGAATGGGTTTCGGAAACAAAGGAGGTTGGAAGACATTCTGTTCTGACTGACGCAGTGCATCGAAATAGCAGAAAAAGAACACAGGCCCCTGAGTCTAGCATTTTTAGATATCAAGGGAGCGTATAGCGTCGTTCAAAAGGAATTGTGGGGAATACTGGACACACTAGGCGTGGAAGATGTAGTCACTAATCTTTTAAAGGATATCTATAAAGGTAACAAGGTAATTACAAAGTGGGAAATTCAGGTATCCAAGCCTGCAGAAGTGAAACGGGGGCTTAGGCAGGGGTGTTCCCTGTCACCCTTATTATTCATGACGTACCTGCAAGGATTAGAGGCCAAATTAGAGGGAAGTGGAGTGGGCTTCAACCTCTCTTTCGTCAAACAAGGAAAACTCACTGAACAGGCACTACCAGCATCGATGTACGCAGATGATAGAGTGCTAATGGCTGACAACAAGGAAGATTTGCAGAGGTTTGTGGACATCTGCGGTAATGAGCGAGATAGGTTAGATTTCAGATTCAGTAAGGAAAAACCAGCAGTTATGATTTTTAATGACAATGAAGAAAGTGAGATTAGAATACAAAAAATCACGCTAGAGATAACAGATAAACACGAATATCTGGGCGTATGGATAAGCGATGGGGCCGAGTACCTAAGGGAACACGAAATATACATGACGGCTAAAGGTAACAGGAATGCAGCGGTAATAAAAAACAGGGCAATGTGGAATTACAATAGGTATGATGTTGTAAGAGGAATATGGAAAGGGATCATGGTTCCTGGGCTGACGTTCGGCAATGCGGTCTTGTGCATGAGATCAGAAGTTCAAGCAAGATTAGAAATTAAGCAACGTGGAATAGGTAGGCTTGCTTTAGAAGCTCACGGGAATACACCAAATTAGGGAGTACAAGGTGATATGGTATGGACATCATTTGAGGGCAGGGAAGCTAGCAGCAAGATAAAATTTGAGAAGCGATTGAGAGAAACGGGGGAGGAGCGTTGGGCTAGGAAGGTATTCAGCTACTTGTACACTAAAAATGTCAATACAAAATAGAGGAAGCGAACCAGAAAATTGACTGGTAAATACTTGGGAAACAGCAGGGGGCCAAACCAAAAAGAATTATCGGTTAAGAAGAAGGTGAAGGAAGCTCAGACCGATATGTGGAGAATTGGCATGATTAAGAAGTCCGCAGTAGAGATCTACCGAACTTTTAAGCAGGAATTTGCCAAGAAAAGGAGCGATGATAATACTCGGGGTAGTTCTCTACTGTTTGAGGCCAGGACGGGAGTATTGCGAACCAATACATATCGGGCAAAATACAAAGGGGTAGACACGGTATGCAGTGCGTGTGGTGAGGAAGAAGAAACTGTCGAACACTTGATAATGTTCTGTAAAGGGCTTCACTCTATAGTTCAGAATGATGGCGCAGAGTTTTTCAAAGCACTGGGGTTTATGGACAGGAAGGGCAAAATAGACTTTAAGCGTGTAGAATTGATTGATTTGTGGGGTTTAACGTCCCAAAACCACCATTTGATTATGAGACGCCGTAGTGGAGGGCTCCGGAAATTTTGACCACCTGGGGTTCTTTAACGTGCACCCAAATCTGAGTACACGGGCCTACAACATTTCCGCCTCCATCGGAAATGCAGCCGCCGCAGCCGGGAATCGAACCCGCGACCTGCGGGTCAGCAGCCGAGTACCTTAGCCACTAGACCACCGCGGCGGGGCTTAAGCGTGTAGAATTAACTAGAAGGAGGTTATCTGATTGGTGGCTAAAGTCAAGGCACGAGTGAAAATTATACCCTTCACTGCAGAGTACGAATCCTCAACCTAACTTTTTAAGGGAAAAGGATAAATCTAGTTTTTGGTTCATTAAGTATTACGGCTTGGTGGCGCTAGCCACCGCCTAATCTAAAGGATACAGCCATATCCATCAATCCATTCATCAAGTGAAGGTGGAGCGTTGAGTGAAGGGGCGTTCTAGAATACGGGGGTAAGTGTTTCGGCGCCCGAGCCATCACAGCCCCTTAAGACGCTAAGTATAAATACAGTGGGCTCGCAAACTCAGAACTGGATGCACCTTTCACGCATACCAAGCTGAGAGCGGCAATCGTCAGCATGAAACGCAACACAGCGCCTGGGGCGGATCAAATCACCAATGCCATAATTCGCAACATGAATTGCGAAGCCATAACAGCGCTTCTAAACTTCATTACCAAACATTGGGAAAATGGCACTATTGCTCAGCAATGGAAGCATGCTGTAATAATTATGATACCCAAACCAGGAAAAAAACGGCAATGTAAAACCTCAGGCCAATCTCTCATACCTCGTTCTGAGGCAAACTGTTTGAGAGATTAATAAATACCAGACTTCAACGGCATCTTCAACAAATTAACTTTTCGCCTCTAACACCATGTTTGATTTCCGCTCAAACCTTTCGACACAGGACATCCTCCTACTTTTAAAGGAGGAAGTACTAACAAATGTTCCAAAAGCAGGAGAAAACATTGTCATGGCCATCGACATAAAAGGCGCTTTCAACAACGTAAGCCATAAGGCCATATTAGATGGGCTAGCAGCGACACACTGCGGTCGAAGGACGTACAAATATGTACAGAACTTCCTTACTAAAAGAATAAATGTCATCAAATTAGGAGAAGACAAATCCAAAGTCTTTCACCCACCGAGCAGAGGCACACTACAAGGCGCTGTGATCTCGCCTACGCTTTTCAACATAGCCATGATTGGTCTAGCCAAAAAACTTGAAGATATTCCCGACATTTGACACTCCTTCCATGCGGATGACATCACTATATGGACAACCATGGGTAACTTGACAGAAAAAGAAGAGCGGCTCCAACTCGCAGCTAAAACCATCGAAGAGTACACTAAATAAAGGGGACTTCAGTGCTCAGCAGACAAATCGGAACTCATTCAGTTCTCCAAGAGTAAAAAACAAGAGACAGACCCGAGCCTCCACCTTAAGGTCAAGGTAGATGGCAATATTATTCCAGAGAAAACGACTGTTTGAATCTTAGGGATGTGGTTGCAGTCCAATCAGTGATGTCTCCACACACTGAATATGCTTAAACGAGCAGTTCAACAAATTGTTCGTATGATAGTTCGAATGACGAATAATCGTGGTGGACTGGAAGAACAAGACGCACTTCGTTTGGTAAAGAGCTTAGTCATCAGCAGACTAACATACTCGCTACCCTACCACAACATTAATTGAGAGGAGAAAGAAAAAGCAGACAAAATAATGATGGCGTATAAAGCGACTCTGCGACTACCACAAAGCACTTCAACAGCGAAGCTATTAGCGCTCGGACTTCACAATACATTCGATGAGTTGGCTGAAGTGCAAGTAACCACCCAGATTAACCGCCTGCTACAGACACCAACCGGCAGAAAACTTCTCCACAGGATCAGTTTCAGTGAACAAGTACAGCCACATGGAAGAGCTAAGAAATTGTCGTGCTCAGTCAGAGCCTGGTACAAGATATGTCCCCTACCGAAGAACACGGACCCAGTTTTACATGCTGGATGACGTAGAGCAAGAGCTGCTTACATAGATAAAAAGACAAAATATTTGAATACGGCGAGATTTACAGACGCTGCACCATATCAGGCAAATGCAAAGAACATGATGGCCGTGGTCACAGAGCAAAAAGGAAACGTTACAAGTTGTGCCTCTATAGCTCAAGCCTATATCACAGAAGCGGAGGAGATAGCGATCGCGCTGGCAATCAAGGAGGGCGGGAAGCGAAAAGCCCCACTGACAATATTCACGGATTCGAAGGCTTCATGTATGAATTACGAAAAAGGTAGAACATGTATGAACGCCTTCCAAATTCTAACCAAAGGTCATTAAGAATTTCGAATTGAATACACCCAAACCATCATCTGGGCGCCAGGGCACGAGGGCGTCACCGGAAAAACCAGTTTGCGGATGAGGCGGCTCGAGGCCTCACAAATCACCAAGCTTCCTTGCACACTGCAATAGAGGATTCAACGCCCATATATCCTAACTTTGGCCAATTCTTCAGTATTACAGGGACAATAGAAAACTGTTGTCCAGCCCCGCATACGAGCCCCACAGCAATGGAATCGGTGGAATTACACAGAATCCAAACACATTCACGAACTTACACAGGCTACATGTATTCTACACCACAGCATACAGAGATATATGTCCGTGGTGTGGGGCCACACCAACTCTGTTTCACATCACGTGGGAGTGTACACATCACAATGAAGAACACCACAACATGAACAACACAGAGAAAAAAAATGGTATACACTGCTGTCCAACTCAGCCATTGCTGATCAGCGCTGCCTAGTCCAACGGGTAGAGACGATGGCTAGGGCCAGCGGAGCCCTGGAATAGGGGCCCGACCATTTAGAATACTTCGCGTTATGTGCGCAAATAAAGTTTTCTCTCTCTCTCACGTTTTCTCACGAACGCGTCTTGCCTAAACTTGGTTTACATCGACTGCAAAACGATGACAAAGCCAAGTAGACGCATTGTCATGCTCCGTTGATTGGACTTCACAACAAACCAGAGGTTCGTTGGGGGCAGAACACTTGTACAGACGCATTTATCATCGCAGAAGGCGAAACATTAGGCGTTTCTTACTTAACACTGTACTGTGATTTCTATAAATAGATTATGCGTACTTTCCAGAGAGAAACAAGCATGTTTGTTTTCAAGTGTTGTAAAAGATAATTCATTAATTTTTTATGCCAAAGTACGAACGCATTGGTAGCGCCACGCATACCCTGACGGTTGAATTTGCCCAGGGCTCACTTTTGCCGCCTGGTGATAAAAACTTTTTGCAATAAAGTTGCGTACAAATAAATGAAGCAAGTTCGAATTAATTATAACCTCATATGAGATTCTTTTACACTCGGAAAAGCCGCGTCGCGAATCTTAAAAACGTAATTCATCCGAAGCGGATCCGAAGCCTGCACTTCCCATAATTTCCTTGAGGGTACAAGCGTTGCTGAAAGCGCCTACGTAGACACTAGCGTCATACAAACGCCAAGTTCTCCTCTAGGTATTATTGTGTGTTTCGAAAAAGTTTTTAACGATTTAGTGTACGAAGTATTCTACAATGGGAGAGCATAAAGCTGTCCGTAAGACCATGCATTATGCCATTCCGTGTGACCCTTGATGACAACTGGTTTCTTACACCGATGTGGCTAATAGCATCGGTGGGCAAAAAAAATTTCAGAATATAGCCCGCTCGTTTTCTACACTTTTCTTCTCCTATTTGGCAAAATATTTTCAAATAAATGTTCTTTTGAGATACTTAAATAATTGTGAGATCCTATTGTACCTTACGGACGTTTCTTTTTATATGAAAAACTAAACAGAGACTTTCCTCACCACTGAAAAAAAAAACTTGAGAACATGCTTTTAGTTTCGAAGTTATGAGCTGGTAAATGAGGTGACTAGAAGTTTCTTTTTTTGGGGGGGGGGTGGTACAACGCTTGCAATCTTGATTGATTGATTGATATGTTGGGTATAACGTCCCAAAACCACCATATGATTATGAGAGACGCCGTTAGTGGAGGGCTCCGGAAATTTGGACCACCTGGGGTTCTTTAACGTGCACGCAAATCTGAGCACACGGGCCTCGACATTTCCGCCTCCCATTGGAAATGCAGCCGCCGCAGCCAGGATTTGAATCCCGCGACCTGCGGGTCCAGCAGCCGAGTACCTTAGCCACTAGACCACCGCGGCGGGGCAGTATACTGTGCAGGCTGTAGCTCTATTCAAGTACTAGAAAAGGGCACGCGTTTGCTCCGTAATTTAAACATCTCCAAACCTGTTGTCTGTGTGAGCTTTGGCTTTACTGTCAGTAAGATTGCGATGAAGGATGAAATACCGAGTGCTTCAGATGGCCACGGCGACACGCTAAAGGACTGGACAGGCTCGGTTGCTCACTTCCTAGCAACTTCCGTTTATTTACACACTGACATTTACAAGCAAAGGCTGGGGGGCCACTAAACCGACCGCACACTGAGGCACTGGGCTGTTATAAGAACGGCGTTACTTGCCGAGTCTTTCGTATACTATAACCTCGACACCAACTTCTCGTTGTAGTATCAGCCTGGATCAGAGTCGGCGCTAAGCACGACCTTGTCCGTGCTTCCCGATCTCATTCTCGAGCAGCCAGCTCCCCTTCTCTCCATTTCTCTTGATTCAATATCTCCCGTTTTATAGGAGAGCGTGTCGGGGGACGGACCCCTACTCGAGGCTTCACCTATGCAACAAACTCTCCTTTCCTCAGAGACGGGTCTCCGCTTCTGCGTTCCCACATTTTGCCAAGCTTACCCTCCAAGAATCAGCTAAAAAACTTTATCGTTTCATCGACGTACAGCTTAAAAGACACTTTCGGGTGACAACAAGCCTATCTAGACAGCGTGTCGGCTGTCTGGAGTGAGTACACTCGTTGATGCCGTCTATCCACACGTATTGTGACAGCACGGTGCCACAATCCATGTCGGGAGCAATCTCGCGACAGGGACCACCCTTTTCTTAGTCTGGCTTACCCTGAGAACGCTTCCGCCGTGCGGGTGACTCACCAGCACAGATGCGGTCAAGAAAAACTCACGGGGTTCGGCAACAAAGGTGCGTGCAGAGGCGAAGGGCTTAGTGCGGCTGTGCAGTTACTTTTTATTATCCTTCCTTTTCGTCAGGCGCCGCCCACCGACTGGCCATCCTTTGCTTGCCCCAAACATAACTCTGTCCTAGGCCCCCCCCCTACCCCCCTTTTTTTTACCGTGGAGAAAGCTCGACGATTTAACAATCGGAGTCGACCAAGACGTAATCTTTATACAGATAGTGTTAATGTACAGTGACATTTATGAGAATTTCGAATTATACGTGACACGAGTAAATTGGGTTAATTGCAATGCAAGGCTGTAAGTTATACTGTGGTGTATCTGTGTTTTTTACTAATACGTACAATAAAGGTGTGCAAATTTATTCACAAACGTTGTTGACTGCATGAAAAAACGTTATGTTCCAAGCGGTGCACACGTCGAGCGAGAATGGGGTGCTATCGCCTTGTGCCTTATGTTAAGGTTTTGTTCTCATCCACCCCTGGCGGCTGGCTGATCGCACTGATAACGCAGATGAGCGTCGCTCTAACCACTAAACGCGAAAAAATATTGGCATCAAAAAACAGGTCGTTCCACGATTGCAAACTTGAAGTTCGAATGATAACGCAAACACTGTCACGCTGTCATTGCGATCATTGGCGTTCCCGCACTGTACTGTTTAGACTAGGGTTGGCGATAGGACGTGCTCTCGGAACAAAGCTGATTGATGATTGATTTGTGGGGTTTAACGTCCCAAACCACCATATGATTATGAGAGATGCCGTAGTGGAGGGCTCCGGAAATTTTGACCACCTGGGGTTCTTTACGTGCACCCAAATCTGAGCACACGGGCTCGACATTTCCGCCTCCATCGGAAATGCAGCCGCCGCAGCCGGGATTGAACCCGCGACCTGCGGGTCAGCAGCCGAGTACCTTAGCCACTAGACACCGCGGCGGGGCCCGGAACAAAGCAGCTCTCGTTCTGGAGGACAAAGAATAATGCACAGCTCTTTATTTTTAGAATCATTGCAGAAAATTTTAATGCGATAACGTTTATAGGACACTCCTGGCTCATCGGGACATGACTCACCATTCCAGGTGAAAATGTGTAACTGGAAATCTAAATGGTTTCAATGGGCCTAACTGGGATCAACTGGTACCAGCTGCGGACAACTAGTTTGAGCTTGGAATCAACTGGGAACAGTTGGCCCCAGTAGCAAGTGGTTCCAGTAACTGGTCCCAGTTACAGCTCGACTGGTTTCAGCCGGGAATCGATGAGAACAGTTGCCCCAGTTGCAAGTGGTTCCAGTTAGTAGCTGGTTCGAGTTCCAACTCAACTGACCGTCCAACGGGAACCATCACCAGTTGAACTGGAAGCTGTTGGTCACAGTTATTTTCTATCTAGAAGATCGACGTGTTTCTCGTTGTGCGCTTCGTCGTAGTGAAAGATGAAAAAAAATTGAACTCGGTGTGTATGACGTAGAATTGTTGCACCTCAACAAGTGTCTTTATTCAAGTTTTTTTCGTCTATGCTTACGGAAGTGTACCGACCACCAGAGGCTAAAAGGGCATATACGACGATAAAAAGTGAGTGTCTCATGATTTGCGAATCTATTATATTATTTTTTCCTCAATATCTCTGCGTTGTTTTAGTCTGACTGACTCCACTGAAATAATACTATTTCGTAATATTCAGTTCCACATAGTGCGCAAACACATTACATTTACACGTACGCTTGTTTAACTTCAGTAATTTTAATAGTATTGAGCTGTTGCCAATACTCTTTCGTCCGTCGCGGTGACAATACGCAGGCAAAGTGGTCCCAATTGACGCCAGGCTGTAATACTACCGAATTATCTCGCAGCGACATGCCCGCTTGACAGCCTTGTGTGCTGCACAGGCGCATTACTTCCGAACAACAACAACAACAAAAAAAAAAACTAACGCAGTGCCGAGCTTGTCGCTACCACACCCGGACTGCCGATATCCTAAAATGCTGCAAACTTCACGATAACGTGCGTCGTACACCACCACAAATGGTGTGTTACCCGAAACTTCTACCACTCTTCCGCTTCCTCTTTCAAGTTCTACCTGAATGGCCGGCAACCATCAATGTAGCTTCGTATCTAATCTTACACTCATATACTGAACAAAACAGTAAAGTGAATCAGACCTAATATCAATAGACTAAAATAACTTATTAAAGCGCATAATTCCAAAATTTCGCTGAAAGAGGCACACAGGCAGAAAATAACGCAGGTGACGAGCAGTTTCGTAGAGCACAAGTGGCGAGGGCTAGCTACCGCGGTGCAGATGTGTGGCGCAGGTGTGCTGTTCTTGACGAAGAACGAGGAGTCACGGCAAGCACAACTTAAGTATTTTATTTGTGCACGACAGTTTTCTCGAGGTAAGACATTACCACTTCAGGCGATCGTCGAACGAGTGTGCTAGCCTGTGACAAGATGGTAATGTGGTCGTGTTCGAAATTCGGCGCTAGCTGCCTTATCCCAATGAAGCCGTTTCAAAGTAATTAAGCATCTGCTTCGAGTAAGTGAAGATGTTAGATATAGCGCAACAGAGTGTTTTGAGCGTGGAGATGATGGAATGAATCGCTACTTTTTTGTGTCATGTGAACGGCCTTAAAGCATGTTTTAGACTCTGCAGATTCACGGTTATTTGTTTTCAAGCATGGTAAATATGAGGGTCGATGGCGCAATACAATGTGTTCAACATCATACTAATTAACTATGAAGTATACTCGTGATGATTGATTGATTTGTGGGTTTAACATCCAAAAACCACCATATGATTATGAGAGGACGCCGTAGTGGAGGGCTCCGGAAATTTTGACCACCTGGGTTCTTTAACGTGCACGCAAATCTGAGCACACGGCCTCGACATTTCCGCCTCCATTGGAAATGCAGCCGCCGCAGCCAGGATTTGAACCCGCGACCTGCGGGTCAGCAGCCGAGTACCCTTAGCCACTAGACCACCGCGGCGGGGCAGTATACTCGTGCAGGCTTGTAGCTCTATTCAAAGTACTAGAAAAGGGCACGCGTTTGCTCGGTAATTAAACATCTCCAAACCTGTTGTCTGTGTGAGCTTTGGCTTTACTGTCAGTTAAGATTGCGATGAAGGATGAAATACCGATGCTTCAGATGGCCACGGCGACACGCTAAAGGACTGGACAGGCTCGGTTGCTCACTTCCTAGCAACTTCAGTTTATTTACACACTGACATTTACAAGCAAAGGCTGGGGCGGCCACTAAACCGACCGCACACTGAGCACTGGGCTGTTATAAGAACGGCGTTACTTGCCGAGTCTTTCGTATACTCTACACCTCGACACCAACTTCTCGTTGTAGTATCAGCCTTGGATCAGAGTCGGCGCTAAGCACGACCTTTGTCCGTGCTTCCCGATCTCATTCTCGAGCAGCCAGCTCCCCTTCTCTCCATTTCTCTTGATTCAATATCTCCCGTTTTATAGGAGAGCGTGTCGGGGGACGGACCCCTACTCGAGGCTTCACCTATGCAACAAACTCTCCTTTCCTCAGAGACGGGTCTCCGCTTCTGCGTTCCCACATTTTGCCAAGCTTACCCTCCAAGAATCAGCTAAAAAACTTTATCGTTTCATCGACGTACAGCTTAAAAGACACTTTCGGGTGACAACAAGCTATCTAGACAGCGTGTCGGCTGTCTGGAGTGAGTACACTCGTTGATGCCGTCTATCCACACGTATTGTGACAGCACGGTGCCACATCATCCATGTCGGGAGCAATCTCGCGACAGGGACCACCCTTTTCTTAGTCTGGCTTACCCTGAGAACGCTTCCGCCGTGCGGGTGACTCACCAGCACAGATGCGGTCAAGAAAAACTCACGGGGTTCGGCAACAAAGGTGCGTGCAGAGGCGAAGGGCTTAGTGCGGCTGTGCAGTTACTTTTTATTATCCTTCCTTTTCGTCAGGCGCCGCCCACCGACTGGCCATCCTTTGCTTGCCCCAAACATAACTCTGTCCTAGGCCCCCCCCCCCCCCCCCCTACCCCCCTTTTTTTTTACCGTGGAGAAAAGCTCGACGATTTAACAATCGGAGTCGACCAAGACGTAATCTTTATACAGATAGTGTTAATGTACAGTGACATTTATGAGAATTTCGAATTATACGTGACACGAGTAAATTGGGTTAATTGCAATGCAAGGCTGTAAGTTATACTGTGGTGTATCTGTGTTTTTTACTAATACGTACAATAAAGGTGTGCAAATTTATTCACAAACGTTGTTGACTGTATGGTACAAAGATTTGTAGATAACTGCAATCGCACGTTGAAAGGCACAATTGAGCAGAACTTCACTTATGATTGCTGCATAAAAGCAACTCAGGATAATATAGTCATCGATATAGTGACGTATTAAGAGGTATGAATCAACAGCCACAGTTTCTCCTCAAAGAAGCCGTCCGTAATTGCGACTAAAGTACTTGTGTTTTGGTTGATAGCAATATCGGCTTCACAATTTTCTAATAAGCTGAAATTCAATTTCTGGTAGTAATGCATGTGTAAATTAGCAGTTTGAGTTTCGCTAACAGTGTAAATATTTCGTTCAAATGGTTCCGTATGCACGAGAACAAATCAGGGGACGCCTGCCACCTATCCAAGAAAGCAATCAAGATGCTTCACAGCCCCTGCACACTCAACCTGCAAAGTTTCAAATAAATGAAACCAAGCTTCAATGTCAAGCTTCCTCGTCTATATGCACCGCAGGAGTCCACTGGAAATTGGAAGCAATTGGGACCAGTTCAAGTGGTTTATGGTGCAATTCTAATTAGGGACCAGTTGGAACCAGCTGGCAACTGGTCCTCACTGGGAGTTTGACCATAGACATTTGAACTGGTCCCAGTTGTTCCCAGTTAGAATATTTTCCCCGGGGTTATTTACCGAGACAAAGGCGATGTGGGGTGATCAGGCAATTGAATCCCACATGCCGGGAAATTCGGGCCTTTAGCACTCGGTGCAGAACGACAGGGAAGGCAGAGACGTTTGTCTACCTTTCCCATCGGTAGCGCAATGATATCGTCCCGTAGTTCTTTACGGATATCCTACCATTCTCGATTATTGTCATATTATTCAAAACTAACGGACAACCTTTGTCGGTTAGTTGCTAATATCGTTTCTAACACAAAATTGAGCTCTTAAATTTAAGCTTCTTTCTTTCATTTATTGTCATAGTTTTTTACCACGTATATCTTCAGTGCTTTCTGCTAGTGTTATATCTGCAGTCGTCACTGGCAACACTTTTGTTACCTTAAGTGTCATATAGGTGCAAATCATCTAAAAGCTGTTCGTTCGCCTATGTGTTTTCCTATAAGTAGAATGCTGATGTGTAAAAGGACCTTTGTATTTGTTATCGATATTACTTAGACTACGTTGCGCACAACCCGCATGTTTTTACTGGTACATGTTTTCAAGTGGCATTTTGCATCGTGATAGCAAACAAACACAGACCTAATGTAAAGACGCACGCTGCTTGTACTTGTAATGCGATAGCGTTAAAGAGCTTATTTTAGAACTTCGCACCTCGGCTTCAGTGGTATCAATGGCAGTGGTGTTTTTGGTTGCGAGTGAAAAAGCAGCGATGGCCGTGAGCTCTCGCAAAGCAAAAAAAAAAACATCTTTTTTTAGGTGCAATGTATGAATTCGATAGCATGTGTTGTTGCACAAGTTATCCGGAACAATTTAAAGAACTAAGCAAAGTCTAAGTCCGGTCCAACCCGAGCCCACCACCTCAAACCCGAGCCTAACCGTGCAGCTTGGATCTTCAAGTCCAAGCCCGGCCCGGGATCACTACGAAAACTGCTTTACTAAGCCCGACCTGGCCCGTGCCGGGCAGTAGGCCCGAGCCCATGCAGTACTCTAGTGTGTATTATCAGCAGTGGTCGTTGGCACACTCCTGCAAGATCAAGCAGCGCTTTTGCATATAGCTTGCTCGATTGTAGGAGCAAGTAAGCGGTAATGTTTATCGCATTTTGTTGAGGTGGTTATAATCAACACTAGAACCACAATATATATTTCTGCGACAGGACGCCTGCCAAAGTTCTTTTGGCAGAAAAGTCTTACGCACTGCTCTGTCTGTGTGTCAAGAAATTTGACTGGCATTTAGTGCCTGCGTTACATTCCTTAATAAACAAATTTTAATACTTTACGCCTTCGTTGTTTTAAAAAACCCGCCGTGTCGCTGAAAAACAGATGCACAGATATATAGATATTTGTATATATATATATAGACGGTATCTATATAGTAGATAGACATGCGTGCTCCATGTGCCTTCGACCGGCAGAAGGGCTTCAATTATTATCTGGGTCTCCTTTTACCGTGCGAGGTCTGTTAAGTCACAGGTTGATAGGGGAGTGCATTGGTATAGCAATCCGGATTCGCCTCCATAGCCAAGTTAACGACGTGCTAATACGCCTTCGGAGCGTAGGCGTTTTCCTCGCATGACTGGTCTACGCGCACTCGTAAAGAGCAAAATGAATGATCCAACTCAGGTCAATCAATTAGAATTTATTTTGTAATTACTACAAAAATTACATATTGATAGCAAATGGCAGGCGATCTTGAGGTAGGACTGCAATGAAACCTCCTCGTCAAAACAAACAAAATATGCTTGTTACAGCACGAACGCCTAAGAGTTATAAATTGTATAAAGATGGATTATCAAAATTCAGCAGAAATTAGACCAAAAATAGCACACAAAGTAGCAAGAACGAGTTCAACAAATTAAACAATAAAAAAATAAAAAGACAAATACAGATTGGGAGAGTATACTCTTTTATTGTTTTTATTTCATTGAACCTTTAGTATTCATTTTGATGGTTAATGAATTACTTAGAGCGATCTATGAGAAAAGTACGCTAAGCTGGGCATAATTAGCATTTACTTTGAAGTTTCTTTCACCACTTTCTTTTGAAGGAAGGGCGTCATGACCTCTGCCGTGGCTTGACGACCACTAATGACTTGATATCCGCACAACGAGTTTGCCTTCACCTGAACGCAATAAGGCGCTCCTTCCGTAGTTTCGAAGTCCAACCAACTGTTAAACGTTCGATTCTCGACACCACCGGTGAATCAGCGTCACAAGGCCCTTTCCTGTGTCATATCTTCACTGTGTAGTCACGAAGAGTGCCAGATTTCTTCTCTGGTGGTTCGTATTGTAGCCAGCTCCGTTATGCCGATAACCCGACTGTGGTCAAGTCATTCGGGGACTCGAAGACTGTACAAAGAAAAATTTCGGCAGTCTGTTAAACCCTGTATACTCTGCAAGTAGTGAAAGTGCTGCGTATTTAGCAGCTTCTTAACTTGTACACGGAGACCAGACTGCTTGAAACGCATATCCAACTGTCGGTTGAAAGACTCATCGTAATACCTTGAAATACCCAATTTACTGCATCATTTTTCTTCTCCCAATTGAGGCTGTGTGCACTTCCTCTGGGTTGAACTGAGTACGATACTTGTTACCATTCACCATGCCACATAGGGCGATACCTGTCGCGACGCCATAATGAGGTCACCGTGTATGGCTCTGATTTGTCACGTGATTATGATGCCGCTCCAGAACATGAAGTTGAAGGTGAAGTAGGCCGAGTGGGATCTCGTCCCATCTCGATCTTCTGCCATGTATAGCTTTAGGGACCATTAAAAGATAGACTTAAGGCTTTCGCAAGAAAAATAGATGGGCAACTTTTACTTGATTGAGAACAAATGAAGTCAGCGTTGCTGTTGTAACAGCATATAGGCACCACTAGCCAACATTACCTAGCTGCAGGCAATATTTTTCTGCCTAGTTTATATTTACCACACACTTCTTGTCAGTTTTTTGTTGTATTGGGGTAACACAGGCTTTTCATTTTCTTTTGCCGCAATCCGCTGTTTTTCGTGGTGTTAAGGTAGGGCCTTGGACAATCGGTATTGGCGGAACAAAAGCCTTTAGAACAAAACCTCAATTATTCAGAAGACATCAATCCTACTTGTAACAATTCACACAAAACTAAAGTTTCGATGCAGATCTGCTACAGCTGCTTCTCATGAAGTTCACTTCCACAGCGCATGAGATCGGTTCTTCTGATTCAGCCAAGTAATCTTTATTCCTGAGATAGGGATTCGAGTATTGAGATTGTACACTTAACATGCAGGAACTGACCAAGAGAAGAGTGCAACATTATCTCTTGTCATTTACTCAGAGGTTGGATCGAAACGAAACGTAGTAGAAAAATCTCAATGCGTTTGAGTGATATGTTCACTGTATCTGACACTGTATATTTCTTTTTCCGTGTAATGAGAATCGCGAGCCTCTGAAAAGAATGTTGTCGATTATAAGGAACATAGTGAACACTTGACTAAAACAAGTAATGCTATCAAATGGGTAAATAGCTTACATTTTCTCGGTGGCTGTTAGATGGGTCTGGTATCAAAAAGTCCATCCAAAATGTCACTTGCACCAATTCTTTGCTGCCTTCATTTAAACTAGAGGGCACAAAGGTGAATCTACTCATACAGCCATCAAGTCTTTAGAAACGGCAGTCAGTGAACTTGTCGTTACACATGGAAGAGCCTCCTTGGGTGCGAAAGTTCCTTCCAGCATGCGGAAGCTAACCTGGCCTGGCTGCCCGAAATTAGGCACATGTGATAGCAATGAATTTTTCGCTCTGTAATCAAATTAAATGAATGTTTGCCATAATAAATCAGTGTAAAACAAAGGATCTGCAGCAGTCTTAAAGGATAACAGTGACTCTTGCAGCAACATAGAGCAGAACACAGATGCATCACTGTAGCCCTTCACATGACTTAATAAACACAAAGATATGCGGGCCTGCATACACAGCAGTTATTAAGGCATGCTCTGAAGCTTCACAGGTTCAGGATTCAAAGGTACCGTCCTACTAACAGCATTTATTTGATTTGATCCTCATTCAGCAAAACAGAAGCTTTAGCAGTAATGGAGACAATGTCATGTCTTCTTGACAGGCAAAGCTGCTATGACGTACCATGGTGTGGGTTCTGTAAGTTACTGTGCATGCCTATTACAACACAGTAATTAAAAAAAAAAACCTAGCGAACAGAGGTAGTTCTCGAATTTAACAATCATACGCAGTGATCTGTTGAGCCAAGACAGCTTTCTAGCCCATGGCCTACGTACAGCGTTCAATGAAATACTACATACTAAGGTACATGATTTGTGTCAGTTAAGTATACCGACTTTTGAAGACAGCGATGTGTTATCTGGATGATCTTTCTACATAGCGCAGTATAACAATTTTTTCGTAGCTATGACGGCATGCTGTTTTCATAAGCTCAACTAAGCACGTATATTTCATTGGTTCTTGTGTGCATACTGCACTTGAGGTATGCATGCAACTCATCTTTACACATAGTTTTCTTCACAATTCACTGATAGAGTTTTCCAGTAACGAATAGTCGTAGTTGGGATATAGTGTCAAGCTGTGGTTAATGCTGATAAAAACATACGAGCACCAACTTTCTCAGTGCACGTAGCAAGTAATTCGTAAATTTGTAATCATGATGCCCAGAAAAGATTGATGTTTAACTCATTTAAACCTCTTGACGCGCAAAAGATATTTGAAGAAGCCAAGAAAGCTTAAATGAATACCTACCTTACAAATGTGTTATCGTCTGTGCACTCGGTGTTCAAATGCAATTTCCTTTCTGTGCTTCGGTTCTTGGGCATCTTGATACGCTTGATGATGATCAGAGGAGCTGTGTTGTTGAGTCGTCTTGTTGGGCAATAATCAGACAATGATTGGCCATCTAATTTGCAAAATGCACGACCGAATGTGAGTCCGAGGCAGAGAGAGGTAATTATGGCCTCTTCAGTGTGCTTTTGTTTGTCCGGCATTCAGTGACAAATTGACAGGAAAAAAGAGCATTGTGGACACACCGACAGAATTGTCTTGAGGGACCAACAAGTCGACTGAATTTAAAAGACACAGACAGAAAGATGAACACAGAGAGACGTCGTGATGTATAGAGTCAGTAACTTACAGACGTCAAGAACCACAGAGAGATATATGTACAAGAGACAAAGCTGTACAGATGGACCGACAGAAAGACTGCGACATTAGATGGACAATATAAACAGAACAATTACTAGATGCAGAGAGAGGCAGAAAGCAGACATACGAACAGAAATGCAGACAGACGTATGGATGAAGCGTCACTTATACAAAGATGGTGGAACGACATGTGAACGGAGAGACATGTGCACAGATGAACGGGCAGACATACATATAGACAAGTGGACTGAAGAACAGAAAAAGACATACCAACAGCTGAATGGACGCGCAGATAGACAAGAGTGAAAGACTGACAAAAACAGCAACAAAAGCACAGACAGAGAATGATCAAGAGAGATGTACAGCACAACACGTGAGCTCTTGCTAGTCAAGCACAAGCCTATTATTAACAGGACAATACACAAGCTTCCAGGCCCTGGCATCTACTTTGGCCGCGGTGATCTGTGCTGTACCAGTGATTGTGTGAGCCAGTCGCGTGAGTGTTTGTCACTACCAGCCAGTCGAGCAAGTCACGCAGTCAGCAGGGCCAAAAAGCGTCAGCACGGAAGCAGGTTCTAGCCATCGAGCGACGATTGTTCCAAGCCACACCAGGGAGTGTATATGGTTGGGCTAGGTGACCTAGGTTCATGAGGCGACATTTAAGGAGTATTCGCTGTGGAAAACTAAAAAAAGCTCTGCACTCTGCTCTCCGTAAGAGAAGCACCGGCTCTACATACATGCAGATGCAGAGACATGGGGAAACGCATGGAGAAAAACGGTAAAACGAACGGGAGCATAAAGAGCGTAGCCCTCTTCTCTGTCAACGTAAACGCACTCTAAATTTCGTCACCATGCACATAGACCAACTGGCCCGAAAATCTACACTAGTTGGCGTGGCTCGACGGTACTGCTTTAGTGCCGCTGCAACCGTCGACCACCCGTGTCACCCGTGCCGCAACAGACTTGCTGGTGGCACACCGCTGCTGGGACGGCTGCAGCTGCTTTTTCTTATGGCGGCACACCTTACGTTTAGACACCGCGCACATCAATGGTGAGGCTTCTCCTTCCACGGTTTCTGTTATCATGAATGCAATTGAAACGTGAGCATTATACAGAGAGCTTTATATATAGACAACTCCCTTGACACTAGTTAGCAACTTCATACGTTATGGGTCTCATGACCCAGCTTGGTTCTCAACTATGACTTCACTTTGAAGCTGTATAAAAAAACTTGCTTTTTCGAAGCGTGCGGGTGTGTGTGTCTTTACGTGTGTTTGCGTGCGTGTGTGTTTTTTTGTGTATAAACAGACAGACAGCCACACAGAGAACGAAGAATGGATACAAAGACGTTCGAACGGACCAATGGAATACACAGAGACGCGAAAAAAAAAGATAGAGGCACAGACCCAGACCGACAGGTGGTGATAAGAACGGACAAAGAGATGGACAGACAGACTTACTTAAGGACAGACAAGTGAACCGATGGATAGATATGCAGAAAACCCACATACAGACAGACGGACAAACAGGCAGGATAGAGGCACAGACTCAAGAAGATAGACAGTGAAAAGAACGGGCGAAGAGACCGACAGAAAGACATACAGACTCATTAATACACAAAAAAACTCATAAGGACAGACGGACGGACAGGCAGATAGACGCACAGACACAAGCAGATGTACGGGAAAAGGAACGGACGAAGAGAGAGAGAGACAGACAAGTGAACAGACAGATAAATACAAAAAGCTCACCTACGGGGCAATGGACTGACGGACCGCATAGAGGCGTCGACGCAAGCAGATGGACATGGAGAAGAACAGACTAGAAGACGGTCACAGAGACAAAGACAACTAACAGATAGGCAGATACACAGGTAATTAACATACTGAGAGATGCATTGAAAGGCATAAAGGGAGACAGGCAGACAAGCGAACAAACAGACAGAAATAGAGATGTACAGATGCACAGAGAAAAAGACTGGCTGGAACAACACACGGAGAACTATTGAAGAAAGAATGTTAAGTGCGCATTCAGGCAGAAAGAAACAAACAGACATGTGGATACACGTATAGAAGGATCGTCACACGTACACCGATGGTCGAACGAATGTGTGGATGGAGAGACACATGTGCACATATGAATGGGCAGACAGAAATTTGAACAGCATATGGATGGAGAAAAGACAGACATGCAGACAAATGAATGAATGGACAGATAGACGAAAACAAGACTGACTGACGGAAAGACCAACAAAAACATAGAGAGACAGGGAGGAAGATTAAGAAAGACACACATCCTAAAGAGCGAGCCCTCGCAAGTCAAGCAGCAGCTTAGTACTAACACATCACTACATGAGTTTCCAGCTCCTGGCATCGTCTTAGGCAATGGTGATATGGGCTATACCAGACATTGTGTCAGTCAATAAGAGCCAGTCAAGTGGGTCAGTGTCACTATCAGCCAGTCGATCAAGTCACGCAGTCAGCAGGGCCAAAAAAATCACTGCATATTCATGATGTGAATGATGACGAGTAAGGCGAAGCAGACGGACGCACAGCGGATGCACAGATGCACAGCGAACGACCGGATGAACGCACGGACGGGCGGGCGGACGGACGCACGGACGGGCGTACGAAGGGGCGGACGGACAGTTGGACGCGCAAATGTTTCGCCCCACTCATCATTCACTCCACAGATATGCCGTGAAATCCACTAACGCCATCTAGTTATATAATTACTAAGCATTTATACCAAACCGTCTAACGAGCGACTCAAATTGGAGGTGGCTACATACTACCACTATAGAAGAGGAAACGATCCATGGCGTAAGGAGCTTCACCCTAAAAGACAGGCAGAATGCCGGATGGATGCAAAGACGGTTGAACGGATGGAGAAACACAGAGACCCACCATAATATACCGAAGGATAGAGTCATATATGCATGCATACAGATGGACAGTGAAAACATTGGATAAAGACAATAATGGAGAGACTTACAGAGACAGAAATAGACAGATGCACAGAAATTCCACGTACGAAGAGACGGACTGGCGGGCAAGATAAAGGCGTACAGAGAAACATGAACAGACAATGAGGTAGACGAACATGAGATGCAGGAAGACGAATGAACAGACAAATGCAGATAGTGAGAAATTCAGAAAGACAGATGGGCAGAATAAAAGATCCCTAGGTAGAGAGAAAAGAGCGCACTGAGAGTGACAGTCTGACGAAGAGGCGCCGATGGACAGCCGAAATCTGCCTGTGAGGCCTTTCATCATCAAGGGTTTGATGGCATGGTTGTTGAGATCCCAGCTTGACTTTCATTATGTCTTGATGACCTGAAAGTACAATTAACCATAAATTATATACTATGGGAACAGAAAAAACAACCAAGTGGAGAGAAATAACCAATCCAAGCTTATTGTAGACACATTTCCAAGTAACCACTTGTAAAGTTTTTTTATAGAGAGCCTATAGAGCTCAACCATAGATAGGGTCAAGTTATTTACTCAACTGTAAAATCGTCTTTTAAAAAATTATCTAGAGAAAACCCTGTACTATACATATGCATTATTATTTTGATATCACTTAATTGAAATCACAAACTTAATATTCAATATGACCTGCTGAAGTGCTATGCTATGCTATTCTCCAATACTACAAGCCTAAAGGCAATATAAAATGAACAGCATAGTACGAGTCTTTCAGCAATACAAAAACAAAGAAACAAAGAACGTTTCAAACTTATAAGTAGTGTACGGAATTATTGAGACGGGCACTTAAGAATGCGCTCACACGAACATACATATAATAAATCCAAGAGCTCCTTGAACAGAATTAGCAGGATGTAAACTGTGTGATATGCCAAGATTTCTATTCAGGTAACCGCTTGTTTTATTTCATCTTGCATTGGTATACCAGCGGGGCTGGTTGGAAACAAAAATAGCATCTGGGTTTTGTCGAGTGATCACAAAGTATTTTATCTATTTATTTATTTATTTACAGTATACAGAGACATCAGTGTCCATTAAGATGAGAAACCACACAGTTTTCACTTCACAATGACCATAGGAGCTGTAAGGCAGCCAAGGTAAAAGAAAAGAGAAACAAAGCATACATACAGAAGCAACCCAACCTGATCATATAGCAGGATAATACAGCTATTCCGAGAGTGACGCAGATATATAGAAAGAAATAAACCTAAAATTAAGACATAGCCTTCCGCTTAACCATAATACTTTCATATCAGAGAGCAAGACATAACAGGCACTTTTAGAAAAAAAGAACAGCTTGCCACGAAATCCTTTATGACCATGACGCAAACTGAACGGGAAAACTTCGTAAAAGTTAGGATTAACTACGGTGTGCCTTAATCAAGGTGTAGGTACTTGCGATTCCTTTTAAAATACTGGGACTGCCACCCTCGTCGTTAGATGTAGTGATGTACGTAAATCCTGTGGCACAGAGAACTGGGGTAACTCCTAGAGTTCACACCCTCAGTGGCGTACCCAAGGAGGGTTTAACCTCCTTCTGCCTCTGCCCCCCCCCCCCCCCCCGGGAAAAAGATTTCTTGCTACGCCCCTGCCGAACGTGCTAACTTAAACCTGTGCACGCCTCCTCACCTCCAGGAAAGAATCACGTTATCAGAACTCAAACAACACTTCCACAAGCACCTGAATATCTATTTCTTCTGTTGGTTAATTTCTTTTCCACTATCTAGATTTATCTTCTAGATAACTGCGCAGCAGCTGTGAGATGAAAGGAACAAAACGAGACAGACGAGTGCTCATCTGTCGTTCCACTGTGCTGCGCAGTTTAACACTTGTTGGGCTAATGAGAAGTGCGATTCCGAGACAACTCGCACGTTAAGCGGCGAAGCTCACAAAAGCGGTGTACATGGAATGATGCACTTTTCCATGTTGACCATGGCGTAAGACATGCGCTGCCCGAAATGGCGTCGAATCTAGGCTTGCGCACACAAATGCTTTCGAGCAGACAGAGCAACGGCGCACGCACTTCAGCCTGACAAAAGCAGCCGACACCTATCGAAGTCCCGACGAAATTTCCAAGACGAGACAGGATCTCCCGTAGGTATGAAACCGGAGCTTCGCTTGAAATAGGAAATGCACACCACTACTTTAGGCGAGTGAAAGCTGCCCAATACTGATCGACAGCTTTGGTCAGACGTGCCAAGATGAACATGTAATTGTAGTGGAATTCGGTTTTCTGTTGATTCACTGATTACGATAACGTTAAAATAAACCTTTTTTGACCTCGGTGCTTCGTTGTGGCCACAAAAAAAAGTGCGGCCGCCATTTCACTGACGGAGGCGGGTCGTCTCTGCTTTGTCTGGGCAAACCTACCCACGAGAACTCTGGCCAAGTAATTAAAACTGGAGGGGGTTTTAACGTCCCCAGATAATGATAAGAATACGAGAAAAGACATGGTAAAATTCTCCGGAAATTTCGCTCCTCTATGTGCTTTTACCCGTAATCACATGTAAGTATACAGGCTTTATATATTTTTCTTGACGATGGTTCCTTTCGAACACTCAATTGCACCAGTGATTTCATACAGCTAGCTAGCTTAAAAGTAAAAAAATCATTGGGTTTCAACGTCATAAAGCTGTGTTATAATCTTCATGGATGCCGTAGAAGATGGCCCCAGAAGTTGCGACAACCTGGTTTTTTTAATGTTTCCTAAATCAAATCACGTGGGCCCCTCCAGGATTTTCGCCACCATCGTAGGTGTGGCCGCCGGGGCCGGGATTCGGTTCTGTGACCGAGTTAGCAGCCGAGTGCTTTGATGACTAATACAGTGCATAACAGTGGAAAGATTGTAATTGTATCTTCCTGCTTTATATTATTCCTATTAAAGCTTTATAGCGTTTCTTTTATGAAGGACTATATTGGCTGTTAAGGTTGGGGGGAGACAGAAGGTTAGGTGGGCAGATGAGATTAAGAAGTTTACGGGTATAAATTGGCAGCAGCAAGCACAGGACCGAGTTAACTGGCGGAACATGGGAGAGGCCTTTGTCCTGCAGTGGAAGTAGTCAGGCTGATAATGGCTGTGGAGACATTAGGTATACAACTGCAATGATGAAGTGCCTATATCGAGATCGGCGGCATGTTACCTGAAAGATAAAAGCATTTCGATGGAGCCGATACGATAAAGGGCCATGTAATATGCGATATCAGTGCACAATAAAGAACATCAGGTGGTTTGAGTTTCCGGAGTTATCTACAGTGGGCCTTATATTCACATCGTGGTTTTGGCATGCCACCTTTGTATTTTCATTAGTCATTGCCCGGAGCGGAGATTATTGTATGTCCAGTCATGCCAAGCAACGCAAGATGCGTGGGAATTAATCTGATACTAGCGAAGAATGAGCCTGACTACAGTAGTAATTTGGTAAACACATATAATTAGGCTCATATTAACATAAGATGCAACCTAATCGAAATCAAGCCAGTCGCTTATTTATAGAAATAAGGCACTTGGTGCTCCGATTTCAAAACGATTTGCAAGGGAACCCGATCAATACTCAGCCAATACTCGTGAATCGCAATGTGATCGCGTGAACATTTTGTGCATGGGCGTGTGAGTTAACATGTGCCCATATTCAAGCCTGGACCAGCTAGGGCCGTCTAGCTTTACTCTGCCCCTGCCTAGCACGAGTCGGCAAATCTTTTACCGTGTCGAAAGGCTCCACCAATGGCAGATCTTCAAGGGGTGTGCGTACATTTAATGACCTAATAGCCGAATGGTAGCACTTGGCAATGTTCAGTTGTAGGTTACTTAACTTGTAGCGTATGTTAACTTGCCCTTGGGTTTTTCGAGCTTTTTCTACTAAGTCTTCTCTGGCTGTACAGGAAGCAGTTATACCTAAAAAGATTCGTGAAGGTTCTGCATCCAAATACGCGATATGAATGCGATATACTGTAGTGGAGGGCCCGGTAGTACGACTACGTGGGGGTCAACGTGCGAGTACTCGGATGCTGAGCCGCAGGTCGTGGCATCAAATCTCAGGTATACGGTGGCTGTATTGTCAATGGAGGCTAAAATAAAATAGGCCTATGTGCGCTTAGACCTGGGTACACGTTAACGAACCCCAGGTGGTCGCAAGAACACTTAAGAGAGTATTGTCCAGAATGTTACTTGTAGGTTATATCTCAAAAGCGAGGAAAATTAAGGTCTGAATAACTTCACCGAAATTTAACGCGCATGTACGAGTACTATCAGCGTCAAATGAAATCCGAACAGCGTCAAGCCTTCACGATGATATAGTGCACGCCGTCCAGTTATCACAGTTTGCAGGCACGCGCATCCTGTTCCGCAACTCTCAGCAAATATGCATGCCTGTCCACTGCGTTAGGTGGACGGCACGTACTATACCATCGCGAAGGCTTTCCACTGTTCGGGTGTCATTTGACGCCGATAGTACATCCTTCCTTCGAAAGCCTGGTCACACAATATTCCTCGACAGTACAAAGACTAGGCCAAGACATGAGATGCGTTAGTTGCAATGGATGATATTCGAGAATGTTTTGTTCTGGTGGCGGGAAAGTGGGCCGCCTGTGTCCCGCGCTTGAATACAGGATTGAGCAGGAACATTTAGTACTGTATGCAAAAGCAAATCCACACAACCGTTTTCATACAAATCGCCTCGTAACAACGGTAGACTTAAGTGGAAAACATTGTATATTTTGAAAGAAATAAAGCACCCAGGTAGTAGTAGGTACACATAAGAGGGCTTATTCTGGCTACACGTTGCGAAGTATAGCTTCCAGCAAACAGCGAAAACACAAAAAGAATAGTTAAAACCTCCAAGTATTGTACCGGATTCGCGGGAAGGGCAATTAGATGTGCCCGGTTTTCAAGGGTGGCAATGACCAAGAAATTGCAAATTACCGACCCATATCGGTACCACCGATTCATTCAAAAGTTTTTGAGTGCTAATAATAATAGATTACGAACTTTTTTGCGATGTACAATGTCATAAGTGACGCCCAATTTGGCTTTTGAAAGTGCAAATCTGCCAAGCTTGCATTACTTAATCTAAAAATGAGATACTAGGCAATTTTGAGAAAAAACTTTATACGCTCGGACTTTTTGTTGATTTTCGTAAAGCGTTCGACACCGTGGACCATTGTGTTTTTTTGGAAAAACTTAACTACGGTGTGCGTGGTGTTGCTAATAAGTTACTACGGAATTACTTGACACAACGCTATCAGTACGTTGCTATCAATCAAGAAATAGCTTCGAGCCCCAATGTTAACAAAGGTGCGCCACAAGGATCGATGCTTGGCGCTCTTGTTTAGAGTTTCTGTTAACGACTTATGTGATATTTCGAGGTGTATGCTAACGACACCAATTTTTTATTTTTTTTGTCTGGTTACTCAATCCCTGAACTTCAATGTACTGTGAACACATATTTAGGTTGTCTTGCTGGATTAAACTAAACAAGTTGCGGCTAAATACGAGTAAAACTAAATATGTGTTGTTTGCACCTATCAACAAGCCACAAAACAGTTGTAAATGTCTTCTTTGAGGGCCAGCCTTTATAACCAGTAAAGGTACAAACATTCTTAGGCGTTTGGTTACAGGAAGATCTTTCTTGGAATGAACACCTAAATAAACAAGTAGCAGACCTAAGTAGAAGCATTGGATGTATGTGCAGACTATTTCCATTATTACCCCTTTGGCTAAAGAAAGCGTTATCTTATACACTTTTCTACTCTAGGCTAAGTTATTTTGTCTTGTCTTGGGGAACAATGACAGTACAGAAATATAGAACGTTACTCACGTGACAGAAAAAAGTACCACGACTAATCGAAGGATACTACAGTCACCCACAAAATTTTAGCACACGTCTGTTATTTTCGAAAAATTTCTTAATACAACCAAACCAAATATCTTACTACAACTTACTTTTGTACCTAAAAATAAACTATACCCCATGTTTGATTCTTCTCAGTGTGTTGAGTACAGTCTCCATACACCTGGCATAAGGACACCGAGAACTAGGACCACCTACGGCCAGCAACATACTGACTACCAAATACCCAGTCTCCTCAACAAACTTGAAAATGTAGTTGACTTAAATAAAAAAAATTTAAAAATACATTCGAGGAAATTCTCCTTCATAATTACATTGGATATGTTTAATCTAATATTTCGATTAGTTAATACTTTGTGTGTACTAATTGTTTGCTGTATACAGTTTCAATGCTGTTTGGTTAAGAAATGTTTATGTCTGCAAATGTGTTTTTGAAGTCACCTATTTTACATGTTGCGATAATGGTGTTTTTCTTCAATGATAATTTGTCTTTTGTTACGCATATTGTTTTTTTTACATTGTAGCATTAAAATTTGCCGATTGTTAGTTTTTGTGTAAAAAGTTGTTTTTTATCTGTGTCTAAGTTGTGTACCAGACTATATTTCAGAGCAAAAGCCTCCGTCAGGCTTTACAGCCTTTTGCTTTTGATTCGTTTTTTCCTATATACAGGAAAAATATATATCAAACCACAAACCTCAAAAGAATGTGCTCTTGCCAACATTCATTTTATAAATTCAACAGCTCGTTAAACCGAATTAGCAGGAGGTAAACGGTGGGGTATGCCAAGATCTCTATCAAGGTAAACGCTTCTTTTATTGCATCTTGCATTGGTATACCAGCGGGGCTGGTTCGAAACTTAATTTCTGGGCTTTCTCTAGTGGTAAAAAAGTACACTATTTACAGTATACTGAGGCCACGTTGTGCATGGAAATGAGAGAATACAGTTTCAATTCACAACGACCATTGGAGCCATAAGGCAGAAAAGCTAAGAGAAAAGGGAAAGAAAGCATACAAGGCATGTCTAGAAGAAGAAATACAGAATCAATGTAACTTGCTCATATAGCAAGATAATATAGCTAAGTAGAGTGACACATGGGATTAAATAGGCCAGCGAACAAAAAACATACCTCTCCGCTCAAGAATGATACTTTCGTATTAAAGTGCAAGATACAACAGGCACTTGTACAAAAAGCTCGCCTTGAAATTTGTCATGATCATGACACAAGATGAATGGGGAAATCTCGTCTAAATTCGGATGAACTTCAGTGCACCAAAATCAAGGTGCAGAGGCTTTTCGCCCTTATCAATATACTGGTGTCTTGAACCGAACCCGCCAGATCGATATTAGATGCAGTTATTCGCGTAAAGCCTGTGGCGTGGCCAATTGGAGTAACCCATACTTCCTCACGCCCTCAGTGGCGCACCGAAGTGCGGGTTTAACCCCTTTCTGCCTCCACACTACCCCCGGAAAAATGTTTTGCTACGCCCCTGCTTAACGCGCTAACTTATATCGGTGCGCAAAACCTCACCTCTAGGCAGAAATAGCGTTATCAGTATTCGAACAACAGTGCTTCCAAATGCAGCTGAAGCTATCTATTTTTTCGGTTGGATAGTTTCTGCTAACGGTATTGAGATTCATCTAGATAACTGCACAGCAGACATGACACATGCCTATAGCAATAGCGGATGTGCCTATAGTGATAACGTGAGAACAAAGTTTTTGGTCTGTGCTTCATTGCAGCTATGGAAAAAGGTAAAAACGCGCTTCCATCATTTCACTACCGGGTGTGGATCGTCTCTGCTTTATCTGGGCAAACCTGTTTCCGAGGATCCTTGTCAAGTAATTAAAATTGGAGGGTGTTTTGATAAGATTACAAAGAAGGATCTGGAACAGTGCCGCGACAATTTTGCTTTTTAGTGGTCATTTACCTGTAATCACGTCTAAGCACACGGGCCTTAAACGTGTTTTTGACGAAGGTTTCTTCAGAACACACAATTGCATCTATGGTCTCTTACACCTAGCTGAGAAGTCAAAGTATTAATATGCGTTTCAACGCACAAAAGCGTCATATTTCACCATATTGATGGTGAATATATGGTGGGTGCAACAACGTAGAGTTTTTTTTTTAATGTGAAGCATTTCTTTGCCAACTCCATCAATCTAATCCATCAATCTAGCCGCCTAGGACTTTTAGCTCTTCTGGTCGTTTCGATAATGGTATCGACACCAAACTTGGTATGGCATAACGTGACTGTATGGAGAACATGTTTGATTAATGATAACATAAAAATCATGAGATGTATGTCATGTAGGCATTGATTTACATTTCGTGGTCCCACAGCTCTTGCGCTGGTTTTGTTCACATGGCGTGTTGCAAAACTGGTATGGTATGACATGATTGCATGGCGAACACAAGCGACAGACCCTAACATGAAAATCATGTGAGAACATGACTACATGGCGCAGTCAAGGCGCCAATACGTTTCGACGTGACACAGTGCGCGTGTTCATCGGTGTTCATTTCGTCGCGTCACGCCAGCGTTGCACTCCAGGCAGCGGTCCTGCCATATACTCGCATGCTTTGACACAAGCGCGTTTCAGTGCATCCGGCGTCCCTCCGTCACGAAAAGAGGGAGAAATAGTGTTTTCTGGGTAATGCATCGGCGCTAAATGCAGCATGTTGCATTTTGCGCTGGTTGCCATCGGGCTGCGCCGACGGATGCTAATCGCGCCTGGCATCAGGCTATAGAGTGCTCGCGTTTTGCTAACGTTGCGTCTCTGAGTGCAGCGTCGGCACGTCAAGGCTACATTGTAGCATATTGGGCCCTTCGTGCTGCGCTCGTGGCCATTTTGCTAGCCACACATAACACACCACACCATAACAAAGTTCGAAAGACTACTGATGGTCATTTGGCGATCCACTGTGAGGAGTGCGGTTGTGTGCTGTATTTCGATAACACATGCGTTTTATATAGTGACGGAATAATTAACCCATTTGATTTTAGAAGCAGCAGAAATGACAACAGATGACTAAGTGTGTTAGTGCACTTTATATCTCGCTCACGAGGAAAGAACTTTTTATGAGTGGTGTGATTGCTAATATTGGATGGGTAATGGATGGCACTGCGCGTGCACTTTTTGTTCTGCCTGCTACTTTTCTTTTTCTTCTTTGACTCCTTTATATACTCTGACGTTTGCAAGTAATCGATTCAATCATATTTGGGGTTTAATGTTTCAAAGCCATCATATGATGAGAGACGCCATAGTGGACGGCTCCGGAAATGTCGACCACCTGGGGTTCTTTAACATGCACCCAAATCTGAGCACATGGGCCTAGAACATTTCCGCCTCCGTCGGAAATGCAGCCGCAGCAGCCAGGATTCGATCCCGCGAACTGCGGGTCAGCAGCCGAGTACTTAGCCACTAGACCACCGTGGCGGGGCGACATTTGAAATAAACGTTTACTTGAAGTTAAGCGCTTGTGTTTTGTGTTCCTATGCAAAAGTTGTGCACTTCCTGCAAAGATTAGATCGCTCGTAGATGTACGTTGTAGTAACCACTTCTAGTTGGTTTTACAAAGTGCTCGCTATATGGCGTTGTGTATACGTGTCCTTGGAAAAATATAAAGCGGAAATAAACAGAAAAAGAAAATGGGCCCCTGTGGCTGGCATTTTAAGATATCAAGAGTGCGTATACGATAGCGTGGTTCAAGAGGACCTGTGGAGAATACTGGGTACACTAGGTGTGTATGACGGAGTCAATGTTTTAAAGGATATCTATAATAGTAACATGGTCGTTATAAACTGGAAAGAACAGGTACGCGAACGTATAGAAATACAACGCGAGCTTTCGCAGGGATGTTCTTGTCACCTTCGTTATTTATGCTGTATCTGCAGGGACTAGAAGCCAAATTATAGGGGAGTCAAATTGTCTTTAGCCTCTCTTTTGCCAAGCAAGGAAAACACGTTGAATAGTGATTACCAGCAAGAATGTATGCAGATGATATAGTAATTATAGCCGACAACAAGGAAGATCTGCAGGCATTGATAGACATCTGCGGTAATGAGTGAGATAGGTTAAATTTGAAAGTTCAGCAGGGAAAAATCGGCTATCACAATTTTTACTGATAACGAAGACAGGGAGCATGGTCACGCTAAAAATAGGGCATAAATACAAATATTTTGTATAGATAAATAACGGGGCTGAATACCTAAGGGTGCACAAAAGCTACGTATAACTAGGGTAGCAAGAATGCAGCTGTAATGAAAAATAGGGCACAGTAGAAGAACTACAACAAGTATGACGTTGTGAGAAGGATTTGGAAAGGTGTCATGGTCCCGGGTCTGATGTTTGGCAATGCGGTCTTGTGCATGAATCAAAAGTTCAAGCAAGATTGGGAATTCAACAACGTGGCATAGGCAAACTTGCTTTGGGAGTACAGGTTGAAATGGGATGGACATCGCGTGCGGGAAAGCTAGCAGCACGACAGAATTTGAGGAATGATTGAGAAAAATGGGAGAGGAGCGTTTGGCTATGAAAGTTTACAGCTACTTGTACATGAATGTTGATACTACGTGGATGAAGTGAACTCGAAAATTGTCAAGCAAGTATTTAGACATCAGCAGAATACCAAGCCTAAAGGAAACATCGGTTAAGAAGAAGACTAAGGAAACAGAGGGACACGTGGAGAATGGGAATTCTTATGAATACATCACCGGAGACCGACCAAACTTTCAAGCAGAAAATTTCAGAAGAAAAAAATCTGATAATTCACCGGGTAGTTATCTGCTGTTCAAGGCCAGAACAGGAGTATCGCACATCAAGACGTACAGAGCTAAATACCAAGGCACCGGCATGTTATGTAAGTGCGTAAGAAGAGGAAACGGCTGAACATTTGGCGATGTTCTGTAAAGGGCTCCACCATGTATAGTCCAAGATAAGGGCGCGGAATTTTTCAAAGCATGAGGGTTCAAAGACAGTGAAGGCAAAATAGACTTTAAACTTGTAAAAATAACTAGGAAGAGGATGATAACTGATTGGTGGCTACAATGAAGGCGCGAGTGAAATTCAATCTAACACATCATTAAGTAATTTATGACTTGGCGGCGTGCGCCGCGGCTTGTTCTAAAGAGCCCAGCCGGGTACATTCATTCTTGGAAATATCACTAGATGCCGTAAGTGGGCTTTCTATGATAAATTCCCAGCACATTCACCTAGTGAACGATAATGAGTGGGGCGAAGCGTCCGTCCAAAGCGTGCTCTAGTGAGATAGGAGCAGTCGGACAAACCGATGGACGCTTCGCCCCACCAGTCACTCACTCCGTGAATATGCCGAGAATTCTTACGCTTGTGTAGGAAGCGCAGAATGCTGCGGAGGGAATTACCATAAAGAGCGCGTACCTAGTGTGTGGTATTTCACACTAAAAAAGAAAAACAAACCTAGCATTCTACAGCTACTGTCATGCAGCTATGCGGGATCAACACAATAGAACAAACGAATTTGCTATTCGTCATCATCAGCTTGACTGCACCCGCTGCAGGGCGAAAGCTTTTTTCATGATCCTCAAATAACCCAGTTTTGTGCTTTATACTGCCACAATGCACGTGCGAAGTTTGTAGTCTAATCAGCCCACCTAACTTTCTCCCCTTCCTGTGTTTACCTTCTCTAGAAATCCTTTTTTCTTTCAATTGTAAATTACAGGACAGTTACTTCAAAAACGTTCAGAGTACTTTTGTAGCACTTACGGTTCTTAGGAGCATTGTAGTTGAAATAATCAATAGCTTGTGCTCAGACATTCATGCCGATAAGTGAGTACAGTTGATAAGCAAGCATCAGCCCAAATGATCCTGCAGGTTTAGCAACATTGACAATACAAAATCAGTGAGCACAAAAATAGAATAAATTTATTTACAAAAACCTTACTCTGAAACAGCAGGCACCTCATTCTTAGGTGAATGCCCCAAACCTAAACATGTTTTTTATTCAGGACATTCATAATAGGCTGGTAAAGCACGACAAGAGCGCAAAGTGGAAATATTGCATTTGACCAGTTCGAAGTACCAGTTTTGCTCTCATTGTGAATCATGGCTTTGTGGGCACATATTCATTTCACGAATGTGCTGTATTAGCCCTTTGCTGGTTCTAATATCTACAGCGAAAGCTGGTGTGAGACAACAACACTGGTCACACTGGACGGACAACTACCACGCCGCGCGTGAATATAAAGGCAATTTTGAATTTGAGCCCAGGCACAATTTCACAGTGTTCAGTGAGCAATATGTTTTGTTTATTTCTGTATCAACATAAATAAAAATGTGCGCTGCAACAAAGAGCACAAAGCTGAATTATTCAAAAAAAGTCTTGAAAAGAAAATATTGGGCCTCAATTTTTTTAAGGAGCAGACAGCCGAAATGCATATCTGCTCTTTATGTAGTCTGTGTATGAAAAAAAAGGTAGCAGAAATACTGATGGCTAAATAGCCGTTAGTACAACCTGCCTTGAACGATGCCAAAGCAATACATAAATATACAAGCAATTGCTCACAACAGTGCATTGAGTAAAGTAAAAATGTACATACTGTCATTAAGCCACTTTTGGGGCATTTCATTGTGAATGCATCGACGAACTTTTGCTTCATGTGCAGGAGGCTTTCACAATATGCCTTAATAAACCTGCAAATAAAAATAGAGATAACACATGTATGATGAGACTGGTGATCATAAATACTGATGAATTCATAGTTATTGTATACAGTATTTAAAAGGCCAATTTTCAACAGTGCCTCATTGATTTATACATAGTCTAAAGAGGTTAACCTCACAAAATATTTGTGCTTGTTTCAATTCCCTGAACTAAAATTTGATGGTGTGAAAATTATCATTAAGAAATCTTACGCTATGCATATGCGAGATCGCTGACAACTTAAGCATTAAGTTGACAAAGTCATCCACTTACTGTTCCAGATCCTCATACGATCTGCTATGTTACCTGACATTCGAAGTAATTGTGGTTGCGAATTAAGATTTCATTTAGTGAGAGACTCACACTTACGACTTTTTTAAACAGCTTACAGTTTCGCATACCTGCGTGTTGAATTATTGTACAAATGTTATGTTGAAGCATGAATTGTTTTGATCACAAAAGCAATGAATTCAGATCTATCGCAAAGCCATGCGACTTCTTAAAAGCATCACATTTCCAAAATTAATTCATTGCACCTTTGGCTGTCTGGTTTGATGTAAATAACAGTACATTGGCACATGCCCGAGTGTACAAGCTGAAGTCGAATAGTTATATCGACCACAGCCATTAAAGATACGCTCGTCAACACTCTGGTACGTAGATTAGATGTGATAAAACACATCTCTGTCCTAGTGTATGTACGAACGTTACGCAAGACCATGACCTAACTGCCTTTACAAACATTTCTGACGAGTTGATATTAATTGCACAAGAACTCAATTCATCAAAAGAGTGATCCACCCTGTAATATAATTCACGCAAAACCTAATTTCAACACAGACTGGTACTTCAGCTGCTTCGCATAAAGTTCACTTCGACAGCGCATGAGATGGATTTTCTTAATTTCTCTAAGTGTCCTTTCTTCTTGAGATAGTTAGGGGTAAGTTCAAATATAGAGATCACACACTTAAGGTGCAGGAACTGACCAAGAGGAGAGTGCAAAATATTGTACTGACCCCTCTGTGTATACCTGTCCTTAGGTTGCCAGGATGGCGCCTTCATTGCCCGGGGGTGATGGTAACGAAGGCGGTGGACACGGAGCCGTGATTGCAGGCTTTCATCCAGTTAGCCCTTGCACAAATAAATCTCACATTCCTAGCCTTCACCGAGTTAAATCCTGTTTCTTCAATCTCCCGTGACAAAAGATTCATAATCATATGTGCACCTGTGTAATTGGTTGGACCAGTAACTAGCCATACAGGCTAAGATTCCAAATAGTTTGCAATAACTTTTTGCATGAAGTTTATTGAGTTACCACTAATTGATTGAGTGAAATCTGATAGGGCGTCCCTGTGTTATCATTTACGCTAAATCTACAGTGGTGTAGTACCCTGAATATTTTTTTTCATGACGCACATACATGCTGCTCAACTTATTCCTGGCAGAAGCACCAGATGAATACCGTACAATATACTTTCAGGTGGTGTGAATCCTGTGGCACACCGTGCTTGCTAAGGCACATGCACCATCTTCTACAAACCATTTCTTTTCAATTTTAAAACGACCGAATAGTCATGATATTGTACTTCTGTAAGGCTGTACAAGAAAAGTGCTCTTATGCTTGCTATGACACACGCATTCTCATTTAAGACCATTTGGTTTCAATTGTAACACGACAGGATGATCGTTTTCAACAAAAGCAAGGAGTTCTGTAACACACCATACTACGATACACACTTTATTCAAGACCATTCGCTCTCAATTGTAAAATGACAGGATAGTCATTGGAAGAAGTTCGGAGCACTTCTATGACGCTGTAGAAAGTGTGAAAGACAAACGGAGTCACTCCTAAGACCATTTGCTTAGAATTTTAAAAGGACAGGAGAGTGACTTAAAAAAAGTTGAAATGCTTCTGCAGCACTGACTATTCACAAGAGCGTTGTAGTTGGCACCATGGATAGCTTGTGCCCAGACATCCATGGCGAACACCGAGTACAGTGGAGGAGCCAGCGTCAGCCCTATTATGCCTGCAGGTTTAGAAACATTGACAAGATTAGGAAGCACAAAAATGCAAAAAAAATGCGTTACACCTAGCCCCTTTTAAAACTGCTGGCTTCCAATGCCTATGTGAATGCCCCAATCCTCCCCGAGTTTTTATTCCAGAAAGGACATTCATAATTGTTAAGTCAAGATGACAATGGGAGGACACAGACGTAGGCGGCTAGACAGAAAGATTTGTATATAGACGTCAAAAGTGCCTGCTGTACGCAAAAAAGTGCTTAGCATTTAATATGCACGATTACCGATGCACGCATTGTGGTAAGCGCCACTGGAAAGTGGTTAACGCTAGTGACACTGACAATAAACAAGGGGGAAAATCAGGAAACAAAGCGTACATGGGCAAGCACACGCGGACGACGAAGCTCGCACGCTCGTTTTTGTCCAGACTGCACTTGTGCTCTAATGTTTCTCGCTCCAACAAAAGGGAATTGAACACCTTATTGGTTACCGTCGATGATGAATTCTGGAGAAAATAGTATTAGGTTATAGCCCTTGATTTTAATGAGCTGATTTAGAAGCATCTAAGCTAGCTTAAGAAGCGCAGTCTATTTAGCAATTGTTCCACAAGGTAGTCTTGGCAAAGCAGTATATTGTATGTTCAGATAAGCATCAAATTAATATATGTATAGGTATTGGCCTATGCTGCGTTCTCACTTCAAGCCGACTGTCAGCAAGTGGATACCCGTGTGCCTGGTAAGTGAATTAGTTGTGTGCACATCGGAGGTGTTACCAGACTAAGCTGGGCACATATATCTTGAATTGGTATTGCGATAGGATACATGATGCTTGGAGATACACACCCAAGATACTGCTGCATGCAACGATTGTATCTGATGCAATTCTCGCCGGTTATGTTCTAGAATACTTTGATATATTCGCAAAGCTGTTGTAGACACTCATAGCTAGACACTCACGGCAACGTTCTTCAGAACAACATGTCTAAGCTTGCATGGATTATCGTGCAGGTCAGTTTTCACACCCCTAATTCATCTGTCCGTACTAGTTGCTACGCGCTTTTGATTCTGCCGTGCCCTCGGCAATGTGCCCAAATTGTTGACGATTGCTGGTCTGTCTTAACGATTTTGCTGTGTGGTGATGTGGAGAGCAACCCTGGTGCAGATCTTGAGGAACTTAAAAATAGTATACTAGCTGAACTAAAACAATCTAAAGAGGAACAAAAGAAACGCAACACCATACTTTCAGATATTAACAAAAAACTTTCCAAACTAGACGAAGTATTAAAGGTATCAAAGGCGAACGAAGAAAAAAAAGAAACTAGAGGGAAGAATAGAGCGCGTAGAAAAAGCCCTGACAGGACAAGACAAAAAGCTTATCGATTACGAAGATCGTTCAAGAAGGAATATTCGGCATACCGGAAGGACCAGACGAAAACAGAGAAATTTTGGAAGACAAAGTTGTTTCTAAAGTTTTCCAAGACACCCTAAAGGTCACAGTTACTTCCGTGGAGCGCATTCATAGAATTGGACGGGTGAATGAACAACGCACAAGGCCGGTCATTGTGCGGTTGTACAATTACAACGAAAAACTTGCTTTTCAAGAAGTGTAGCATACTAAAAGATTCGGGTGTATCAATATCTCACGACTACTCGCAAGCAACACTTAAGCTACGAAAAAAGCTCTGGAAAACAGTAAAGGACAACAGAAGTCAGGGTGATAAGGCGTACTTAGTTTATGATAAGCTTTACATCAATGGTGACGTCTACGTATGGGACGAGCATCAAAACCGTAGGAAACTGTTACGCAGCGCTGCGCGCTCAGAAGATTGACATCACGGTGACGAGCAAACCTTAGCGCACAAACGGCTTCGTTTGATAAACCTCAATGCACAGAGCCTGCGGAACAAACAAGAACAGTTTGAACATGTTCTGCTATCCTATGACCCTCACATAGCCGTAATTTCAGAAACCTGGTTGCACCCTGACGATCGAGATAGTTGCGTGTTTCCGCCTTCATATACGTGCTATCGTAAGGATCGCAAAACAAGGGGCGGTGGCACTGCAGTTCTTGTCAAAAGTGGTGTGCCGTCATATCAATTGCCCGAGATTGATGTCGACCACGAAAGTGTTCTTTGCAGATGTGAATTTGTAGGAAACCAAATCATCGTCGTAGGTCTGTTCAGACCACCCAATGCTGAGCCAGATTTCTTGTTAAAACTTTACCACAAGCTAAATCAGTATCGCAACCAAATTCTTTTAGTTGTTGGGGATTTCAATCTGCCTTGTATTGATTGGGAAACGCTAAAGTGCGGCCCAACAGACATACTGAATTCTGAAAATTTTCTGGACATGCTCTTGGCGTTTAATCTGACCCAAACCGTTTTACTTCCTACTCGGGTGACAAGCTGTACGTCTTCAATTCTAGATCTCGTCTTGTGCTCCTCAACTATAACTGACATTACCACCGATATTTGTGAGGGAATTGCAGATCATAAATTGGTTTACTTTACGTCATTGCTCCCACGTCAATCCAACCCACCCCAATACAAACCCATTACTATAAAGCAGTACACATCTGCAGATGATGTAAATATAACTAATTATCTCGAGGAAACCATTGTTTTGTTTGATGATAGTGATGACATCAATACATTATGGACAAAGTTCAAAGCGCACTGTCATTTCTGTATCCAGCATTTTATTCCAGATAAAGTGAAAAAAGTTGGCAGGACGAATCCGTGGATAAATAGAGAAATAATTCATGTGAAACGCAAATTAAAACGCTTGCGGAAACGTTCCAATGCTGCTCAAGCAGACATTTTTGATTTACAGGCTACATTAAAGTCCAAATTAGCTGCTTCTAGGGATCACTACTTTAATGTGACACTCAATCGTTTTGTATCCGAAAGTCCTTCTTCTAGGGATCACTACTTTAATGTGACACTCAATCGTTTTGTATTCGAAAGTCCCTCTAAATTTTGGCAATTTTTTATCAAATAAGGGTGGCACGAGGCTTGATCAAATCGCCAAGGGTGATCGGGTACTTACTGATTCAAGAGAAGTGGCGGAGGTGTTTAACGAGTATTTCCAAAGTGTGTTTTTAACGTCACATCCTTTAACCGGGGCTGTTTGTGAAAATGGTGATTGTGGTGTCATTCAGATTTCTTTGGAAGGTGTCACAGAATTGCTTTTGCGATTGGATCCGAAAAAATCGACAGGCCCTGACGATATCCCTTCCGCATTTCTCAGACGCTATGCTACACTGTTAGCCAGGTTCCTTGTAGTCATTTTGCAGAAATCCGTTTCGTCCGGTGCGATACCCGATGATTGGCGTATTGCACGTGTGACTCCTGTGTATAAGAAGGGTAACCGTCTCAATTTTTGTAACTATCGGCCCATCTCTCTCACCTGTCATTGTTGTAAACTGCTGGAACATATTATCGCAAAATACCTGAATAACTTTCTTCAATCCCAAAATATTCTCACTGAGCACCAACACGGTTTCAGACGAGGTCTTTCTACTACTACGCAGTTATTAACTACAATTAATGAATTTGCGAAGGCCCTAGATGCTGGTAGCCAGGTTGACGTGATCTTTTTTGACCTCTCGAAGGCGTTCGACAAAGTTCCCCATAAAAAATTAATAAATGAACTGAAGTCAATTGGCGTTCCTTCAGATATAACAAATTGGGTCACATCTTACCTACTAAACCGTAAACAATACGTAGAGATTGAGGGTTCGCGCTCGCGTTTTTTAGACGTTTTTTCCGGAGTACCGCAGGGGTCCGTACTCGGTCCTGTTTTATTTAACATTTATATTAATGATTTGGTTCAAGCAATAGATACCAGCGTATCAGTTAAACTGTTCGCAGACGACTGCATTCTTTTCAAAGTCATAAACTCAACGGCAGATCAACAAGTTTTAAACAGAAACATCGGTAACTTGGAAACTTGGTGTTCCGAGTGGAACATGGTAATTAATCTAGAAAAAACTGCTCACTTGTGTATCACCAACAAAATCAACAAGTTTCACTTTAAATATGATATAAAAGGGTCACAGATTACACAAGTCGAAGAATATAAATATTTGGGTGTTACAATAACCTCAAGCCTCAACTGGACAACCCATGTAGTAAATACATGCTCTTCCGCACGTAAAAAACTAGGGTTTCTAAAGCATCGAGTAGCTAATGCCCCCAGTTCCTTAAAGCTTAAAGCTTACAAAACAATGGTAAGGCCTTCCTTGGTGTACGCCTCCGTAGTATGGGACCCTCACACAAAAAGCAATATACAAAAGATAGAAAAAATTCAGCGCCTAGCAGCCCGTTTTATTTACAGTAGGTATAGACGCCGCGATTGCCCCTCTGCGATGTTGCAGTTGGCAAATCTTGAACCTCTTGAGGACAGACGACGAGCTGCTCGACTTAACTTACTCCGTCTAATATATTTTTCTAAACTCGAAATAAAGCCAGACAAATACATGGTAAAGGATTCTTCCAGGCCTTCCCGTCACAAACACAGCTGTAGCATCAAGCCAATTTTCGCAAGAACTAATTTATACAAACACTCTTTTTTCCCGAAATCAATCTCTGAGTGGAACTTGTTGCCCCGAAACTCTACTCTTCTTTCCTTTTCACCATGAAATGCGCCTTGTGTTTCCTGGCTTTCACAATACTTGTTTGATTTAACAACTTGTGTGCCTAAGAGTGTGGTGCTTTGCTTATGGATTGTGTTGCAGTGGGTGTACTCAGCCCTCTGGAAACGAGTATAATTTGATGGTGATTTCTATGTTTTTCTTACATTTCGTGTATACCAGTATGAATTTTGTTGTAACTTTGTTGTACCTTTATTTTACCTTTGAACTTGCTGTACCTTTCCTGCTTGGACCTTAAATGGTTCGCAGTATATGATAAATAAAAAAAAATAAGAAGTGAACTGAAATGCCCAATACATTTTTCATAAAAATAGGTTTAAAATACCAGGTATGCAATATTCATAATGCTTAAGGCTCTGAGAGTACTGGGCATGTCCGCTATATTCTTTGGGCAGCGTCAGAGAATCGTCTAGCATTGCCATAGAAAAGGCCACAGAGAGGCTGAGCTGCTCTTGTGGGGGGAGCTTTCGGACCGGAAAAAATGCGGATTTCTTTCCGTCATCTAGTGTCGATTAGTCATTGAACCTCAAGGTGCTTCCGCAAATTCACCACACAATATCTGAGCTTTTTTCAGTTGAAAACACGTCCAGACGGCCGCTACACGAGGTGGATGGCTTCTCAAAGGCAAACAGCGAATATCTAGTGGCATCTGCTTCCGATATTATGGACTCATTGAAAAAAAAAAATGTGTTCCGTGCACAGGTGATGCGACTCAAACTTCTCAGATGGCCTTGTGTAACATTGTATCTCAATTGTATTTTCACAAGAGCGCAAACTGAGGAGACTGTCCTGTTTTGTGTGCGTAGTTTCTGCTATCATGACTTATGGCTCAGTGGGCGCATCATTGCCATTTTGAGGTCCTCCTGTACTAACGCTTCTCAGGTTCTGCATTTATGACAGGGTGATCTGGAAACAAGCCGTTGTATTGAAATCCAAAGTACAAAAAACTATAATTATGCAAATTCAATCAAAAGTAAGTAGTTCTAAGAAGAAATTTTGCCGTATAGTTTTCACCAATTTGTGAGAGTTTCCAAAACGTTGAAAAATTGTTCAACACTCCTATAACTGCACCATCTCGTGATGAAATTAACGATTAGTCTTGATTGAACAGCCGAGGCAAGTGGCACAGAACGCTCCTCAAATTCCAAGAGGAAATTAGAGCGCACTCGATTTTAACGGAGCACCACCACTTGCAATTGAGCCTCATATGAACCTTCAGAACACTTTGGTCAATTACGGTAAACCTTACTTCACAGCCTACGTCACTCGTCAATTTGTCAATTCGGCTTTCCTTTTTGGTGCTTCAATTGTCGAGTACAGCCGTTGTCTGTGAGACTGTGCCTGCTTGCCAAGAAGTATGTAGTATCAAAAGAACATTTCAAAGCGTCAAACTTGGCAACCGCGCTTAACAAGAAGAACTATCACACGTGATGATTGCGATGCATTTATCGGTGGATTTATTACTCAAGGTAAAGAAAACACGTGATAACTTGATTCCTTAATCCCCTCGTTCAAGAACATGCAAAAGAAAATAGTGTACGAAATTTGATTCGCAGGTTTCATCTAAAATTGATGTATATTAGGTCTCATAAATACCTGACCGACATTTAATGCCCTTGCACCACTGCATCGTCTCTTCGAATGCCTGGTCACACAATTTTTCTCTAGAGTACAAAAACTTAGGCAAGATATGAGTGACCTCATGTTGCGGTAGTTGCAATGATTGATATTGGTGATTTTCCTTTTGCCGAGCCAATAAAGACGTTTATGTATTGCGGTAGATTACAAGGTTGAGCAGAATATTTTGTTCTCTATACCAGAGCACGCCCACATAATGACATACTTTTTTGACAAATAGTCTTGTAAGAACAGTACACTCAATTGAAATATATATATATATATATATATATATATATATATATATATATATATATATATATATATATATATATATATATATAGTGTAGTGGACCATCCTACACCTGGTCCACCTGGTCCATCTTTAAGACCCTCGTGACCGAAGCGTTCAGCCGACCAGAGGTCCGCAAGCTCCGCGCTGACCAGCGTCTGCACCACCGAGCCCAGCAGCCTGGCGAGACCTTTACTAGCTATATCGAGGATGTGCTCGACCTCTGCAGGCGTGTTAACTCATCCATGCCTGAAGAAGAGAAAATTCGACATATTCTCAAAGGCATCGAGGATGGCGCATTTCAGATGTTGCTGGCGAAAAGCCCGACCACGGTGGCAGTCCTCGTAAGCCTGTGCCAGAGCTTCGATGAATTGCGTCGTCAGCGTTCCGTCGCCCGACAGAGTGTCCCATCACCAGATTCGATCTCGGCCGTCGCACTCGCAAATGGCAACGTTCACCAAGGAAATCTGTCGAACCAGATTAAAGACTTCATCAGAGAGGAAGTCACCCGACAGCTCTCCCTGCTGCCGCATAGCGACGCGCCCACGACAAGCCTCCCTTCGAATATGCAGCAAGCCATACGCACTGAAATTTGCAATGCCCTCCCTACAGTTCCGGCCTCTTACCCCTGCACTTCGGTGCCATCTTATCTCTCAACTGCTGGCTACGCACCAACTGCGCCGCCTTCACCTCTCAGTTACGCAGCTGTGGTCGCGCGGCCCCCACCGCATCCAGTCGCCTTATCGGCTCCACCTCCTCCGGCCTCGCCTCCAGCTTACAGGCCCCCACCTTGCTTTTTCCATCCAGCTAATGAGTGGCGGACCCGAGACAATCGTCCCATCTGCTTCGCGTGTGGCATCGCTGGCCACATTGCACGCTTCTGCCGCCGCCGTCCCACACCTGCGCACGCATACTTCGGAGCTCCTACCTACGCGCCGCAGCAGACCACCACGTCTGCATATAAACAGAGGCACTCCGACTCGGATCGCCACCCATCGACTAATCGTTTCCCATCACCTCGTCGCCGATCGCCATCGCCTATGCGTCGTCGACCACCTCCTGAGAAGGGAAACTAATCAGTGCAGTTCCGGAGGCAAGAACTGCACCTTGTGCGCAATTCCCAAGGACTCCGTTTTCGCCGCAAAATGTTGTTGATGTCGATGTTGAGGGAGTCGCCACATTAGCGTTAATTGATACCGGGGCCGCCGTTTCTGTGATGAACGCAAAATTTTGTAGGAAACTGAAGAAAGTGACCACATCTCTCAGTGGCTTGGTGCTGTCCACGGCTAGCGCGCAACGCATTCATCCTCGGCTGTGTGTACGGCGCGCGTCGTCATCCGAGACGTTTTGTACGTCGTACAGTTTTTTATTCTACCATCTTGCTCTCATGACCTTATCCTGGGTTGGTATTTCTTATCACGTCATGAAGCTATCATCGATTGTTCCCGTGCCGAAGTGTCCCTTGTGCCAACATGTGAATTTCCGCCACCCGACCGCTCTCCTCTGCTCTGCAAACTCATCGCTGATGACGACATCACCTTGCCTCCTGAAGCTTCGGTCCCTATTAGCCTTTCATGTGTGGCGCAACCTGACGGCACGGTGGTGTTTACGCCATCTCCGGTTTTTACCGAACGCAAGGGCATCGTTCTCCCATTTGCTGTTCTTACAATTGCGTCTGGTTTAACCGTAATGCTGGTCACCAACCACTGCAACTACCCCATTGGCTTACTTCGTGGTGAAACGTTAGGATATATGCAACCTGTCGACCATATCGATGGTATTATTCTTCCCGACAAAACGCCATGTCACATTGCTGAATCACTCATGCGTCTGAGCCATCAAGTTCGTCACCCTTCGACAATGCTATTGACGCAGACCTTCCCCTCTCGCATCGCCGCCAACTTGTTGCTCTCCTTAACAAGTTTCGTTCTTTCGACTTTCAAGAACCTGCTTTGGGCCGCACCTCGACTATCACTCATACTATTGACACCGGCTCACATTCGCCTCTGCGACAGCGTCCTTACCGCGTTTCCGCCGAAGAGCGCCGCGTCATTACGGAGCAAGTAGATGACATGCTTAAACGTGGAGTCATACAGCCTTCTCAAAGCGCTTGGTCATCACCTGTGGTTCTGGTCAAGAAAAAAAGATGGCAACGTACGATTTTGCGTGGACTATCGCCGCTTAAACAATATTACGAAAAAAGATGTCTACCCGCTACCACGAATAGACGATGCTCTTGACTGTTTACAAGGCGCCGAGTACTTATCTTTGGATCTGCGTTGTTGGTATTGGCAGGTGCCAATGGCTGAATGTGATCGCCCTAAAACAGCCTTTGTAACGCCGGATGGCCTATATGAGTTTAAAGTCATGCCATTTGGGCTCTGCAACGCGCCTGCCACATTTGAGCGCATGATCGACACCATCTTGCGTGCCCACAAGTGGAAAACCTGGTTATGTTACCTGGACGACATCGTAGTCTTTTCATCTGATTTCCCGACACATCTTGCTCACCTCCACGAGATTCTGACGTGTCTAACTTCTGCAGGCCTACAACTTAACTCCAAGAAGTGCCACTTCGCAGCACGAAAACTAACCATCTTGGGACATGTCATCACAAGAGACTGTGTTCTTCCGGATCCCGATAAGCTTCGAGCTGTCGCTGACTTTCCGTTGCCCACATCACTGAAAGCCCTAAGAAGTTTCGTTGGTCTCTGCTCCTACTTTCGTCGCTTCGTGTGCAACTTCGCGTCCATCATCGCACCTTTCACGAGTCTGCTTCCAACAGCAAAGGCATATCTGCATGGTCACCTGCATGTGACGACGCATTTCGCCAGCTGCGCCGCCTGCTGACCTCACCACCTATTCTTCGTCACTTCGACCCTGCTGCGGCCACAGAAATGCACACCGATGCAAGTGGCATCGGTCTTGGTGCAGTTTTGGCACAACGGAAAGGCACCCAAGCTGAATACGTAGTCGCCTATGCAAGTCGCGCTCTCAAGAAGGCTGAATTGAATTACTCCGTGACAGAGAAGGAGTGTTTGGCTATAATCTGGGCGTTGACGAAGTTTCGCCCGTACCTTTACGGCCGTCCTTTCGACGTGGTCACAGACCACCACGCTCTATGTTGGCTGTCCACCTTGAAAGACCCGTCCGGACGCCTGGGGCGTTGGGCACTTCGATTGCAAGAATGCTACATCCGTGTCGTATATCGTTCCGGTCGCAAGCATGCGGATGCCGATGCACTTTCGCGATCGCCATTAACACCAGATGTGGCTTCTCTGTCTCCCCCTTTTACCACCTTGTCACCACTCGACACGACTGACATGCTTTTGGAGCAGCCTAAAGACCCATACCTTGCCTTGTTAGTCGACTATCTTACCAATCCGTCTGCTGTCCCTTCCACGAGAGCGCTACGCCGGCAAGCAGCCCACTTTTCCTTACGAGACAACACTCTGTACCGCCGCAACTACATGCCTGGTGGTCGGAAGTGGCTCCTTGCGGTCCCAACTCATATGCGCTCTGACATCTGCATGAATTTCCATGCAGATCCTCAAAGTGCTCACGCAGGTGTCCTGAAAATCTAGGAAAGGCTGCGCCAACGCTATTACTGGCGAGGAATGTATCGCTTTGTGCAGAAATACGTTCAATCTTGCACCACTTGCCAACAGAACAAGACACCTCCGCGGCACCTTACTGGCATGTTACAGCCGCTCCCGTGCCCGGCTCGCCCATTCGACCGCGTGGGTATAAACCTCTATGGCCCCCTCCCATATGGTAGCTCTGGAAACCGGTGGATTATTGTCAGAGTCGATCATCTGACACGCTACGCTGAGACTGCAGCTCTACCGGCAGCGACCGCCCACGAAGTTGCACTCTTCATTCTCCGCAGCTTCATTCTACGCCATGGTGCTCCGCGGGAATTACTCAGTGATAGAGGTCGAGTGTTCCTGTCGGAGGTCATCCAAGCTATCCTCGCTGAATGCAACATTATCCACCGGAAATCTACCGCATACCATCCAAAGACAAATGGTCTTACTGAGCGGTTCAACCGCACACTTGGCGACATGCTGAGGATGTACACCTCCTCCGACCACACTAACTGGGACGCTGTATTGCCCTTTGTTACCTTCGCTTATAACACCGCGACGCAAGCGACTACCGGTTTTTCCCCGTTCTTTCTATTGTACGGCCGCGAACCTTCCCATCCACTCGACACTATACTACCGTACCGCCCTGATGCATCTGAGTGCTCCCCGCTTTCGGAAGTCGCCAGATACGCTGAAGACTGCCGTCAGTTGGCTCGGTCTCTGACAAGTGAGGCTCAAGGTCTACAAAAGACTCGACACGACGACGCTCACCGCATAGCTCCTACATTTCGTGCTGGCTCCCTTGTGTGGCTTTCGGTGCCCCCGCACGTTCCTGGCCTGTCTTCTAAACATCTGGCCCGGTACCATGGTCCCTACCGTGTCATTGACGCGACCTCCCCGGTGAATTACATCGTCGAGCCATTAACACAATCACCAGATTTGCGCCGTCGAGGACGCGAGACCGTACACATCGACCGTCTCAAGCCCTACTACGACCCCCTCATTGTGCCTACTCCCTGAGTCGCCAGGATGGCTACCCTTCACCCCGGGGGTATTGTAGTGGAGCATACGCACCAACGCGTATGCGCCTTCGGAAGACAACGAAAAGCCCGTGCTCTGATTGCGCGAGAACCTGTGCCGCCTTTGCCAGACTTGCCGTTCGCCCATTTTCCGTTGCGACCTCGTTGCGACTTCTCTGTTCGAATAAACATCGCAATAGAAATATATTTTTTTATATTCTTGAAGGAACAAACTACCCAACTATAAGTATAGGTATACATAAGAGGGCTTACTACTACCCGTTACAAAATATATCTTTTAGCGAACAGACCAAAAGACAAAAAGAACAGTTTGAACCTTTAAGCAATGTGCGGGATGCCTGAGAAGGGCAACAACAAATGCGCTCACGCTAACATTCATATTATGAATGCAAGAGCTAGTTGAACAGAATTGGCAGGAAGCAAACGATTTGGGTTTCCAAGATATCCAGTTGGGTGAATGCTTGCTTTATTTCATCATGCCTTGGTATGGCATTAGGGCTAGTTGGAAACTTCGTAATAACTTCCGGGCTTTCTCTAGCGCAAACATATACACTAAATATTTATTATTTCAATACTTATTTATTTATATACAGTATATCGAAGCCTTAGTGTTCTTGGAGATGGGGAAACTACTTAGTTTACCTTCGGAAAGACTATTGGTGCCACATAACATGCAAGCTCACAACAAAGGGAAACAAAGCATACATAGGACAACTCGTTCATTCGCAAGACACCATCGCTAATTGAACAGTGACATATATAGCATGACACAGGCCAATGATCACAAAAACACACTCATCTGTTTGAAAATTGCTACTTCCATGCTATTGTGCAAGGCATAACAGGCACTAGTAGGGAAAAAAAAGCTCGCCCCGAAAAACATAATCACATGAAGCACGCTGAATGGGCAATTTCCTATCAAGTAGGACCAACTACGATGTACCTAAATCAACGTGCAGGGGTGCTTCACCCCCTTCAAACTGCTCGGGCATGGAGCGATGCTCCTAAACCCTGTTGCGCAGCCAATAATTAAGCGTAACCCATACTTCCTGACGCCATCTTTGGCAATGCCAAGCAGGCTTGAACCCCCTTCGGCCTTCACACTCCCCCAGAAAAATATTTGTACGCCACTTCCTCATGCACCAACTTTCACCGTTAAGCGCAACCTCACCTTCAGGCAAGAATCAACCCTGCTTTCTAATGCAGTTGAAAATATCTATTTCTTCCGGTGGCTAATTCTAACGCTATCGAGATTCATCTAGATAACTCCACAGCAGACGTTTTTTTCCTTCCATGTACCAACATGGAAGGAAAAAAACGAGACACGAGCTCCCATGTGTCATTCCGTTGCCTGTTGCGCAATTTGCTAGAAGACGAACCCATACCAACTCGCCGAGCTAACACTGATTAGGCTAATAAGAAGGTTAATTTCGAGACAGCTCACTCTTTAGCGGCGAAGCTCACAAAAGCGGTGTAGACGAAATAGCGCACCTTTCTGTGTCGACCACGGCGTAAGACACGTGCTGGTCAAAATGGCGTCGAATATCGGCTTGTGCGAAGGAACGCTGTCGACCAGACAAAGTACAGCAACAATGCACGCGCTTCAGCCCGGCGAAAGCATCTGATATCTATCGAAGGCCCGATGACATTTCGAAGACGAGACAGGCTTATCTCCAGTAGCTATAGCAATCGAAGCTTTGCTTGAAATACGAAATCCACACCGCTACTTTAGGCGAGTGAAAAACTGCCCAATACTGATCAACGGCTTCAGTCAGGCGTGCAGAGATGGTCACGTGGTCGTCTGTCGTGGAACTCGGAATTGGGGTGACGCGCCGCTAGCAATAACTTCATTTCGGTCTCGGTGCTTCTTTGTGGCTGCAGAAAACGTGCTTCCGCCATTTCATTATCGGGTGCGGGTCGTTTCTGCTTTTCTGGGCAAATCCTCTCGCGAAGGTCCTCGCCAAGTAAATTAAATTGGAGGCGGTTCAATGTACCCAAATGATAAAATCACAAAAAACAACGTGGTAGTGTTCTCTGGAAATTTCGCTCTTCTATGGTCGTGTATACCGTAATCACTTCTAACTACACAGTTGTTAAATGTTTTCCTTTTCCCGCAGGTCACGGGATCGAATCCCGGCTACGGCGGCTGCATTTTCGATGGAGGCGGAAATGTAGGCCCGTGTGCTCAGATTTAGGTTCATGTTAAAGAACCCCAGGTGGTCGAAATTCCCGAAGCCCTCCACTACGGCGTCTCTCATAATCATATGGTGGTTTTGGGACGTTGAACCACACAAATAAATCAATCAATGCCTTTCTTGAGGTGGATCCGTTGGAACACTCAACAATTGCATTCTTGGTCTCATAAAGCTACCTCAGAAGTCGTAGTAATAATACTCGTAACAATACCGTCACATGATTGCCATAAACGCCATGGTGGAGAGCTCCAAAAATTGCGACAGCCTGTGCTTTTTTTAACGTGCCCCTAATATAAGCACACGGGCTTCAAGGATTTTTGCCACCATCCTAAGTGTGACCTCCTTGCAGCTACCATAGAAGTCAAGGTAACAATAATTGTTGGGTATCAACGTCACGAAACCGTCATATGATTACCATGGACGGCTTAGAACAGGGCTCCGGGAATTTTAGTCCCCCTAAATTGATCTTTAGTGCCCATAATTGCATCGTGTCCGGTGGGCCAGCAGCCGTGGGCTTTAATGACTGGATCATGATGGTGGGTCATTGATTGATATGTGCGGTTTGACGTCTCAAAACCACCATATCATTATGAGAGACGCCGTAGAGGAGCACTCCGGAAATTTCAACCAGCTGGGGTTCTTTAACCTGCGCCTTAATCTGAGCACACGGACCTATAGCATTTTCGCCTCCATCAAAAATGCAGCCGACACAGCCTGGATTTGATCGCGCGACCTGCGGGTCAGCAGCCGAGTACCTTAGCCACAAAACCTCCGCGGCAGGGCATGATGGTGTGTCGGACTTGGGTACCTACGACGACGCTAACGCGAACACTCATATGAAATGAAGAGCTCGTTGAACAGAATTAGCAGGAAGCAAATAATTTGGTTTTCCAAGATATCCAGTTTGGTAAATGCTTGTTTTATTTCATCATACATTGGTATATCTGCAGTGCTAAATAACTTCTGGGCTTTCTCTGGCTGCAAGAAGTTACACTATTTATTTATTTATCAATTTACAGTAAACCGAAAGCCTTAACGTTCGTGGAGGTGGGAAACTACACAGTTCACCTTCAGAAATACAATTGGTGCCGTAAGGCAGAGAAGCTGACAAAATCGTAGCAAAGCATCCATACGGCTTGTCTAGAAGTTTAAATTCAGTAAGGCAAATGGTGCCGTAGGGCAAGGAAGCTTATAATAAAGGGAAACGAAGTATACATACGGCGACTCGTTCATATAGCAAGATAATATAGGTAATTGGAGTGTCACACCATACCTCTCCAATCTACCATACCTCTTCACTTACAAACTAATAGTTCAATGCCAGAGTGGAAGACATAACAGGCAATTGTAGAGAAAAAAATCTCGCCTCGAAATACGCCATGATAATGGCGCACGTCGAATGGGCAATTTCGTATAAATTTGCACTAACAACGGCGCACTTGAATCAACGTGCAGCTGCTTCTCGTCCCCTTAAAAGTACTCGGGCCTGGAGAAAACCCTTCTCTTCAGATTAGATGTAGCGATGCGCCCAAAGCCTGTGGCGTAGCGAATTAAGGTAACCCATACTTCCTCACACCGTCATTTGCGTAGCCAAGGGCTTGAACCCTCTTTATCCTCCACACTCCCCCTACTCCCGGAAAAATATTTCTACGCCCCTGCCTAACACGCTAGCTTACACCGTTAAGCGCAACCTCACCTGCAGGCGAGAATCACTATTCGAACAACACTACTTTCAAATGCAGCTGAAGACATACATTTAATCTGTTGGATACTTCCTTCTAACGCTATCGAGATTCATATTCTATATATTGGCGCAACAGACGTAGAAGGAACGAAACGAGACAGATGAGTGCTCGCCTATCGTTTCGTTGTCTGATACTCAATTTGATAGAAGGCGAACCCATACCAACTCACCGAGTTTTGAACACGTGTTAACTCGTTAGCGGCGAAGCTCACAAAAGCGGTGTAGACGAAATGGTACACCTTTCCATGTCGACCACGGCGCAAGACACGCTCTGGCCAAAATGGCGCCGGATCTCGGCATGTGCGCACGAACTTGATGCTTGGACATACGCCTACAAGATACTGCTGCATTCAGCGATTGTATCTGATGCAATTCTCGCCAGTTGTGTCTTAGAATATTTTGATACATTCGCTAAAGTGTTGTAGACACCTATGGCTAAGTAGAGAACTTCTATGCGCAAAATACTTCTATTAGAAATAGGTTTAATGTGCCAGATCAGAATATTCATAATCGTAGAGCTCTGGTTGTACTGGGCATATCCGCAATAATCTTTTGGGCAGCGTCAGAGATTGCTCTTCTAGCATCGCCATAGGAGAGACCACGCAGAGGCCTGAGCTGCTCTTTCGAACCGAAAAAAAAAATACGGATTGCTTTTTGTCATCTGGGGTCGACTAGTCAGTGATCCTCATGGTGCTTCCACAAATTTACCGCCTAATATCTGAGCTTTATGCCCTTCAAAACAAGTCTTGACGACCGCTACACGAGGCGCATGGCTTCTCAAAACCCATCCACGAGAATCTAGTGGCGTTTGCTTGCGATCTTAAATACTCGTGTAAAAACATTGTGTGACAGGGTGATATGAAAACCAGCAGTGGTAATGGAATACAAAGCAGAAAGAAATATAAATATGCAAAATCATCTAAAATAAAGTAATTAGTTTTGGGAAAACAATTCGGCCAAGTATTTGCCGTCAATTTGTGAGAGTTTCCAAAAAGTGTAAAAATAGTCCCATTCTCGCATGAAGGCACCATCTCGTAATCAGTTGAACAATTGCGTTTTGATTAAACAGCCGAGGCAAGAGGCACATAGCACTCCTCATGTTTTGAAGAGGAAATTGGAGCGCCCCCCACTTCAACAGAGCACCACCGCCTGCAGTTGAGCCTTTTATGTGTCTTCAAAGCAATGTGGTCTGTTTTGGGAAACCTTACTTCCAGCATGCGTTATACGTGTTTTTTTTGTGCATTTGGCTGTCCTTTTTGGAACCATATTTGTCGAGTACAGGCATTGTCTGAGCATGTGCCCTCTTGTCAAGAAATATGTAGTAGCAAAATATATTACCACGCATCACACTCCATAGCGGGGCTGAGGGGGGAAGCAGAACTATCAAAGGGTATTATTGCGGTGCATTTATTGGTGAAAACATTACAAGAACTCAAGAAAGACTTGATGAATTGGTGTCGTAGTCTCTCATCTATCTCAAGAACACAAAAATCAGAATATTGGCCGGAATTCTATTTGAAGTTTTTCTCTCAGAACAAGTAAATTTAAGGTCGCAATAAAACTTTACTGAAATTTAATTCCCCGTGTACGAGTGCATCGTCCCTTTGAAAACCTGGTCACACAATTTCCTTGAGAAAACAAACACTTAGGCAAGATGTGAGTGACCTGATGTGACGGTGGTTGCAATGATTAATATTTGAGAATTTTTTTTGTCGAGCCGGAAAAGACGTTTATGTCCAGTGGTAAATTACACCATTTCGCAGAATGGTTGTACTGTATACCTAAGCACGCCCACATAACGACCTATTTATTTTTTTTTGACAAATTGCCTTGTAAGAATAGTAAACTCAAGCGGAATACATTTTTTTATACTCTGGAAGGAACAAAGCAACCAGGTATAAGTAGGTATACAACAGGAAGCCTAATATAACTACACGTTGCAAATTATAATTTTTTAAGAACAGACAAAAATTAAAAGTACTGTTTGAACCTCTAAGTATTGTACGAGAAGCACGAGGAGGGCAACTAAGAATGCGGCGTTATAGCTGCATAGGCCTTCCCTAAGACGTAGTTCCGTGATATGGCACTGCCAGCACAAATGTCATTTACGCAATTTAAATATTTGAGCAGCTCAACTGTAACCGCAAAAGTGGAAAAAGTATTTTTGAGTAAGGGTGCATGGAAGAGACGACCCCTCAAACTCGTCAACGATGAGTAAATGTGCGTACGTAAGTTCCGGTGAAATGAAATTATGTCAAGCGTCTCGAGCATTTGTAACTATGAGAAAACGGAGAGGAAAAACTCAAGACGAGTGCTCTGTTTTTCGCGTCGGTGAAGAATACGCGCTTCATTTAAAAAAAGATAAAAACCTCAACTCCCCCAAATTTTCTTGTTTCTGTGTGCTAGTAAAAAGTGAATAACTGTGTTTCACATTAGCGTCCATGGTTATGCCGCGAACGCTGATGCCTTTGAAATACAAAACACAGTTCCTTATAACAAGTATTCACAGTGTGCAAGCGCACTCTATATATATGAAGCATTCCTTCAACAACAGCTTATTCCGAAAGTCTTGACGACAAATTTTTTTTTTTCGTAACTGAGGATAGGCAGTTGTTCGTGGATGCAACTTTATCGGAAATTCCATCTTTTATCGTGGAAGTGCCAACCAACGGATGCGCCGCGCGTATAGCTTTGTCGTATGACGTCACGCCAGCATGTTTTCCTCTCGCAATATGGCCGCCAGTGCTTTTCCTTGCACCCTTTGGCGGCACCCGGGACTTCCTCTCTAGAGCTTTTTTTGTATAAGCTCTTTGGTTCATCGCAAGGCTATGTACTACCTCCTTAGCTCAAAGCCCATGAGTCGTGGTTTCCGACTCGAGGTGAGTGCGTCTCACAATCACTATCAAAAGGTGACCATTTGATGTGCTGTAGACAATATATGGTGTCCCGATGCGAGTGCCTTAATAGAGCACGAGGACACGAGCATCGAGGCAGCCTAGCCGGCACCTGCGAGAGCATGCTGCAAGCTGACGGTGGTGCATTATTCTACGATTCACCTTCATTGTACTGGATGTGCATTTGTGCGTCTTCTACGGAGACGTAGTTAGAGCGTACAGGAGCTATTGTGTCTGTCACGGCAATCATTTATTGCGTGGTGGATAAGCAAGCAAGGAAAACTAGTATAGTGCGGCGTATTGCGTTTCCTCTGTCAACGCCTTTTATTGAAGCTATTGCAAGCCGCAAGCTGCGTGCCTCCGATCAAGCAATCAACGAAGTGTGCACTGGGAACCACATAAAGAGAGCCCTTTGGATTGGGAACTATTGTTGAAAAAGCCAGCTTGTGATCTTGAAAAAATCAAACGCGAAAAGTGCATGCCTGTGAACCTTCCAGAATCTAATGCGATGCTCTGGAATTTAAGTTAAATGTGGTACAGACGTGGTGATGAGCTCTCGAGTCGAGTTATCGCTTACTCTAGTGCAAAAAAAAGATAGATTGGAAATGCTCTAAAGATTTATTCTTGTTTTATGTTGCGCTTACATGTTACGTTGCATGTGAATAACCCAGCAAATTATGAGTCTTCATGCGTGCGCGAATAGTGGCACGCATCAGTAGGCATACTGGCATTTGAGAACTTTGTTGGACATCATTTACTAGCTGTGTGTGAGGGCGCTGCAATCCTCTGAAGCTATATTTATTAGCCTATGCCACTCTTGCGTGTGCACGCCCACCTCCTTACGAATTCGAGATCCCCAGATTGGCGGGTATGCAAGTGTGCTGATCAAGCATAGGGGTCAACGTGGGCAAAGCGTGGTACTGAAGCTGTTAAATGCACCAAGACATACTAAATTAAAACAAGCTCTCAGATAGAACTTTCTCTTGATATTTTTTGCGAAAATAAATGAAATATGATAAACAGGTAATTTGTTGAAATAAAATAGAGAAGATTACAGGAATTTTTTTTTTCAAATAAACACTTCAGCGTTGTGTTTATTAAGGACAGCTAAATTGCAAATGTGTTGATATATCCCACGATACAACACGGAAATATCACATTGGTTTCGATTTCTCCGGAAGTACCTTGTATTGTATCACGATAGAATTTTTAAGTATATTTGTCCAGGCCTGGAGAACAGGCGCTTATTGAATCTGCGGTACATGCTGACGCAGTCGGGTAAAAAAAAAATGATCGCTTGTAATGCAGCAGCATTACTGGTAGAGACTTCTTGTGCCTTGTGTTTACAACACATCAAATTGCATTGACTTTTCCTATTGGAATGATCTGCTAGAGTAAAGGAATGATCTGCTAGAGTAACACGCCCAACTGGCAGTCATCCTAAAGGATTTAGTCTGGCTGTCTTCACTAACGTTTAATCATTTACTATTTTTGTCTTAAACGAGACATGTCGTTCACAACGCAAGTGCCCGAGACTTTCTGTATTGTCTCGTGATGGTGACAAAAAAAATGATGATCATTATGCTATACGGACAATGAACTTCATTGGGCAAACGTGTGCCACAAAATTTATTTACTCAAAAACACGAAAACGATGCCATACGTCGAAAGTCGTCGGCAGTCGTTAATCTGATTACCGGTGCAACGCGTTGCGTTTTATGCGTCAGTAATAACCTTTCAGAGATATTGCTATATATACTCTGGAACACTCAAGCACTATACGAAACGTCGATATTTTCTGTGAGGTTTTACGTCACCAAACCACGATACTAAGATGGGTTACGCCGTAGATAGGGGCTCCGAAACATCTGGCCATGTGATGTTCATTAACATGCAATTAAATTTGAGAGCATGCTCCTGCAGAATTCCCCTCGGTTGAAATGCATCTGCTGCGACAGGAATTAGAACGTAAGCTTCACAAAACTGTCAGACAATCGCAAGGCTCCAAATTACTGCAGCGCAGCTGGTGGCGAGTGGTGTTAATATTTTTTTGAAATGATTCTGATCATACAAAAATTACTAAATGAAGGCACAAGGCTCAGTCAGCTGTCAGCAGTTCAGTCAGTGATTGATGTTTCACATATTGCTGTCGCAATAGCTGTATTTTGTATTTTAACATACGCGATACATTATTGAACGTATCGAAAAAATACAGAGGCAGACACTCCTTTGACGACACTTATCGCGATGCAGATGTAAGATACTGAGAATATCTAAGATAGAATCCATAACACATGCATATTTTAAACAACCCATCTCTGAGGCATCTATACATTTTTTCTAACTGACAGACCACCCCAAGAGCAAACGAACCTCTGGTTCTCTCTGTGCAACCTGCTCATGGTGACGCTTAAAGGCGGCTGCAAATAACTTTGCTACCAAGTGGCAAGAAGAAAGCGGCACATGCTAGTTTGAGAAAAATAAAGGGAGCACAAACGCTAATCGCAGTGGGATCAACGACACTCGCACCGAGATTGGCGTCGTCCATCTAGAGCCCGATTACAATAAGCGCCTTGTTTAGTCCTGACCCATCCAAGACACATTTGTGAACTACAAACTGCCTACAAGCGCGCCGTGCCTAATGAAAGTCTGCTTCAACAGAATCAGGTCCATTACTGAAAATAGGCGTAACACTTCAGCAGAAACAAAAACCTGAAATAGAGCGCGAGTGGGACACGAAATGCTACAAATATTCCTGCACTACGAGATTTTTTTATTTTTTTACGGGCTATACTTTCGTTAGCGTTCCCCCATTATATTTACAGAGGTCATTAACACCGTCGTCACAGAAACTACTTCAAACCCCTTTTAGACGCTATGTTCACACTTGTGTACACCACTAGTTTTCATTATTTGCATCAAGTAGAAGCTAAGAAACAGCAAGATATATCGAGTATTAGTTGACTTGAACCTCTTGCGTGAATAATTTGTCTCATTTACTCTCTTATTGCAGTATGCCGATACATATGATCACTTTTCTGAAGGCACTACCACGTTTGACGAGTTGTGCAACGTGCTGCCTCCTGCAAGCATTGTGAAAATCAAATTTTCCTTGTTCATAATTGACATAACCAAAAAAAATTTATATTTCTAGACTGAGATTTGTTTCTACTTATGCAAAACGTAAGCACCAATGACTTCAGAATAAAGAGATACTTATTTGCAACTCAAAACGAGTTGCTAAGACACACACAAACTCCACAATTATCTCGTTATTTTTGTTGCAATAGAATATTGAGTGCCTTGAGGTGACGTTATAGTTATTTGACTTGTTTACAGACAGTTCTTAATAATTGGCGTCTGAAAGGGTCGAGAGCTGTCAGGCCAAGGTACGCTTACTGCTAACAACAGTCCAGAAGAGATAACTACAGTTAGTCTCCATCCGTGGTATCTGCAAGCGGATGATTCTACGAGAGATCTACAAGGATTTCAAAATGGATGTTTTACCACCAAGTGCTCGAAAGTTACCTTCCTTTTCTGTTTTTGACTGCACAAATTACGAGGCAAAATTACCTAACACGCTCACCACTGACAAACCAATGAAGCATTTGTAAAAAAAAATTGTTCGTAAACATGTCAAGTCCTCTATTCGGCTTGGGTGTAGGGCTAATGTGCTATTCGTCATCGTCAGCCTGACTACGCCTACTGAAGAGTGAAAGCTATGATTCGCCATATCAACCCAGCCTTGCGATTTCTGGTGCCTTTTTGTACATGTGAATTTTGCAGTCTAAATGGCTCAAAGAAATTTTTCCTCTTCCTACGTTTGCCTTCTCTTAAAATCTTTCTAATGCCTATTGCAAAACAACACGCGAGTCACTTGAAAAGTTTCATAGCACTTCTGTAGCACTGACCGTTCATGGGAGCGTTGTAGTTGACATAATCGATAGCTTGTGCCCAGTCATTCATGCCGAGCACCGAGTACAGTTGAGAAACCAGCGTCAGCCGAAATGTGCCTGCAGGTTTAGCAGCATTGATAACCTAAGATAAGGAAGCAGAAAAATACAAGAAAGTGAATTACACAAAGCCTACTTTAAAACTGCAGGCTGCTCATACATAGGTGAATGCCACGAACCTCAATGAACAAGGCATCGTCATGATCATCTAACGCCATGCAGCGCCTGAACTAGCCTGTTTAAGCTTTCCTTCTCACTAACTAAACGAGTGGAATAACACGGAGGCACCGCAAATAATAAACTCGGGTTCTATTCAACGTATATCGATTTAATGTTTTTAACAATGTCACATTGATTAATTCTTCCTTCCTTAGTATTGCTGTTACTTTTCTTGAGTATTTAAAAGGTGCTATTGCTGTCTTCGATCTTGTATTAGACTTATCTAATGTTCATGCGTGCGCATTAAGTTCTCTATCATTACGTTAGTTTTGTTCTGATGGTATTGTTATCTTTTTCTTTTGGCCTCTTAAACTTGTGTTTCTGTGAATTTATGTATTTGCTGCCCTCCAGCATGGACCCAATTAAGGTCTACAGTATTGTGTAAATAAATAAAATATTCCAGGGCATTCATAATGAGTTGATAGGTGATTACAAGAGTGCAAAGTGGGGATACTGCATTTGACTCGGTCGGCGTGCCTAGTTTCTGCTATTCTTATTATCATGGCTTCGTGGGCGCATTTTCATTTGACAGTTCTCCTATATTAGCCCTTTGAAGCTTCTCTCCTTTAGGCAAGGCCATGTCAATTGTGGCACTAATATTGCTATTTAAACTACGAAATATAATCACAGAAATTTCGCGAAAAACCAGTAAGTAGCTTATCAAAAATAAAAGTAGAACACATGTCCCGACGACTCGTGAGGGCGTTTCTTAAGTGGGAGAAATCTGTCCGGCTGTCTCATAAAGGCACCGCCTCGCGATCGAATTAACAAAAATTTGTCAAATAAACAGCCGAAGCAAACGCCACAGGGCATCCCTTTCTCCAGTTGTAGAGAGGAAGGTAGTGTGCACCCCATTCCCACAGAGCACCACCACTTGCAGTTGAGCCTTTTCTGAGTCTTCAAAGCACTTGTCTATTCAAATGAAGCTTACTTTCCCACATGTATCAACCGTTTTTTTTTTGTGTCAACTTGGCTGTGCATTTTCGTGTCGAAATGTTCCAGTAGCAACGTTGTCCCTGAGTATGCGCGTATTTTTAAAAAGCGTATAATATAAAGAAAAATATTTTCACGCATCAATATATGCAAGAGCGCTGAGCAATGTCCCGGACGAGTCCGCAGGGGACTGTTTCGATGCATTTATCTGTCAATATTTTTTTGAACATTTACGAAACACCTGAATAATTGAAGCGGTAATCACTTCTTTATAGAACCTAGAAAGAACGTATTGGCTCCCATTTTGGATAACCAGATTCATTCTCAAAATGAGAAAAATTGCTGTCATAAATTACTGACCAGATGCTGTCATAAACAACTGACCCGAATCGAACGCCAATGTACAAGTACATCCACTCTTCGAAAGCCTGGTTACCCAATTTTCTTCGAGATTACGAGTACTTATGCAGTATATGAGTGACCATATTTTGCGCTAGCTGCAATGGTTGACGTTGGGGAATTTCCTTTCTGCAGACGGAAATGATAGGTTCCCGCTATTGCACTGAGGGTTAAGCAGAATGTTTGGTACTGTATATCCGAATGCACACGCACATCATGAGGTTCTTTTTTCGAATCGCCTTGGCAAACAGCAGACTTATGTAAAAAGTAAATCTCCGAACTCTAGAAGGAATATAAACGCAGGTATATTAAGTATCAATCAGGAGGCCTCATTTCGACTCCACATTACAAAAGATAACTTGCATTCAGCAGGCCAAAAACGAATGCAGTTCTAAGTCATAAGTAATGTACGAGGACGCTAGACAAGGCCAAATGAGAACGTGCTCAATGAGCATTGATATTGTGTATTCATGCGCTCGGTGAATCGAATAAACAGAAAGTAAACAGCTTGGTATGCCAACATATATAGTAGGGTAAATAATGGCTTGCTCCACCCAGCATTCACATACTAGCTGGGATGGTTATGCACTTAACTGCTGGGCTATCACGATTCGTGACAAATTCATTTGTTTATTCATTTAATGTGTACTTACACTATATTCAGGTCACAAAGTTTAATATGTGGGGTTTAACGTCCCAAAACTACTATATGATTATGAGAGACGCTTCAGGTCACAAAGTACATACGGGTGGGAAACAACATAGTTTCAAGTTTTAAAGGCCATTTGGAGCCGCAAGGTGGACAAGCTAACAGAAAATAAAGCAAACCTATCGTGATATTTAGAAGCATTCTGTTTCTATATAACCTGTCCATATAACAAAATACTTGTAATCAAAAAGTAACACACACATATTGAGTAAAAAAAACTAAGAAAATGAAAATAGCATCCCCAGCCATGCATCCACGCAAAAATATTAATTCCACAATAAAGTGATAACAGGCAGTTATAGAAACTAGAGCGCTGCTAGAAACACGTTGAACATGACGCACGCTAATTCAAACAATTCTGCATAAATTTGGAACAAGTACGGTGTCACGGGTCCCGTTATTTCGGGAGGCGATCGCCGGGCTAATTCCAAGGGCCGAAGTATCAGCCCCCCGAACCGCACCACGAAAGCGTGGACAATTTAGAAGTGGTCCTTTTTGGCGCGCCAGCGGACGCCGGCTGTGGCCCAAAGAACAAGTCAGAGCCGAGAGTTAATAAACAAACAATGCTATATTCTCAATAATGGCAGATCGAAAACAATACACAAGAATGCACACGCCACAATAGTTGCATACAATATGTCACCAATCAAACAACGTACTACACAGTACAAACAGCTACACTCGAAACAACGGACACAGACAACAATACGCACTACAATGCAGTCGCATGCATTGAACAACCAAGACACTTAAAGACTAAAGAGATAGAAAACCTATTCAGTCCAAAGTTCTTGGAACGAAAGTCGGGATGATACTCTTCCGAGAATCACTCGCTCAAAGTCCAGCGTTGTTGTCGTTCCGCAGCCCCCGAAGTTTCTCTTCCAGGAAACCTCGCCGAAGTTTCTCTTCCAGGAAACCTCACGTCTTCAATAGGCCACTCTTCAAGCTTCAGACTTCTTCGCCGGAAACACGTCGGCTTCACACACGCAGCTGTTGCCACGCGTCTTCGCTCCATAGCGGTAAACACACGCTCTTGCCTGTAGCTCGTGCTTCACCCCTCAGGTGGAAATCCTCTTCTTCTCCTGCTTTGTCCCTACCGACAAAACCTTCGCCGACTACACGGCGGAATCCCTACGCGCTCTGGCGCTAACTTCCGTCTTCTCCTGCTCTCTCGTCTCGGCCGCTCGATTAAATACCTTCCGCGCGAGATTCCAGAAGGTTCTCGTCATTTCGTCGGCGCGATACGCAGCGAAGGCTGGGGAGAGGGCGAGACGGTTCGAATGCCCTCCGCGTCGGATGACTCAACCTGGCGTGACCACGCCTCTCTCCTCCTAGAATTTTCCAGTGCTTGCTCGGCCGCCGTTGTGGGGTGAGGAGGTTCGTCGGCGAAGCCACGCTTCCGAGAGAAGAGGCTCGCGCGCCCGGGGAGCCTTTAGATGTTTGTTTTCTTTTTCTTTCTTTTTCTTTCTTTTTCGTTGACCTCGCGGCGTCACTCCGGCGGTTCGTCGCGAGAATTTGGCGGCGCGCCCTTTTTGAGCGCTCGTTCTGTGACATACGGCGCACATAAATCTACGTGCAGACGCGTTTCGCCCCCTTCAAAATACTTGGGCTTGGAGACGAATCCGCGAGCTCGAAATTAGACGTAGCAATACGTCTAAAGCCTGTGGCGAGGCAATTATGATAACCTCTTGTCCCTCCATTCAACGAAAAGTTTATTACTGATTACGCCTAGGCATAACGCGTTAACTTACATCTGTGCGCGCAAGTTTACTATTAGGCGAGAAAAGCGTAATCAGATTTCAAACAAAATTGCTTTCAAATCTAGCTGAATATATCTTTTTCTGTGGGATACAATATTGTAAAGTTATCGAGATTAATCTTCTAGATAACTGCGCAGGAGACGGGACACGTGAATCTAAGGATACGCGATACACGTGCGCTAATCTAGGTCGTGCCGTTGTCGGCAGAGCAGTTTACTGGAAGACGAAGTCGTACCAACTCGCCAAGCTGTGAAATCTTCCTAGGCTAATGAGAGGTGTAATTCCGAGGCAACTCACTCGCTAGCGATGAAGCTCGCAAATGCACTATGAACGAAATGAGGCACCTTTACATGTCGACCACTGCGTAAACCACGCCGTGTTCAAAATGGCGTCACATCTGGACTTGCACGCACGCACGCTGTCGACCAGACAGCAATGGCGGACACGCTTCAGCCCGGCAACGCAAGCGGATGTATATCGAAGGCCCGACGAAATTTCCAAGACGAGACCGGTTTATCTCCGGTAGCTATAGCAACCGGACCTTTGCTCGAAATACGAAATCCACGCAGCCTCAGTAAGCGAGCGATGAGTGGACGAAAACTGACCGACACCTCTGGTCGGCCCCGCCAACTTGACCACGTGATCGTCTGTCGTTGAATTTGGGTTTTTTCCCGGCAGCGCCTATTGCGATAACATCACACACTATCTTTCCGGTTTCGGTGATTCGTTACTTATACAAGAGGAGGGTGACCTATTGTGGCAATTGCAATAGTTATTGGAAAATGTTCCTTATCGTGCTGGAAAACGTGTCTGTGCCCCGGGTTTGGTTACAAGGTTGAGCAGAATGTTCGGTACTGTAGCACGATCACACAGTGACGTTCCTTTTTTTTTTTGGACATATCGCCTTGTAAGAAAGTAGGATTAAGTTGAATTTTTTTTTATATTCTGGAAGGATCAAAGCCTCCACGTACAAGATGTTACACATAACGGGGCTTATCGCAACTACACATTGAAAAATAGATCTTTCAGCGAACAGACAAAAAAATGCAGTTCAAACCTAAACGTAATGGACGAGATGCGTGAGAAGGGCAACAAAAACGTGCTCACGCGAACATTCGTATGATAATTTCAAGAGCTCGTTGACAGAACTGGCGGAAAGCAAAGGGTGTCCAGTTGGGTAACTGCTTCTTTTATTTCATCATACATTAGAATACCAGTGAGTTAGTTGGACAGTTAAAAATAGCTTCTGCTATTTCTCTCGCGGCAGGAAACTACACTAAATATTTATTATTATTTTATTTGTTTACAGTATACCGAAGCCTTAATGTTCATGGAGATGCGAAAATGCACAGTCTAAATTCACAAAGACGATTGGTGCTGTAAGGCAGAGAAGCTCACAGAAAGGGGAAACGAAAGCATACATTTGGCATATGTAAAAGTACACAAGCAACACAATCTTTTCGTACAGCGAGATAATACAGTGAATCAGAAAACGACGCATATATAGGAGAAAATAAGCCAAAAAAAAAACAAGACACACTTTCGCTGAAAACTTATAACTTCCACAATAGAGTGCAAGACATAACAAGCACTTGTACAAAAAGGAAAAACTCGCCCCGAAATAAGTCATGATCATCACGCCTGCTGAAGGGGGCAATTTGTCATAAATTGGGGTCAACTACAGTGCACCTTAATCAACGTACTGGGGCTTTTCGCACCCTTCAAAATACTCGGGCCTGGAAGCGAACCCGCATGCAAGTAATTAGTTGCAGCGATGTGCGTAAAGCCTGTGGCACAGCTATTTAGAGTAACCTGTACTTCACGTCCTCAAAGGCGTAATTAAGGAGGCTTGAACATCCTCCTGCCTCCACCAAGGCAGGAGGATGTAAAGGCAGTAGTTGCGTGCACATCGGAGGTGCTACCAGGCTGGGTTCAGTACATATACCTTGAATTGTTATCCCGACAGGATACATGATGCTTAGGCAACGAATGTTGAATATACAAATAGAAGTTACTGCTGCATGCAACAATTGTATCCGATGTAATACTTGCCAATTGGGTCTTAAGATACTTTGAAACATTCGAAACTTGTAGTTGTAGACACCCATAGCTAAGTATCGAATGCCTATGAGCAAAACGATTTGCCTGGAGATTGCTTCATTGTGACAAATAGGCAATATTAATAATGCCTAAAGCTGTGGCAGTACTGGGTATATCCGCAATATTTGCATGGTAATTGTCCGGGAATCATCTAGCGTCGCCGTAGGAGAGGCCATGCAGGGGCTGAGCCAATCTTGTAGAGGGAGCTTTCGGACCGAGAGAACAAACTATATTTTTACGTCATCAAGTGCCGAATAGTCATTGAACGCCATGGTGCTTCCGAGAATCGGTCACCTAATATCGGAGCTTCATGCGCTTGAAAGCACTTACGTACGGCAGCTACACTAGGAGCATGGCTTCTCAAAGCCAAACAGATTATCGAGTGGCGTCCGACTACGATCTTATGTACGTTTAAAAAAAGGGTGTTATTTGTGTAGGTTTTATATAGAACAATATAAATATTTATTTCAGACACTGACAAATAACGATGTACATTTGTGTTTAGGAGGGCGACAAAAAGGCACAAATGCCTGACTGAGTGTCAAAATCTTATCTAGACACAACTTGAAAATATTTGCCTTGAAAATTGGCGCGGAGGGAGTTACATAAAATACATATTCAATAACTTTGAAAAAACGTTTTTGTGGGACATGTAGGTTATTATTTTTTGTGGTTGTTCCCATACAAGAAAGCGGTACAGTAAATGGGAATGAATTAGTGCGTCATATATTTGAATTCTTAAGTGACACGGCAAAATTTGTTTAACTATTTGTAATAGCTATTAATCGTGCGATGGGTCTTGTAAGATTATCAACATGGGGGGACAATTCGAGATTTTCTTCGAACATAACAGCAAGAAATTTATGTGTTTTCGCGTGCTCAATAATTTTAACTCACAATCCCAAGTATGCGTTTTTCGTGACATTTATTTCGTGAGCAAAAAGTTATATATATAATTTTCTCGGTATTTAATTTCAGCTGATTTACATTAGGCCACCCTGACAGCTTGCTGAGCTATTTATTGGTCTGGGACTGAACAAATCTAATTTCTCTCCTGAAGAGAATACATTTGTGTTATTGGCGTAAAGTATTTTGCCGGGCTGAATGAAACATTTGCTATTATATTTATTATAATAAAGAAGTGGTCCAAGAATAGAACCGTGAAGAATGCCATATTTGATTTCCACCAAAACTGATTTTGAATTATGAGTGTCAGTGTAATGGAAGTGTTTTGTCAAATAACTATGTATCAAGTCAAGATCAAGTCTCCGAATACCATATACACTTAATTTTTTTAATAAGATGCGATAAAGAATAGAGTCAAAGCCTTCCGAAAGTCAGAAAATATCCCTAGAGCATACGACTTGTCTTCAAAATTCTGAATGATTTTTTCATAGTTGTGCTATTTCACTAGACCTTCCTTTGGTAAAGCCATGCTGATTATCTGCATGGCATACTATTTTTAGTGTAGAGTTTTTGTAATTCTCAGTAATTTGTTCAAGAACTTTTGAAAATAATGGGAATACCGGAATCGATCTGTAGCTGATCATATCAATCCTATCACCTCCTTTAAAGATAACTGATACTCTTGCAATTTTTAGTTTATCAGAGAACACACCTGAAGTCATAATGAGGCTACATATATATGACAAAAGATTGCTGATGTGGTCTACAACCACTTTTGTCGGCTCGGCTTTTATCTCCACCTCACCACATGCGGACACCTTTTTTTAGTTTCAGCATTTGAGCTTTAATCTCAACTTTCAATGTAGGCTTCTTTAAAAGAGACTTGTAGGCTTCTTAAAAAGAGTCTATCTCGTTTCTTCATTCGACGAAGGAGAGCCTACTATTCCTTTTTCTTCCTTTGTTAGTTGTTACAGAAAATGCTTCATTATAATTTTTAAGGTTATTGGTAAAATAACCTTAAGGAGCTACCGGATCTATTAACTGATGAAGATAAGGCCATGCAATTTCACTAACAGACGTTTCGAAAGCAGCAATATTGGTTTTGTAATTGCTTCTAAATTTGCAAGCTTGATTTGCATGCATTCGATGTGTTTTTTAGTGAGGGTTGATAACAAAAATAGGCATGTGATCCCTTACATCAGATATCAAAACACCAGCTTCTATGACAATGATGCGGCTCTAAAATTACTCAGATGGCCTTCCGTAACTATAGACATCAATTATGTTTTCGAGGAGAGCATAAACTGAGGAGACTGTGCTTGTCCTGTTCTGTGCGCCTAGTTTCTGCTATCATGACTAATGGCTTACTAGGTGCATCGTCACCATTTTGAGGTTATCCTCTATTAAGTTCTACAAACTCGACAGGGTGATATGACAACCCGCAGTGGGATTTGGGTGCACGTTAAAGAACCCCAGGTGGTCAAAACTTCCGGAGCCCTCCACTACGGCGTCTCTCATAATCATATGCTGGTTTTGGGGCGTTAAACCCCCCAAATCAATCAATCAACCAGCAGTGGTGATGGAATACAAAGTACGAAGTAGGATAAATATGCAAATTCAATCAAACCCAAGTAAGTAGTTTTAGCAAAAAAGGAACCGTATATTTGCGACCAATTTGTGAGAGATTACAAAAAGGGAAAAAAAAGTCCCACTCTTCCATGAAGGCAACATCGCGTGATCAATCGAACGATTATTTTTTTTATTAAAAAGCCAAGGCAGCATTGCGCTCCTTTTCAAGTTGTAAAGAGGGAAGTGGGGCGTACTCCGTTTTAACGGAGCACCACCAGCTGCAGTTGAGCCTTTTATTAGCCTTCAAAACACTGGTCTATTCCGGTTACCCTTACTTCACATCATGCGTCAATCATCTTTTTTTTTATCCACGTGGCTGTCCTTTTTTGTGCTTAAATTGTCGAGTACATACGTTGTCTCTGAGCATGTGCCTAATTGCCAAGAAGTATGTTGTATCAAAAGAATATTTCAAACTGTCAAACTCTGCAATAGCGCTGAACAAAAAGAACTATCACAGGGGATCGTTTCGAAGCATTTGTTGGTGGAGTAACAGATGATAACTTGATGCTGTAATCATCTCGCTCAAGAACACGTAAAAGAATATTGTACGGAATTTGATTTGTATTATTTATCTAAAAACAGTGTAAATCAGGATAAAAACTTGACCGATATTTAACGCCCATGCACCAGAGCATCATCCCTTCGAATGTTTGGTCACACAATTTTCCACGAGAGTACAAGAACTTAGGCGAGATACAAGTGACCTATTGTTCCGGTAATTGCAAAGGTTGATATTGAAGATTTTTTTTTCATGTCTAGCCGGAATAGACGTTTATGTCCCGTGGTGGATTACAGGGTTTCGCAGAATTTTTGGTACTGAATACAAGAACACGCCTACATAAAACGTTTTTTGGCAAATCGCCTTGTAAGAACAGTAGACTCAAATGAAATAGACTTTTTTTTATATTCTGGAAGGAAGGAGAAAAACAACAAGAGGAAAGATGGGGAGGTTAACCAGGAAGAAATGAAGTAATAATACTGATTGTTGGCCTAGTTGGTATTTACTTAATGGCATGATTTGGCCGCAAAAGAGACACACACAAGAAAAGGACACTCAAACGACAAGCACAGGCGCCTGTGCTTGTCGTTTGAGTGTCCTTTTCTTGTGTGTGTCTCTTTTGCGGCCAAATCATGCCATTAAGAAATGAAGTACCAGGTATATCTAGCAATACATAAAAGGTTCTTATTCTGACTACACGTGGCAAAATATTTCTTTTAGCAGACAAAAAAAGAAAAAGAACAGCTAAAAAACCTAAGTAATTTACGGGATGCGTGAGAAGGACAACTAAGAACGTGCACACGTGAACATTCTTATGAATTCAAGAGCTCGATGAACAAAATTAACAGGAATCAAACTACTTGGTTTTCAAAGATATTCAGTTGAGTAACCACTTGTTTTATTACATCATCCATTGGAATACCAGCAGGGCTCGTTGAAAACTTAAAAATAACTTCTGTGCCTTCTTTAGCGACAAGAAAATACACTAGTTATTTTTTTACAGTATACCGAAGTCCTCATGATCAAAGAGATGGGAAACTACACAGTTAAAATTCATAAAAACAATTGGCGCCGTAAGGCAGAGATGGTCAGAGAAAATTGAAACGAAGCATACATCCGGTATATCTAAATGTTTACGTTCATAAATGCAGTCGCTGCCGTAAGGCAAAGCAGCTCGCCATAAAAGGAAACAAAGTATTGACACACGGTAACGTGTTAATATAGCAAGATAATATAGCTACCTGGAGAGTGACGCATATACAGGATCAAATAAACCAAAGAACACAAATAACATACCTCTCCTCTTAAAAATAATACTTTCATGCTAGTGTGCAAGAAATAACAGGCACATGTAGAAAAAAAAAGGCTCGCCCCGAAATACGTCATGATCATGACGGACGCTGAACGGGAAATTTCGTATAAATTTGGACCAACTACGGTGCACCTAAGTCAACGTGCAGGGGCTCTCCGTCCCCGTCAAAGTACTCGGGAATGGAGACAAACCCACGCGCTTCAGATTGCATGAAGCGATGTGCCTAAAGCCTGTGGCTTAGCGAAATGTGGTAAACCATACTTCATTCAGATTACATGTAGCGATGCGCCTAAAGCCCGTGGTGCAGCGAAATGGGGTAACCCATACTTAGCGCCGTCACTGGCGTAACCAAGCAGGCTTGAACCCCCTTCTGCCTCCACACTCCCCCGGAAAAATATGTCTAGGCACCTGCCTAACACGGTAACCTACACCGTTAAGCGCAACCTTCCCTTCAGGCGAGAATCAACACCACTTGCAAATGCAGCTGAAAATATCTTTTTTTTCTTCTGTTGGATACTTTCGTCTAACGCTATCGAAATTATTTTTCTAGATAACTGCGCAGCAGACGTGACACACGGAAGGAACGGAACGGGACATACAAGCGCTCATCCGCCGTTCCATTGTCTGCTGCGCAATTTGCTAGAAGACGAAGCCATACACACTCGCCGAGCTTTCAACACTCGTTAGGCTAACGAGAAATGCAATTCCGAAACAACTCACCCGTTAGCGCTGAAGCTCACAAAAGTGGTGTCGAAGAAATGGCGCACCTTTCCATGTCAACCACGGCGTAAGACACCCGCTGGCCAAAATGGCGTCGAATCTCGACTTGAGCGTACGAACGCTGTCGACCAGACAGTGCGGCAATGGTACAGTACAGTCTGGTGCGATTTGAAGGTTATCTCGCGAGCGTCGACCGTCCAAGCATCCAGAGGCCCTGGCGGAACGTTTTGGAGAAATAAAAATCAAGATTTTGCTTTCTTTTCTCCCTAGTTGGCTGTTCTATGCTACGACAATCTCCCCGTCGACGAACTCGTCGCCCCCTTTCTCTCTATTCTAAGTGTTCCATTCGTTGCGATCAAGCGTGACTTGGTAGGCTGTTATCTTACCGCACGACAACAACGTTAGTGGGAAAGCTCTTGTCAACATTCATTTGAGTGACGTACTATGTCGAGCAAAATATAAGCATCGCATCGTAATACTGACTTCACTAGCCAATAGAATTGCGCCAAACGTTTTCGCACAGGGGTGTCAATGCTTCAATGCTGGATGTGACCCCAGACCAGATGTCGCAAGAAAATGCCTCGATGGCTTACATTATAGGAACACCGTGAGATTATTTATTTGGGAAGGTTTATGTCCCAGCGAAAGATTTCCCGTAGGCTGAGTCGGCCTCAGAAGACAATCAACCGCATTCTTCGAGGATTTTACCAGGAAAACCGCTTGGGAGATGCACCACACCAAAGGAGGCCTAAAAAAACAACTGAGGAGGAAGATGCCTTGATAATAGCTGCCGTGGTCAAAGACCCTTTCTCGACAACAAAGAAAATTAAAGAAGATCTTGGCCTTCCCCTCAGTATTTCGGCTATCCGAAGAAGACTTCGTGCTGCCGATCTGAAAAGCCACGTGGTGGCTAGAAAGCCGCTTTTGACCAGTGAACATCGAAGGAAATATTTGGACTTCGTGCGTCAGCACGAGCATTGGAGGGCTGCAGACTGGCAGCAGGTCATCTTCAGTGATGAATTGACGTTCACCTCTTGCTGGTGCGACTTCGTGTTTGGAGAGTCCGTGGCAGCGGTGAGGTTTATACTGCTTGTGTATCATTTCACACAGACAACGGTTCGGCACCGCTCTTAGGTTTAGGAGCGTACTCATAATCATCATAACCCGCAGCAGCATAACCCTGACTAACCTAACTGCAGCAACAGTCTCTCCCATACTACTCTAGATAACCCGGTCCTGTTGCCGACCATGCATGGCCCCGTAATTCACTCGAGCTTCCTAATCTCATCCGTCTACCTGATTTTCTGCTTGCCGAGCTGTGGTTGCCTTTTTTTGCAATCCACTCTGCTACCATTAATTACAATTGATTATCCTCCTCTCTCATTTCACGTTCGGCCCACTTCCCCATTTCGACTAGTCAGTAACTCACGTTTTTCTCTGACCCATTATGCCATTTTTGTGGCTCGACGAAAGGGTTTTTACATAGTTACCACGCTGTGAATGTTGTGCGTAGAAAACGGATTTATTGTTTTTATTGCAGGTACGAGCATGAAAACATTCGCAGTGTCGGTGCAAGCGGGCGTGTATCGGTCAACGTCTGGGGCGCAATAACATATGCCGGTCTGGGTCCGCTCTTCCGCATCCCCGGAAGACTTACGGCCGAAGTCTACGATGAGATCACCGACGATGTTCTCCTACCTTTCGCCATCAATGGACCATTTCCTGGCGGATGCTTTTATTTCCAACACGATGGCAGTCCTGTTCACAATGTATCCACAGTGCAAGAAAATTTAAATGCTTCTGGCATTGCACAGCTCTGCTGGCCTCCGTAAAGCCCTGACCTCAGTATCATCGAGAATGTTTGGGGACTAATGAAGGCCCGATTGGCTCGCGCCAATTTGACAAAATATGACGCAGACACTTTAAGGAAACATGTTGAGATGCAGTGGAATGCTCTCAAACAAGACCCTCATTTGGTGAAATCTCTGTTTGCTTCTATCCCGAAAAGGCTAAAAGACGTGAAAAAGAGCTCGGGTGGCATATCGATGTATTTAGTTGTAAGCACTAAATGGGCTGTAACAGTGAGTTTAGAGAGACCTGTGAGTTTTTTCGTCTCCAATAAAGAATGTTGGATATTATTCCTGTAGTGTCTGCAAAAAACATCTCATTTTCAGAAGTTCCTTTGTTATGATGATTAAAAAAAGTCATGCTCTCTCGTCCGCAAATCGCGATGCCCTGAGTCCCTCAAACTTCTAGACGACCATGAACCAAAAATAAAACTTGTTTGAAACAATCCTTCTTTCTATTTCTTTGTCAAATACGCCACTCTGCGAAACAAAAAGCAAAATTAAAACTGAAGAGAGCCCGCACCTTGTGTAGTCATCACGGGAAGTGTTTGCCACGGCAGCAGTGACGTAATGCACACGCTAGATGCAGCCTTCATGCCGTCCGATTACTGATAATAGCGAAGAATGCGTTGCATGAAATACCATCCCCTTCTATTATCGGAAGCCAGTAAAGAAAAAAAAGAAATAAAAAACACCTTCCTTGGACGGGAGTGACCGCAGTTTCGGGAACAGCAAGAAAGAGTGAGGGAAGCTTGCCTACTGCTTGCCTCTCCTGAAAAAAAAAAAGAATTCTGGGCCGTGGCACTGTTCTCGCTCTTGGTCGACGCTCGCGCGATTACCTTCATATCGCCCCCGACTGTGTACATCCATTACCTGGCGAAAGCATCCGATGTCTATCGCAGACCCGACGAACTTTCCAAGATGAGACAGGTTTATCGGGTTCATCTCCGGTAACTATAGCAACCGGAGCATTGCCTGAACTACGAAATCTACACCGCTACTTTAAGCGACTGAAAAACGGTCGAAAACTTATCGACAGCTTTGGTCAGGTGAGCCGAGTTGGACACGTGATCGCCTATCGCAGAATCCGATTTTCGGTGGACACCACGATTGCGATAACATGAGAATATATCTTTTCGGTGTCGGTGCTTCGTTGTGGCTACGAAAAAAGTGCTACCGCCATTTCCCTTACGGGCGCGGGTCGTCTCTGCTTTGAAGTGTGGCAGCTTGGGCTAGTTGGTATGGCATAACGATAGTTATAGCGCGAGAACAAAACGACGACACAGACACAAGAAGTGTTTTTCGTGTCCTCCTTGTCTGTGTGTCGTCGTTTTCTTCTCGCGCTATAACTATCGTCTCTGCCTTGTTTGGGCGAAGCCACTTGCGAAGGTTCTGACCAAGTAAATAAAATTGGAGTGAGCTTAAATTCCCCAAATGCTGAGAAGTTTACGAGGAAGGACCTGGTAAAGTTCTCTGGAAAATTCGCTCTTCTATGGTCCTTTATCCGTGATCACATCAAGTACACGGGCCTTAAAACTTTTCTTTGACGATGGTACCGTCGCAGCACTTAACAATTGCATCCATGGTCTCACACAGCTACTTCAGAGTTCAAGGTAATAATAATAATTGGGTTTCAACGTCAAAAAACCAACACAAAATCACCATAGACGCCGCCAAAGATGGCTACGGAAATTGCGACAACCTAAGGTTTTCTAAGTGTCTCTAAATCTAAGCACACGATCTTCAAGGATTTTCGCTACCATCGTAAGTGCGCCGCCGGCGCCCAGACTCATTATCGAGACCTGCGGGTCAGCTGCCAATTGCTTTAATTACTAGACCACAGTGGTGGGTCAGAAGTCGAGGTTGCAAACTCATATTGGTGCAGTTTTATTTGGTTCAACATTGAGAGTATGCGCATTCTTTCGCCTTAAATTTTCAGTCTGTGTGCAAGGCACATAAAAGAGCCTGCTACAACATCTCAAACAGGATGATATAATTATTGTGTTGGTAAAGTTATTCGCACTTTCGTAACGTACCGATATGCGCATAAAATTGGAATTAAAAGCGGCGTGGTAGAAAAACTGTGGCTGACATTTCCTGAGCCTGGAGAACACAGATGACAAAATGAAAAAAAAAAACATATGACACAGTTTGCATTTTAATGTACGTGTCGCATTCCGCCACATATACTTTCTCAAAAGCCTTTGCAGGACTAAAAAGTATTGGTCGCGTAGCGTTTCGCACTGTGAAAGAGTTGTTACCATCATCATCATCATCATCAGCCTGACTACGTCCACTGCAGGACAAAGGCCTCTCCCATGTTCCGCCAACTAACCCGGTCCTGTGCTTGCTGCTGCCAATTTATACCCGCAAACTTCTTAATCTCGTCAGCCCACCTAACCTTCTGTCTCCCCCTAACCCGCTTTCCTTCTCTGGGAGTCCAGTTAATTACCCTTGACGACCAGCGGTTATCCTGTCTACGCACTACATGCCCTGCCCATGTTCATTTTCTCTTCTTGATTTCAACTATGATATCCTTAACCCCCGTTTCTTTCCTAATCCACTCTGCTCTCTTCTTGTCTCTTAAGGTTACACCTACTATTTTTCTTTCGATTGCTCCCTGCGTCGCCCTCAATTTAAGCTGAACCCTCTTTGTAAGTCTCCAGGTTTCTGCTCCGTAGCTAAGTACCGGCAAGATGCAGCTGTTATATACTTTCCTCTTGAGGGATAATGGCAATCTACCGGTCATAATTTGAGAGTGCTTGCCAAATGTGCTCCACCCCATTCTTATTCTTCTAGTTACTCCAATCTCGTGTTTGGCTCCGTGGTTATTACCTCTCCTAAGTAGACATCGTAATTTACAACTTGAAGTGCACTATTACCTATCTCGAAGCGCAGTTTTTTTTCGCGAGGTTGTTGTACATTACTTTCGTTTTCTGCAGATTCATTTTAAGACCCACCTTTCTGCTCTCCTTGTCTAACTCCGTAATCACGAGTTGCAATTCGTCCCCTGAGTTACTCAGCAATGCAATGTCATCGGCCAAGCGCCGGTTACTAAGGTACTCTCCATTAACTCTTATCCCTAACTGTTCCCATTCTAGGCTTCTGAAAACCTCCTGTAAGCAAGCGGTAATAATAGCATTGGGGAGATTGTGTCCCCCTCCCTTACACCCTTCTTGATTGGTATTCTGTTGCTTTCTTTATGATGCACGATGGTAGCAGTTGATCCCCTGTAGATTTCTTCCAGGATGTTTATATATACTTCATCGACGCCCTGATTCCGCAGTGTCTGCATGACGGCTGATATTTCTACTGAATCAAACGCCTTCTCATAATCTATGAAGGCTATGTATAGTGGTTGGTTATATTCTGAGCATTTCTCTATTACCTGATTGATAGTATGAATGTGGTCGATTGTTAAGTAGCCTGTTCGAAATCCCGCTTGTTCCTTTGGTGGATTGAATTCTAATGTTTTCATTACTCTGTTAGCAATTACCTTTGTAAATAGCTTGTACCCTACAGAGAGCAAGCTAATCGGTCTGTAATTCTTCAAGTCCTTGTCATTTCCTTTTTATGTATTAGGATGATGTTAGCGTTCTTCGAAGACTCTGGTACTCTTCCCGTCAGGAGACACCTCGTAAACAGGGTGGCTAGTTTTTCTTACACAATCTGTCCTCCATCTTTGAGCAGATCTTATGTTACCTGATCCTCACCAGCAGCTTTGCCTCTTTGCTTGCTCTCCAAAGTTTTTCTGACTTCTTCTATCATTACTGGTGGCGTGTCATCTGGCTTACTGCTAGTTCTTATAGTATTAAAGTCATGGTTCTCCCGGCTACTGTAGAGATCTCTGTAAAACGCCTCCGTTATTTCAACTATCCTATCCATATTGGTAGTTATTTTGCCTTCTTTGTCCCTTAGTGCATACATCCGATTTGTGCCTATCCCAAGTTTCCTATTCACTGCTTTGACGCTTCCTCCGTTTTTCAGAGTGTGTTCAATTCTCTTCATGTTATACCTTTTTACATCGAATACCTTACGCATCTTTATTAACTTTGAAAGTTCTGCCAGTTCTAATTTGTCTGTTGTACTTGACACTTTCATGCTTTGACGCTTCTTAATGAGATTCTTCGTTTCCTCGGAAAGCTTGCCAGTGTCCTGTCTAACTACCCTGCCTCCAACTTTCACTGCACACTCCGTAATGATACTCGTCAGATTATCATTCATTGTATCTATGCTAAGGTTGGTTTCCTCGCTAAGAGGCGAGTACCTGTTCTGAAGTGAGACTCTGAATTCCTGTACTTTCCCTGTCAGTGCTAGCTCATTGATTGGCTTCTTGCGTATCAGTTTCTGTCGTCCCTTCCTCAAGTATAGGCGAATTCGAGACCGTACCATTCTATGGTCACTGCATCGTACCTTGCCAACCACTTCCACATCCTGAACGATGCCTGGGTGTGCACTAATTATAAAGTCTATTTCGTTCTTATTTTCGCCATTAGAGCTCCTTCATGTCGACTTGCGGTTTCCTCGTTTTAGGTAGAAGGTATTCAAAATCCGTAAATTATTGCGTTCTGCGAATTCTACTAGTTGCTCTCCTCTGGCGTTTTTAGTACCGATTCCTTAATCTCTTACTGCCTGGTCTCCAGCATGCTTCTTCCATACCTCTGCATTAAAGTCTCCCATCAGTATTGTATACTGTGTTTTTACCTTACTAATTTCCGATTCCACGTCTTCATAGAAGCTCTCAACTGAAGCGTCATCATGGCTTGATGTAGGCGCGTAAGCCTGCACCACCTTCATCTTGTATCTCTTATCCAGTTTAATCACGATACCTACCACCCTTTCATTAATGATATAGTAATCCTGTATGTTGCCAGCTATGTTTCTGTGAATTAAAAACCCCACTCCCAGTTCTCTTCTGTCAGCCAATCCCCGATAGCAAAGGACATGCCCATTCTGTAGCACCGTATAGGCCTCATTTGTCCTCCTAACCTCACTGAGCCCTATTATATCCCAATTAACACCCTCTAGCTCCCCGAACAGTACAGCTAGACTTCCCTCACTAGATAAGGTTCTAGCATTAAACGTTGCCAAGTTCAGGTTCCAATGGCGGCCTGACCGGATCCATAGATTCTTAGCAGCCTCTGCTGCGTTGTAGATCTGACCACCACCGTGGTCAGTTGCTTCGAGGCTGCTGGGGATTGAGGGCCGTGAGTTATTTGGCGTATGCATGTGGGGGGTAGGGGCCAGATACTGCACCAGGGTGGCCAATCCTTCTCTGGTGAGAGACTGCGTTACCGGCGGTGCTAACCGGTGAGGCCGCACCCCAGGCATCGTAATGCAGTTCCATCACCACGCGGATTTTTTTTTATCCGGTTGGGAACTGCGTGGCACCGCGATTTGAACCACGGAGCTTTTGCATGCAAGGCGGTTGCTCTAACTACTACGTCATCGGTGCTCCCATTTGTTGTTACCATTTAATTATTATTTCCGAGACGACAGACAAAACTTTATTCAGTGCCACAGGATCACTACCTCAAGTAGGTAGAGCGATGGGCCGCTTCCACGTCGGAACGGGTAGACCGAACCTCACGGCCGCGTCGTTGGTCTTCTGGGCAGCCCTAAGTTGATTTGCAAGTTTTGAGCTCCTGAGCGCGGCGCTCCATTCGCCATCGGTTATGGCCGGATAATTGCGTAATGAGAAGCACTGCCAGAGCATGTGGTCTAACGTAGAGTTTAGAAACACTCATGGTAGATGAAAGCAGCCAAAGTATTGGTCATATTTAAGAATGGTGATGCTATATTGGCCAAACATGTCGCAACGTTATGGGCTTTCCACAATCCAACCTTCTTAAGGGTCTGCTGTTGTTCCAAATCTTGGCTGCTGTTTACCTTACTCGTTTAAAAAAAATCGCGAAAAATTCGCCACACACAGACATGAAGGAAACAGGAAGAAACCTTTCTGTACGTTGAAGTGTTTTCTCGTTTTTTTAAAAACAAATATTTGGATAAACCCTCCTAACTGTCCATGCTAGTGGTTACTTTTGTAGAGGGCGCCGGTTATTGCAGAGAAAATTTCGCTTAAGTGCATGTTAAGCATGTGCTTTTGTAGTAGGCACTACACATTGGGTGCAATTTCGCACCCAGATATTCTCGATTGCCTGACTTTACAATCAGCCGTGCTCATTGTCGGTTACTCTATACCCATGCTTTTTAAGTTTCAGTGATGAAAAATGTTCTTGGCTGTGGGGAGCGTCAGTATACTTTCAACATTGACCACGTCAAATTTGTTTTCAGTGCCTCATCAGTGACGTTGTCCATGCCACCGACGTGAACCACACCAATTATTTACTGCAATTCTTGAGCCTATACGAAAACAAAACCTAATGTGTAATTTGAGCCCCCGGATACTTATGCTTTGACATTGCAATATAGTTTTGAAAAAAAGTGAGAGGGGACGTGTGTTCTTGTGAAGCACTGCATCACTTTGTTGCTACCCCTACTGCTTGTTCAAAAAGCGCTGCTCGTCTCGCATTCGATCATCTAGAAGCAAGTGTTTAGGTGAGCAAAGGGCTGTGATTTGTCTGTTTAAAGAATAATCTCTTATGCACAATACTCTTTGCGAATTCATTATTCAAGCTCAAGAAAGAGAGAGCGTATATATTGGCTTCCTAAACAACAAATGTATTCAATGTCACGCTGCAGATTTGTCAGTCAATCATCTTCCAATGGATGTCAAGATACTGTGCCTTGACTGGCAATGAGCTAGCTGACGCTTCAGCACAAGCTGCTCCGTGTAACAGCACCGTATACGTTAAAACTTAACACTAGTGATGTTATGTGATCTTTCTGATGACATCGCTTATGAGAGAGCGCACAACTTAGTGGTCTGACGCAGACAATTCACATTGGTGTCTGTGAGATGTAGACCTTCGCATGGCTTCTACCATCCCGATAAAACGAAGCGAAGTCACGCTAGTTTGTTACGCCCGATTTATATAGTCCTCGCATTCACTAGACGGTACGCACTCGTTATCCGCTGTGCAGGCAGCCTGAACTCAGAGCGCTGTCGATTGGATGATGCACTAATCGATCTATTGTGTGACTGTCCTCTAGGTGTAACCGAACAAAACATGCTGGCTTCAACGTTGTTGTCAGGCATCGGTGTAAAAACTCTCCGTGGAGCTAAGTTATTCTCCATAGTGTATGATAAGACGTAAACAGGACTTACCTAAAGTGGAGAAAAAAAAGTGAACAATTCTGATAGGACACACAAGGTGAAGAAGACACGACAACATGGCTTCACCTTGTGTGTCTCGTCAGAACTTTGCTTTCTTTTTTTTACTGCAGTCAGCATGAATCAACTAGTTTAAGCCGGAAGCCTAGCAACATCTGCAGCAAGACCATTTATAAAATTTCTGCGGAGTATTGCCCCGAACACCAAGTTTTAGAAAAAACACGGTGTTAACTGATTATTGTACACACGCAACCCTTCTTTCTGTCTCTTCATCGTCGTCATGACTTTCCTCCTTTTCCGTTTTCGCATGTGCAAGGTATTAGATTAGAGTACAACAGTTCAGGCCGATCGTTCTGCCTTCTAACAAACGTGCTCTGTCACTTGCAGCAACAATTTCCGTTTGTCCCAGACGAGATTTGTGGAAGTTTTTCGTCATACCGTCACAGCAGCAGGAGAAGTTATGAACGAAAGAAATAAGATGTCGTCTATGAGCAGGAATAGAGTTTTTGTTTGTTAAAAGACGAGTGCAAGATTTAGCTCTTGTTTCATGTGCACATATTTGCATTATATTTGGTCTTCTTTATGTTCGAGAGGCATGTCGCAAGCGTCAAGTGTGACGTCCTCAACTATTCCTTATATTAGCGCTTAGTAAATTCCGCCAGAGGTCTCATTCACACGACATACATAAATTTATCAAATCGATGGTAATTTGGCATTTGCATTTATCAAACAATTGATTTAGATACAGAGGCTGCGTAGCAGGCGTTTGCACAGATATTGTTGTGAATAATTGAAATGTCACCAGGTTTAGATGGCAATAAATGTTGCATTTGCGAACAGCTGCTTTATCGACGTAAAATTTCCCACGTGTAGCTTCTATTAGAGACGACGCTCGTATGACTCATCAGCAGGCTTTTCTTTTTTTCTCCCAGCTTTGTCGAGGCCATATGCAGAATAGAAAAACGAAGCACAATAATTACCCTTTTATAACACGTAATGCTTTCAGCTTTTGAAGCCATCTTTTTGAGAGCTGTTCTTGTCGAGGAATGAAATGATACGTGCGATTATTTTTAGCTACGCCGATGGTACATCTTTGCCATCGCGTCGCGATAACAATGAATGGCAGTGGAAGTGTTTTTCAGAAAACCTTGATATTTTAGTGACATAGTTGAATCACAAAGACAAATGTGACAGAAAAAATTTTTCAAATAATCAAAAATCTGCATAAATATCAACAGTGTTTTCTGATGCATAACTCTGCATGTTTCTCAGTGTGAATTCAGTTACTACACCCTATAGATCACGTGCTTGAACGCAGGTTACTCCTTTTCGCAATACTATAGTCATTGCCATCATCAGCGCATTTTAAGGCTGGTGCACACCGGCGACTAGCAGTGGTCTCGCGACCATTTGCGACTGGCGACCAAAAAGCGACTCATGTTCACACCAGCAGACGCTGCATGCGAGTGACCGGAAGTCGCAAACCGGAAAGTCACATCCGGATCTCGTTATCAGCGAGAACTATGGGCCGAGTGCGCCGCATTTGTTGTTTTTGTCCGCTCTCGCACAGCGTTCCCAGCAGCCTCAAGAAGTTTATTTCAAGCGAAGAACAAGAGATTGTCATGGCGCTGATGTGCTATGCCATGGTGTAAGCGCTGGCTGCACAGAAGCCTCCAAAGAAAAACAAGCCGGTGGTGGATGGGACCATCCCTTCGCTCGAGAGAGTTGGCTGGCCGTGCAAGCGCCTATTTCCCGAGCTGCGCTGAGATGACGTGAAGTATTTCCGATAGTGGCACGTATTCAGAAACTCTCCTCGAGTTTAACTTGACTTGCCACAGCCTTCAAGCAGCACGTGGTGTCTTTAGGCGGTGCCAAGGCATGAAGCCCAAACGCGTTCCAAACGCTCTGCATTGAAGGCGGTTGGAGGTCAAGTTCAAAACAAAAAACGATTCTGAACACGGGGGAAAATATTGCAGAATTATTTTCTCTTAATTTGACGGTGTTTAGATTATTGCGAATGCCGCTACGTGAATTCGACATTGTGCTCGAGCTGCTGCGCCCCGCCTTCTCCAAGCCAAGTACTCCGTGGTGGCCATGGTGCCACAGACTCAGAGGAACGAACTCGTTTGTATACATGGTAGGGGGCCCGCGCAACAACAACAACAACAAAAAAATCACCCTGAATATACAGAAATGCTGGCGTCACTTCTCGGCATCGCTGATTGGTTCCAGCAGCTTTGCGACCATTTGCGACTGTTGGCGACTGTTTGTGACTAGTCGCAAATGGTCGTGCGACCGCTGCTAGTCGCCGAAAGAAACCATTTTTACTCCCGTTGCGCGCTTTCGCCTCTCGTGATATTCGTTAACCCATTTTGTTTCTAAGCAAGCTAATGCCGCTTTATGACTGAAAATTTAGAAATGCTGTCGTGCGATCATCCTCGGCTGCACCTACCACATCTTGGTATTCATTGCGTCATCATGAGTGCCCGTGGGTTAACTGTTCCTGTGGCATCACTTAAACAGGCCCATTTAAATCCTCATATTTTCATTACAAAACAAATATCTATCTATCTATCTATCTATCTATCTATCTATCTATCTATCTATCTATCTATCTATCTATCTATCTATCTATCTATCTATCTATCTATCTATCTATCTATCTATCTATCTATCTATCTATCTATCTATCTATCTATCTATCTATCTATCTATCTATCTATCTATCTATCTATCTATCACAGTATACATCCGGGCGCTCTTGTGGTTGCCTCCTTAACTTGGTATAAACCTATATTACCGTAGTAAGGCATGAGCTTGTGACAAACACGAATAAAAATCTTTTGACATGAGTAACATGACCTGCATGTTGTGAACGCCATGACGTCATTTGTCTCCCTCACGCGTGGCCCATACACCCTACCGCGACCTATAAAATGCACGTATCTAATACAGGTAATTCACACTTGTATCGCATGACTCAGAAAGCCGCAAGCAAGCGCTGATCAAGCTCGGAAGAATACGCCAATCACCGCAACTTAAGATACCAAGTCATCGCTTTGATAAGGGTATGCTCTTACGTGGGACTTTAAGCTGCCTATTATATGCCAGTAGAACATGGGTGAGCCAATCGCTCTGCTTAACTACTTCATTCGTTAGATATCCCGAATCTTTTACTTTAGTTACCACGGTAACCTTGAAATCGCTAGTAAAGAATATTACCACACACGTATCAGTACATCTTCAATGATGTTGAGTGAAGTTCTTTTTACTGAGTGAATGATAGCGAAATGTCACACTTCTGCTAGACCACGTAGAGCACCGTCTGCACCATACTCATTTTGAGTTTTAATTTCTCGTCACATATCCAAACGCGGGAGGTCCCTTCTGTGTGACTTGCTTTTATTTGGCGTGTGAGACAGTATCGGAGAAACGTTCGAATAGAAATATGGCAAATATTTCATCTAATATCTGTCATTACGTGATTGTATCTAAAAATTTAACTCCTCGTCCTAATATGAATCCCACCTTCCTTTTGAAAACGAATCTCCATTATTTTGGAAAAATTTCAGGAAAGTTACTCTTCAAGACTTTACCTTTGCCGTTATTCATTTGGAAGAATAATGCTACCTTATGTAGAAACAAAAAAATTTCTATAGTATTGCAATTATACAGATAAATATTCTTTTCTCGCCCCGCCGCTGTGGTCTAGTGGCCAAGGTACTCGGCTGCTGATTCGCAGGTCGCGGAATCGAATCCCGGATGCGGCGGCTGCATTTCCGATGGAGGCGGAAACGTTGTAGGCCCGTGTGCTCAGATTTGGGTGCACGTTAAAGAACCCCAGGTGGTTGAAATTTCCTGAGCCCTCCACTACGGCATCTCTCATAATCAAATAGTGGTTTTGGGATGTTAAACCTCACATATCAATCAAATAATCTTTTCTCTTCTTGTTCTTCTGAGAGAACAACCTGATCTTGCGAGCCCGTTTGTCATACAAAATATGGCCGATCATGACTGTTTGAACACATGTTTTAAAGGTTGGGTCAGCAAATTTTTCATAATTACGCACATCACAGCATAATTTTTTAAGTGACTCAGTTCTTTTAATAATTGCCCCGCATACTGCAGAAAGAGCTATCGTCATGATAAAACTTAATTTTGAAGCTTCTTTGATTTAGAAATCTTTAACAACTGTGCTTTAAAAAATCTTAAAACAAATTTGATTATTACAACTAAGAGTTCGTGAGGCTTTTTCTTGTTCACACTGAGCACTACTATTGCATATTACCTTTGCATAGAGTGTAATTCTACAAGAACTTGACTCAAAATGTGACTTAGCACATCAAAAAAGTGTATTTTAATATGGTAAACTAACTTTGGCCTTCGCTTACTTTATCAGCAAACTTACATATCAGACGTGCGAAAGCTAAGAGCATTAAAGCTTGCCATATGTTAAAATACTTGGTCATACTGCAGATGAACATAGACTTTTTGCGGCGATATATTTGTGAAACCCATTACTTATAACTGACAAGTGTACAATTAACCTTTAAAGAAAAAGCTTCCCACTGTTCCAGATTCGGAAGCCGTAACAGAGCATTTCTAGGCTTTGACAGCGTATAGATGACGTAGTTTGGAATTTATGCTTACTCAGCGAAAGACATTTTAGTCTGTACTTTCCGACTCTATTCATTTGGCCCTACAGTTAGTCATCAAGTCTAAGAGAGTCTTTCTTAGTATTGGTAAAGGTCATAATACCAATATCTCAGTGAAGGCGGTACTGATCACGAAAATAACCAAAGCGATGTGAACCGATCTGAACGATGCCACGGGATTACTTCAGTGAAATGGAATTTCACCAGAACAATGACTGCATCACATGTAACGACGCGGTAACATGAAAAGGGTGAAGGCAGAGACATAGTGTAAAGAGTGATGCATTTTATTGTACATTTCACAGCTTTTTCATAACGAACGAGTCACATTATTAATATTCTCATGTCAACCAGCTACAAGTAACAAAGCTGTTTAACCACAGAATTATATATAAAAAGAACTTGCTCGCGGAGTTCTGCGAGACGTTGCTACAACTTGACTGACCCGGTTCTATACGTTTCGCATATATTCTAATATGAATCCAGCCATTTTACTTTTCCTTATCGCATACATCTCATCTACTCGTGCTTACTACTATTACGGTCCATACTCGCAATACGGGGAATACGAGCAATACGACCTATACCCACCAGGTAGGCCTCTTGCTTCCTTCTCCAGCGCTTGTCCTGATTCCTTCTCTTGTGTGTTTCCTTTTGTGCGCTGCCCACTATGGATAAGTTCCAACTCGCCCGCCTTTCGGTGCTACAACAGGCCTCTTGAATAGGTGTGCACGCGGAAAACCTTGGTTGGTCGCACTGTGTCAGGTGTAAGGAGATGTGAGATGTAGAAGCTGTTTCTGTCTTTTGTAGGCAGTAACGAAGGTGATAGCAGAGTGTAGAGACAGATATCTGGGAATATATTGGCAGAAGCATCGAGAGAAAATCTTGTGTCTGTTTTAAAGATATTGTTTAGAGACAGATATCTGGGAATGCCTTGGCACAAGCATCTAGAGAAGCTGTTGTGTCTGTTTTAAAGATGTCCAGTCCAGGACTTTGGTAATGTTGGATTGATTGATTTGTGGGGTTTAACGTCCCAAAACCACCATTTGATTATGAGAGACGCCGTAGTGGAGGGCTCCGGAAATTTTGACCACCTGGGGTTCTTTAACGTGCACCCAAATCTGAGTACACAAGCCTCCAACATTTCCGCCTCCATCGGAAATGCAGCCGCCGCAGCCGGGAATCGAACGGTAATGTTGGAGTCGTCTAAAATTATACGTCTATGGCTCTGGTTCAAGTGACAGGTTTTGTAGGAAACACGTAACCTGCATGCATAACTCTTCGTAAGGGGAAAGAAAATTATCTGTACGGCTAATAAAGTAAGATTATCTGATGAAGTAGATCGAAAAGTTTTGTGTGCTCAGCTGGGATTGGTAGAACCTCTAGCAAAGCAGATCAACACCACGCCCTTCTTCTACGTGGCACCTGTAGCGCGCTACACAGGTTTAACGCGAGCAATGCAACATATCTCATGAACAAATCCAGAAACTTACTTTGGTTATTCTACAAACAATATATTCTCTACAGTTGCACTATTGGGGTTTAATCACAAAACAGCCGTATTGTTCGCAAGGCTTTTCGTTTAATTTAGTTTGGGAAAATGTCCTTCTTTTAGATCTGAAGGGCATACTATGCCGATTGTAACAGTTTTCGTCCGATCATTTGAGTGATAATTGTTTCATGCAACATCAGTATGCTCGATATGACACTGCAGAATGGTTATGTCGGAGCTCCTTTCGATAAACCTCGCGAAACTGCTAGACTTTTCTGGAACGTTGTAGAAAGCCCTTCTCCTGTGGTGCGAGTGAAACAACTGGAGAGGAGAGCTAAACGTGTACTTTTATTTGGCGGCCCCTTCTCTCCTCGCGTCGCACTGCGGTAGTAATAGGCGAGTTTGTCCAGAAACGTACACGAGCGCTCGTTCTTCGCAGGTGCGTCATGAATTGACAGTGGTGTCGTTGTCTGTAGTAGCAGAAGTGGTGTCCAGTGCGGAGAATTTCGCATGTTGTGTTGAATTTTAATATGTATGTCTGATGACAAAGTAACAAAAAAGAAGGTTTGCGACTCGTCAAGAGTTTTGCCTTTGTGGTGCAAGCATTACACATTATGCGAGTCCAGACATCTATGTCATCAGCGTATTCTTAGATAAAATAGCTTCTATATCTTCTGAGCAGAAGAAAAAAGGGGATCTTAGAACATAATTCTTTCAAGTCAGAAAACGTTATTTCAGTCAGTCCGCTACAGAAAAAAATACCAATCATTAAGGAGTGGCTTTCATTTACCGTTATAAGCAACCGTAATATTGATGCGCGTCTGTTTATAGGCTTTACGCAAAGGACATGACTACTTTGAGTGGACTATTCTAGGAACATGCAGAAATATGCCTGTTCATGTCTATGTTTATTCTCAAGGAACTTAAGGACATATACGGGAAAACTCTCGGGGAAAGTTTGCCCGAGAGAATGTTTCTCTCGAGCTTGGGAATTGTGCTTTCTAGTACGTTGAATGAACAGAGGTCAATGAAGCGGTGAACAGAGAATGAAGCGAGCACGCTCCCTTGGCCCAAGCGAAGAAGGATACGTATACTAATGCCTAAAAGACTCGCTCCGCCACGACAAACGCTCCTTTCAATGTACATGAAAGGACAACGACTTTTACTTGTCTCAAAAAAGAAGAGATAAAATTGAGTAATACCACAGCTCTGCGTATCGTGAAATTTTTTTCAACAAAAACAATGATTGTGTCCATCCTTAGCTTATTTTAGTTACCTCAATTGGCATGCAAAGTCACAAAATCGCCCTCTTGGGCCGCTTTAGGTTTTACATTTTACTGCGATAGCAATGATATGGACACTCTCGGCGGGATTTTGCTGCCGGCGTCGGTGTGGACGTGGGCTTCGATGTCATGCACCGTATATTAATACGTATCGTTATATATGAAAACGCAAGAAAGAAAACAATTTCCAGAAAATAGACTCCGGCGTGCGAAATAAAACGTGGGACCTCCGCGTCGTCAATGCGTGACTTCTACTGAGCCACCGAGAGGTACCTCCTTCAACGTTCAAACGACAGGCTATTCATATCTACCACTTACTGCTGTTGGCGGGCATCTGGGGGGCATCGTGTTTTCAGTATTATCAGCAAGATGTCGCAGTAAGCGCACGGTGGCCTTCATCTCTCACGCGTACTTTGGCCCGCGTAGAGAATAAGGGGGTGTACGCTCGATCGCACGCCCTTATCTTGCATAGGGAAGAATCGTACATCTTGGCTAGTCTTCGAGTTTTGTCGGTACGATTCTGTTATAGTTACCGGGCGCACAAAGGTAACTGCAATCGTTGCACAGCCTCCATTTCCGAGAAGGGCGCACTTCTAAGACACAGCGAAGTAACAACTGACACGCTTATTCATGTTAATATGTACCTGTGAGTACGTTTCGTGCGTCTTTTCGCGATGCACGAGAAAGACGGGGCACGTCTCGGCCTGCTTACCATTGTGCGCGTTACCTTTCAATTTGTTGCTATCACGTTCATTGCTTCGTCTTTGCGGTAAAGCTGTGGCTTTTTTTTAGACATCTGAGACGCGAAGCGGTGCAACCCTGACCCTGCGGTGCTGCGACTTCGGCCAAACATCTACAGCGCTTGTTCACCCCGCCACTAGGGTCACCCGAGTGTCACTCAGACACGAGTGACCCGTTAAGAAGGCCTTACGTGGTTTTTGCCTGCTTGCCGTTGACGTATTCGCTCTAGTCTGGCTAGGATGCCAAAATGGGTGTGCTCACGACAGAGGGTGACACCTTTAATTCTTGGCTGTCGAAAAGAGTAGAAAGGCGAAGCGAGAATATGATGCTAGATTAATCGTGTAGCACTCTACCCCGTAACTTCATTATCACATGGCTTATTCGGATTATGTTTGGCCGGATGTACACACTGCACGAATGCAGAAAATCGACTCATCGCATATTTTAAATCTTTGCTTGTTTACTGGTCTTTTAAGCTAACCTCTTGCGTATGGCACTTTCTGTACCTCATCTGAATTTGAAACATGCACGTGTAGAGATCCCGCCCTAAAACAGACACATAAAATAACGTCATGTTAAGGCTCTCAATATGCCTTTTTTAATGTAGCGTTTGCCTCAACGTTTGCTATCAAAATAACGCTTGTTTAATTTTCTTACGCAATGCAAAAACGAACACTCGTAAATATTCAATTCGAAGACGAAATATGACATTTGTTTTAAAAGATATTTCCGATATCATCTAGAAAATGAGCTCTTAAAAATGGGCGTATAAGTATGCTGTATTAAGGGGAGATTGTTCAATGTACAGTATTCTGCAGACTCTCTGGTCTGCAGTCACTAAAAATTATAATTCAAGCTTTTCAACGTGAACAGATTTTCTGGAAACATAGCATTAACGGTAAGGACATGGAGGCCAGTAACACTGTTTATAAGTGTTTCCTGGTGTGATCTCTTTTGTAGACTCAGATTATCAGTGGTCACTGCCGGAAGTGGGTCATGGTGTGACTGTAACCGCAAGAGTTCTTTATGATTCTACACTAAAGTCAACAGGCTCATCGGAAAACGAAGTCACTGAAGATGAAAAGGCGCCAACTCTTGAGGATTTTAAGAAACTTTTCGAACAGGTGAGAAAAGCGAAGCTTTGTTTTCTTTACAATTTATGTGCACGAAACAAGGTTATACGCAGAAATGTATTATGTTTGTTTTATATAATGTATTATTATAATGTTTTATTATAATGTTTTATTATAATGTATTATAATGTATTAGGTTATGTTATAAAATGTGAACTCTGATGACTGATGTATTGCTGTTAACCGTCGCGAAGACCAAGTGGGACGCCACGACGTCATATTTACGGGTGTCCTGTGGTGCATGACATATAGAAAAAAAAGAGCAATATATCAAGGTTGTTATGAAGCTCGAACTTTTTGTGCCAGGTGTGCGTGATATACACAAACACCTTTAAAACGTCACTTCGAGACGTGGATAGTATGTTAAAATGAACTGCGTGTCAAGCTGTGATATAAAGCGGGGAAGACTGATGCAAATATATCCAACGAAGATTGTTATTGACAAAACTTTGAAATTAGTTTGAAAATCGTTCATTAAATGTCCAGACCTTTCTCCTTGAAAGCTTTTCAAGTGCAGAGGTTTCACGCAGTTTTTGTGGAGCTTTGGGAAATTTTCAAGGTAGAGAACACCAGGAAGAAATGGAGTGAGTCCGCTGGGAATTGGCATCATACTTATTATTTTGAGTTTGCCAATGAGGCTTCACGTAACCGTCATTGAAGCCAGTAGTATAAAATGTTGGGTATTTTTGTCCTATAACAATATTATAACTATGAAAGACGTTGTAATTAGGGCACCGGACATTTCAACCACCAGGGGTTCTTTAAGCACTAAATATTCGTTATGAAAATGTAACCAATATTTTGAAACAAATTCAGTGCAGCGTTCAGTTGAGCCCACTGTCAACACCAGGGCCAAACACTTCAGCTTTCGTTGGCTAACCATTTGTACGGATTGCTGTGGCGTTGATTTTTCATCTGCTTCAGCCGAGTTCTTCGCCCCCTCGTTTGCGTTTACCAGCAGGTAAAACTTACGATACCTGGGAATACGTTATCGATTAGAACTAGATGCAACACGTGACGTTGATTGCAAAAACACTTGAAGAGTGTCTGTAGAATTGCAAGTGCAATAAAACATTTCAATACACCCGTTCTACGCAGCATTCACAACTTGTGCTAAAATTTTCAAAATCTATTAGGTGAAACATTTGTTAACTCTACTGTTTATCAACATGACCACTTTTTCGAAAGAGAACAAAAGAAAATATTGTAGACCTTTGCAAACACGCCAGCCAGTACAGTGTGCCGCAACCTTCCCGCGGTAAAGTAATATATGGTTATAAGCTTCCTTTCACACGTAGGGCGAAAAAGCCATGAATCTCTCAATTGAATTGATATAGTTGTTCTGCTGCATAATAACATGAGATGGTGCTGCTGCTTTATTTTTATTTATTACGCACTGCAGTCGGAACTATAGTTTCTAGTGTATACATTTGTATATATAATATGTCAGCATTTTCTTTTCAGGTTGAGGCCTTTTTCCACTCTCTGTCAATAATGATTAAAATCGAAGTAGTAAGTGTTGACCAGGTAAGTCTAAAATTAAAAACGTTCTGAATTGCCCCTCATTAAGAAATGTCTGCTTCGCACAATATATGATTTCTGAAACAATGGGAAAAATACAACGCTGTACCTTGTCGGAGCGGAGCTAGAGGAAACGTTCAGCTAGAGCAGTAACAGAAATTTTGGGCGATGACAATTTAGTGCTACGGATTCATAATAGCTACATAGTGCGGCTGTTGTGTACAAACTAAAAGCGACAAATAAATGATATATTGCAAGGAAGAATGATCTCATGTCTACCACTGGCTTAAATTTTTAAACCACCCCACGTGTTGTCTCATTTTGGGTGAATACAGTCTAGTTGTCGTCAAAGGATGCGCATCAACCACATTGTCGGGTATTACTTTCTAAACTCGACTACAACATCATTCGTGGTATTTCTCTTGCGCTCACGAAGGCTTATGTTCGCACGCCCCCTGATTGAGCCTGAGTCGGTAGCACTGCAGGTAAACGGAATACGAAACCTTTTTGGCGAATCAGCAATCTATCCTTGTGTTGAATTGTATATCCCAGTACCCGGTGCCTACATGCCGCTTCCATTTCATCCTTTGCGGTTGAGAGTTTTGTTGCACTGTTTAAAACCATATTATTGCCTTATATGCAGGGTACAATATTAAGTCATCTTGTGTGTACATCAGAAATGATTATAGTTTTTTTTTGTTCTTTTTGTCGAGCATACTTGCACCAGTATCCGCTTCAATGCCTCTGGACAACTTTTTTTATGCCCGAGAGTTATCCAATAGAGGGTTATCTCCTGTCTGAACACTCTTGACCTGCGACGAAAAGGTTGCAAGTATTCAGGAGAGCGAAGCCTAAGCAGATGGCCATAAACACGTGTTTACAGTTGTGAGCACAAAATTTTCAGTAAATATGATCTGCCTGGAGCATGAGTTTAATATTCAAGAACTTGATTGACAAGTCCTTCGAAACTTCATGAGTGGTGGTTAGGCCAGAGACTCTTCTGGTTTCAAAGCCTCAAGAGCAGTTTTCGCACCCCTGGAAACCAGATTTTGCACCCGGTAGCGGAAAATCACGTTCATTAGATAAGCTTAATTCAGCTTCCCCAAATTTCATTCTATCTTGAAGTGATGTTGCAACTGATTGATTGATTGATTTATTCAATGATGGGTGGGATTTAACAGTCTCAAAACCACCACATGACTATGAGTAGACGCCGTAATAGAAGGCTCCGGAAATTTCGACCACCTGGAGTTCTTTAACGTGCACCCAAATGTGATTATGTTGCAACTATATAACAACCATACACTATTAAAGAAAATGCGAGTGGCAAATGATTGAGGAGTGTTCTTATGGTTCTCCCTATGTGCATATCTGCGTACATCTGTTTTGAGAGGAAGACGTGGCTAATGTTATACAGAAATGTTGTCTAATGCTCTTCATCATGATTTCAGATTGATGAACTTGGTGTCGAAAATAAGCCAGGCTCACTGGATGCGAACGCTACTCTTGAGAAGTTCAAGAGCCATGTTGCCCCTCAGGAAGACGCAAATAACACTATTAACTATTTGTTTACAAGGTAAGTACAATGGTTCCAGCTTGTCATATTGCAAAGCTATATGCAAGTGATAGGATGCCGACAAAATCCCAGCATATCTACCTACGGACTGAATCATGATGAGTGGGACGAAGAGTTCGTCCATTCCTTCGTGCATCCGTCTGTCCGTCAAATCGTGGGTCGATCTGTCCGTCCGTGCGTCTGTCCGTCTGTATGTCCGCCTGTATGTCCGTCCATCTAGTAAACATTCCAAGGACTACCATCTCGCATCTGATCATCTTATAACGATTATATACAAGTAGAGCCATCTAGCAGACACTACAAGAACTAAGCTCCCCTGTGGCACATACCCGATAGAGGTGGTTACTACAGAGGACGATCGGGTGACGCCTTAAGGAGCTTCGCCCCTAAAAAGAAGCAAGTTATATCCACTAGTTCATTGCAAAGCCAATAGCAATGCATTTATTTTCCCGCTCTCTTCTTGGTACTCCACCAAAATGGTGGTCTAGCTGAATTTTTTTTCGCTCTGGTTTCTCATGAAGGAAGGAAATGCATGTACTATTTTACGAATAATTGTCCTCTGGGTGACAAGCGAGGCTATTTCACTAGATATTTGAACTCACTTGAATTTCTGTAGTCGTTGATGCAGAAAGTTTAGTGCAGCGTAAGTGCAGTTCAAAGCAGCAACGTTCACATACTGCTTTATAGGTTTGTGTCGGTCACATCTGGAAGGCCACCCCGGTTGCCAAGTTTAGCTATTTTACGCCACATTAGCTACCTTTAAAAGGCCGTGGCGACGAAAAAAATGGCGATGACTTCTTGGCTACTTTTTGTTTATTATTCTCGCACTGAAATCGACAGCTAATATACACTCAAACGAAGTTCGAATATACTAAAAAAAGTATTAAGTTTTCATTTACACGGCTAGCAGCGGCTTTTTCAGCGTAATCGCATTTTCTTTACTCGGAATACCATAAGCAATTGTGTGGGCCTGAAACGCGTCCTGACCGCCATCATTTTCACAATGTATAAGTTAGACAGCGCTGTAATTTGGCTGGCGGAAGACTCGTTCAGTTTTTTAGCCCTATCCGTCTCACGCGCTAATGCTCTGAGCCTTACGAGTGGCGCCACCCTAGGCGAACGTAGGCGAGAAGTGGATTCGCGCGGCTCTCTGAAGTCTGGCTCAAAGCGCACGCATCTTCATGTTCTTGCAGTCATTTTTCATTCTGGTCTGATATTTTCACTGCCGACGTTGCTGCACTTGTCAGTAGTGACGTTTGTTATGTCAACTGTTCTATTTTATTTCCTTTAAAACGACTGGCCCGTTCTTTTTATGTCTGTGTGCGGCGCACGATGCACTCCATGCGTTTCTAACGTGAATGCGTCTAAGGTGTTCTTTGCGTGATCAGATAACACAGGCACAAAAAAAAAAGATTTGCATGCGAAGAGCCCAGCCAGTCTTGTTTTCCGGCGACTCTAGCTGCAGACTGCACATCGCTTGATCTGTTGAGGGGTTGAATACGACGAAGGGTTTGGAAACCTCCCCAAGAGAGTATTCGGTTGCCCTGAGCCTGTATTGAAGAGCAAGTATGGTACATTTATCGAGTTCGGGATTTGAGCAGCCGACATGCCATCAATGAAATTCTGGATCGAGGTATAAGCCTATTCGCATGTATAAGGTGCTAGTCATGTGCAAGATATTGCATAGAGGGCTAAAAAAATTGTGTTCTCTCTTAAGCCTAAAGCAGAATCGGAGCGAGTGTTTCCTGTTGTGCCTCTTACAAAAAGCAACTTGAGGAATCGAATGTCCCACGAACTTCTACCAATCACGAGGATCAAATTTGGACTACGTACGAAAAGCGTTACAAGCTCTACATTACCGTAATTAAAAACCTGCGTTACAATTACTACGAAATACGAAGTACATTGCTCACTCTAACAGTGTCGCGGGGCATGCTGGCAAAAGAGGCGAGAGAGGGGGCAGCATAGGAGAGAACAGAGGAAAGGGGGACGCGCAGCAAGGGATGTCTCACCGCACACTGAATTGAGATCGACCATACGATACTTGGCATGTAAAAAATCACCACCATGTTCACAAAGTGAATGATGTAATAAGAGCCTGCTTGGAGTTGGACAGGGCGTTTCTGTAGGAAGGTTTTTTAACAAGCCGGCGCATGATGTGTGTATACGTCGAAGGCAGCGTTGTTGGGCATGTACCGCGGCTAGCATTGCCCAGAGTTGACAACGTCCATCGGCTCTCTAACCACCTTCCACTCTATGCCATAATGGCCTCTGCCGTGAGCAAAATGTCTAACGCTCATAAGTGGCAGAGGTGGAGCTATCATCGTTGTACAACGGGGCTGAGCGCAGAAGGTGAGGGTGCTTGGCAGGATATCGGTACCCGTGCATAACACTCACCGTAATAACTTGCCGCGTACTACTGCGCCTACGAAGCGATGATCCTCTGCCAGCCAGGCTACCTGACGTTTTTTTTTTTTTTAATGCGAAACAATTTCATAGCGCACTGCAATCACTTTTGGCCGTATCTGCGTATCTATCGATCTATCTAGCCGATTACATCTGCGTGCCAGCGTGATCAGCCCACAAACTTGGCGTGAACCAAAAAAAATACAGCATATCCACGGACAGAATTATGATGAGTGAGGCGAAGCGTCATCCGAACTTCCGTTCATTCGTTCGTTGTTGCTTCCGTCTGTCCAGGCGTCCGTCCGTGCATTCTTCCATGCGTCTTTCCGTGCGCCCATCCGTTCGTCCGTGCATTCGTACGTTCATGTGTCCGTGCACGCGTCCATCCGTACGTGCGTTCGTACGCCCGTGCGTATTCGTGCATCCGCTCATGTGGCCGTCTGTGCGTCCTTTCAGCCGTCCGTGCGTCCGTCCGTGCATCTGTCTGTCTGTCTGTCTGTCTGTCTGTCTGTCTGTCTGTCTGTCTGTCTGTCTGTCTGTCTGTCTGTCTGTCTGTCTGTCTGTCTGTCTGTCTGTCTGTCTGTCTGCCTATTAGTCCGTCCACATGTCCGTTCATTCTGTGCATCTGCTTGTCTGTCTGTCCGTCCACGCATCCGTACGTCCATCTAGTGAACCCTCCAAGGACCACCACCTCGCATCTTTTCGTCAAATATTCATCATATAGAAGTGCCGCCACCCAGCGGACATTCGAAGGACTAAATGAGAGATGGCTACCTACTCTACTACTACTACTACTACTACTACTACTACTACTACTACTACTACTGCTACTACTACTACTACTACTACTACTACTACTACTCATACATCATGGGCGCACAACCCATGGCACAAGGATCTTCACCTCTAAAAGTGCTTGAAGTCGCGAGTCACGCATGACGTATTTTCTTTTCCTTTTCACCATCTCTCGATGCTTACCTTCCGGTACTCCTCGCTACGAGAGGAGAATGCAAATGCAGTGTGCGACAAATTTTTGTAACTCCACTTGGACTGAACGGACTCTAAATTTTTTTTCAGCAGTGATTTCGTGAGGCAATAAACTGCCTTAGTGAATCCGTTTGATGGCCACTTGAAAAGGTGTTGCAGGACACCTATAGCTAAAGCGCATATTGAATGAGACAGCTGTTGCTATGGTTATGAAAAAGAAAGGAATTACGCTTTTCATTATTTCACCTTTTGATATGATTGGTATATGTTTGTATAAAATGTATTTGTCTTTCATAAATAGTAAATATATCATTCTTCTTCATGTGTTTGTGTAAAATACGGAATATTTTCGTGTTTTACATAGCAGTGAATGTCAAAATGAATGAACTTGTACTAATAGCATGATTTTTGCTGATTTTAGGAAGCCATTGTACGTAAAAGAAACTGGAGAGGAGCCGGAGGACAAGTACATTTGTAAGTAAATCAAAGCTATTAAATTGGTGATGTAATAGTTAGCTGCGCTTTTTTTTATACGGATAATAGCTGATGTTAACTGAAGGAGTTCTGACCAATATCAAGTGGTAGCGATGCTCTGCAGTAAGCCGCCTGCTTGTAATGCAAATGGCCTACAGTCATTTATAACAGAACCGCTTTCAACACAGCCAAGCGTAGTATGATAAAAAGGCGGGAAGAGGAAGCGAGAGTTACGAGTAGTGGATGTGTGGATGAATAGAATGGGAATGCGGGAGAAAGAGGATAAAGCATAGCATAGCCAGTCTAATACTTTATTGCCATGGCGAATTAAATGTAGTAATTAGTGCAAACATGAAGCCAAGGTTACAAGGAGAGATGTGCATAATCGGCGACCACTGTTAATGGCACTGAAGAAAAAGCTACGGCGTCAAAGCATCCGCACTTGTAGCACTACACGAAGTAATCCGATTTGACACGGGCGTCATAACGCTGTGGGAGGTGACGGGGTGCACCATCAGCGTTTCATGTAGACGCAGACGTCGCGTAGCAGTTAGAGGTATACGTAAAAAGGCGAACATTTCGCGGGTGTTTGAAAAACGCCACGCTTAAAAAAATAAATTAAAATATATATGAATATCTTCTGGTGTGAGCTGTCTCGTGCCTCAAAGAGGTCAACGTAGAAAATAAAGAAGGGAAATTCATATTTAGCGTTTAAAATACGGGAGCTATTGTAGAACTACATTTACTGGATGTGGAATTCACGCGATTTTGCTATTTGGCTATCGTTTTAATGCCAAGAGAGATCGTGAAAAATAGGTTGATGAAAGCAAAAGGCTCAACTTCTGCAGCACTAGTTGGAAGGATGGCTCAGTGCTTGTGGGGAGGGGTGAGTATCAAAGATATGGAGAACAGAGAAGAATAAAAGATATGGTGTCTATGACTGGGAGCCTGGCGGGCGGCTTCTATTGCTGGTTGTCCAGTGTAGTGTCCCCAAGGATGTGAATACCGCATTGAAGACCAAGGTGTGGTGTCATGCATGGTAGAGGAGGTCCCTCTATGTAGCCGTGGGCAGACAATAGCGACGAAGAGCTGCGATCAAGACTGCTCTTTGTGCACGAAACGTTGGGCAAACCCACAACAGGCCCTCCATAGTTCCGGCTGCCCCGCACACAGTCTACGCAGGGGACGAGGCTTTCGCAAACAGGTGACTACGAACTGCAGACCAGGAGCAAGCGATGCACAAACACAGTGAGAGAGGCCCTGTCACTTCTGGGGAAACCCCTGTCAGGCAGCCGGCTTGGTGATTCAAACCTGGCTACACGATAGCAGGGTGGCAGCGTAGCTACAAAAGTTGTTGCCGATTGTAGTGAAGGGCGAGAGAAAGGAGAGAGATTACGTGAACGCCATCGCAAATGTAGGCCTGTTCTTTCACCGTAGACGGCGAGCAGCCTTCCCGTTTCCAACGCCAGCGCACGCTTACTCGTTAACGAGTTCCCAGCTGAAGCACAAGGAAAACATTGCTCGGCACGTTTTACTACTTTATCGTTGATTTAGGTTGCATAAATTCATACTGTATTGCATATCTCGCAACTTGACGTGACCAAATTGATACGCAGTCACAGGAACTAGCAATGGAGGTCCCGCTGAAAAACTGTTTTATGCGATGGCCCGAGAAATGCTGGAATCAATTGAAACGTCATTTATATAATTAAGAAGCAAAGCCTATACAAGTAAAAAGTTAAAAGTGGCATCAGAGTCCTACGCCCCCACGATCACTGAAAACTATGCGCAACGTTACAGGTCAATGCCGGGGAACAACCCCACTTTTACAGACATGATTTATGCCAGGAGTCTCGACGTAAGTAGTCGGCCGCACGTCGCCAGCTCTACACATAGGCGTGTCACAGTTTTCTTCGTCCCGTAGGTTTGCTTCTTTATTAAGTATGTTAAGAGCTACGCAGTAATGACTACTTTAAAGAATTCTGTAGTGAGGGCCTAGAGTCTCCATTTTAGAGACTGTGAAACTGTCAAGTACTACTATAATTTCGGTCTTAGTTGACAATACTTGTTTTATAGTATTCGGTGTCGCCGTGTTGTAGAACTGGCGCCAATATTTTCTCAGAAAAGACACTTATATGGGATATGGAAATGCCGTTCTGGATTAAATCTGGCAATAGATACTGCTAAGACTGCGTGCTAAATTACAACTTAAATAAAAAATTCACCCCTCGTTTGTTAGATTAGAAACACTACAAACATTTATTTTAATCCTAAACTTTCATAACACCAAACGTTGCACTTTAGTCATGGCAGCTGCCTGCATGACAAAAAATGATAGGCCGTTTGCCTACAGGAAACAGCCACAGGAAGTGCAATTCACACAATCGGCAAGCACTTTTTCATAACCAGAAATCACGACCGCAATACAGTACTCATACGTTGCACGTTGGCCATAATTCTTCATGACCCACAGCACGGCATCTTAAATGAAAGATCAGTATGGGAAGCATGCAAATTGAAATGCAGCACGCAGTATAAGATATCGTGAGACGTAAAGGCGTGAGCAGAATACTATTAATGGATGGTAACTTACAATGACGCTTTTGTTTGCAGACTATGGCACATTCGAAACATTTTGCAGTACAATGAAGAGTGCTGTTGTCGTGCATCATCTCGCTATGAACGACTCTACAAATGCTGTAGGAGCAACGGCATGGATGTAAGTGAGGACTTTCAGTATTACATCACATTTAACATCGAAATTATAAAATTTGTTGGGGGACGAGAAACATCACACTGGGGCATGTAGCATATGACACAAGACTGTCCCCGGGATGACGCTAATCCAAGAGAATAGATATTAGTGACCATAGTGGCATTTAAAGAGGACAATTTTCCATTGAAATATTAGTTTTTATGTATAAAAAGTGTCATACGATACCTGTGTGTAAGTGATAACGTTACTATGATCTAAATCATGTTATTAGTTGTTTTAATGACATCAATTTCATGTTTAAAATGTGCCTGCTGTCGCATATAAAAGAAGTTAGAAGAATGTACACTATATCTGCTGAGTCTTCTATTGTTTTAACGTTACAGAAAGGTCACACTTCTATGGTGTTAATCGTCTATATTCAAGGTGAATGCTGAGAGTGAACTAACCCTAGAACATTACCGTCGAGTGAACTACTGCAGATGCTATCACAGTGCTAACGCGCTGGTTCAAGAAATCTGCTTCTTTTTATGTTCAATATAAAAAGTTGAGACTATAACTTTCAGTCAGATCCCATCAATAATTTATCTCAAACGGAGCACCCGACACCAAGAATTAGCTCACGGAAACTGCATATAGTTTTGCGAAGTCGGGGTTATAATCTGTCTGGAACGCAGCAAATGCACGTTGCCACAAATATATTACTAAAATGTCTGTACGCATCACATATAAATCTCTCCCGAAGGCATCAACGTATTTGCATTTCTACTTTATTGCAGGTTCGGTCTAACAGGTTATGACTCTGTCGAGATGGATTTCTTCACCTTGCTGTGGGTGTTTCAGTAAGTATCACTTGAGCCTTTCGGATTACCTAGACGGCCTATTTTCGCAAAGAGTAGTGGAAAAAACGTCGTGACACGCACCCTTGCCGCCTTTTGAGTGGAGCTTGTACAGCGTTCAGGTTCCCAGTGTTAAATACACACATTTTATGCACTCATTAGCGTTTCAACATGCCGTGCTCTTACATTTTCTAAATATGGCCTGTATCTTTGCAGCTATGTATTGGTAAAAAAAAATGGCAGCTTGGGAAGTTAATTTGGCCATTTAGAAAGCTTAAGTGCTCTATAGCTAAAAAAAATGTCACCAAATTTTATTTTGTGAGTTTATACGCGTGTTGTATGTTTTCACTACACCAGTTAGTTCTGTGAAAAAAAAATAAAGCTTGTGTAATATACACGTAGTGGGTGGTTGTTACGAAGTTTTCGAATAGGGGTCCCAAAAGTTTGGGGCCCCCCAAAAATAGCGTCAAGGCCACAGCGCATGCGCAAAACCCAAACCACGTTTGGGCTTTGGGATGGGGACGCGACTTCTTGAACTTAGCGGGAGTCCCTAAGCCTGCCCCAAAAGATTTAGGTTAGACAAATATGATGGCACGCAATAATGTGACGGCTATCGGCCAAAACTAGAGTAACAGAAAATATGGGGAGTGTCTAAAGCACCGCAGACCCTTTTCCAAAACTCGTTGCTTCTGCTTGACCCAAAGCGTTCATACGTTGAAGATTTTGGGGCTCCTATTCAAAAACTTCCTATTATACAGTTGGAACACCAGATCCTATTCAAGGACAGTCGGGAGGGTTCGTTTTTTTAACAAGGGAAACTAGGACTGAGTTACAAAGTAAATATTCTCATATTCCAGAAATAAATACTACAAGAAAATAAAATAGGAATCTATTTCAACAAATATATCAAATTGAAATAAATACATATGCGTACAAGCGAATTGAAGTGACATTCAAGTTGTAACGAATTCCATAGAATAACGTTTTCCGCGAATGTGACCATCAGTGGAAAGCTTGCGTCAACGCGAAATAGTGGAAGCATTCACATAAACAATAGCACAGCTTCTGCATGAATACAAACGAGCTCTATGTACTCTTCTACTTCCAGCGCTAGTGTGTCTGAAATATATCTATGCCATCGTCGCGCAATGTGATTTAAGTGGTGAAATGTCACCACCAGTCGGCTCTAGCCTTCTAATTTTCTTACTCGTACAAATTGAAGACCTTGCATGTTTTATGAAATCATAAAACAAGGACTTTTTTGAGAACTGCGCATAGCCTAGAGACTAAATATTTATTTTTTTTATTTTATTTATTTGTACCCTCAAGGCCTACAGGCATTTCAGAGGGGATATACCCACATATTCGCCGCAATGTTTGACTTGACGGGCAGCACAATATGCGCAGCTCAAAATTAGCACTTATTGTTGGTGCACAGTGCGATTAATACGAGTTTAATGCCACAATAGGTGGCGTTAATTCATGCGAAATTAATGTAACGTTTTACATGAAATCTGCAGTAACCCTTCAAGTATGTTTACAGAAATTGACCTACCTATTGATCCAGGCGGTTGCTCTAAAATAATACCCGATGCTTTATTCAAAATAATGGCAAGCACACTCGTGAGGTATCGAGTTCTACCACTAGGAATAATTTTATTTTCATGTGGTTGTCGGAATATATGCATTGAGTTGGAAGTCCCCTAAATAGTTTTAAGTCTATAATATTCAGCAACTTTATAGGTAGCTGAGGACACAGCGTCTTGGGCTTGAACATATTACGTTAACATGTATTATCTAGATAATACTGGTCAGGCGTAAATATATAACTGTGTGCATCGGAGAGTATATGTCATACTGTGGAAAAGTTCATATAACATGGATATAGCTCATAACCACAAGTTGGGGACGTCTCGAAGCGCCATAGTTTTGACGACAGTCACTGCCTGCCGTAAATTAATGTCGAAAAGGGCAAAAAATGATATCTGGCGAAAGGAGTTATTCACAAAAAACGACACACAATTATATGAAGCAGAGACCCCGGAATGCCCTGGTATAATTACAGTGTCGCACCACAAACCGCAATGTTTCCCGGAGTGATTGTTGTGTTAAATTGGAGATCGACTGAGTGAGATAAATTACCAATTAATGGTACTGAATTGCCGTAGGAAGCAAATACGGTTGGCTGTATGATACTGCGAATATGCCAGACTGTTCCAGTGTATTTGTGCTGAATATAATTGAGAGTAGTTTTCCATAACTGGTCGCTTTCATCCGATATGGCTTCTTAACACGAAAGCGTTTTATGCCGGGACGCACTAAGATTTAAGTTTCGCATTTCCGTCACGAACGTGACGTCCTAAATGTACATCAACAGATCTTAAAAAAATAAATTTCGTCAACGGTTGCGCAACAAACAACCTCTCGATCCGCAGCAAAAAGGGCTGAGCACGCTATCTACTGCGTCACGGCCACCAACTCTAGCGGCTCAAAAAAGTCGACTTTTATAGATCACAGTTGCCTCTGATAGGGATCTTTGTCACATGAGTGGTATCGCCGTCTTTGAGTGGCAAAGTGAGGTAATTTATCATTGATGCGATCCGTGCACTTAGCACCTGCACCGCGTATGTCAGATTCAGCGCACTTTAAACAAGGTGCAATTTTGGCAACGCCTTCACATGCCTTCAGTTGGCGACTTTAGTCAAAACGTCGAAGCGTCCCTTTAGCATGCATGGTCTGCATGTGCCCGACTCATTTGACTTTAATACCACCTTCCTCGCGCCCGCTCACACGAGAAGAATCACAGCTGAACTACACTATACAGTTTCCTATGTATATTATTGTCTATGGGAGTGGCAACGCATGACGCTTCAGCGAGCTTGAAAACGATAAGTAGTACAAGAATTTGTTTAATCTTCGTACTTTCACCTCCGTTTGGCTTATCATGTCCTGGAGCTGCTTTGTCAGGAAACACCAGCCAGCAAATGTTCTGCAGTTGCATTCACCATTTTTTAGCCTGACCAGTCTGCTCATGAAGTTCAAAACGGTTAGTTTTTTTACGTGGAACAAACCGAAACACAACTATAAGCAAAGCATCTAGTTGTCCCCAAATCTTGGGATTGTATGTTTTTTTATAGTTATCTAGAAAACATGATTTGTAGTTGTGAGTGAGCGAGTGAAACAACTTTATTATGTCCACAATAGGCAATGTACAATATTTATAGACAGCTGCTCTGACTCATATTGAAATACCTCTTCAATCCCACTTTAGACACTGCCCGAAAAACACTTGCATGGAAAAGTGCAAGCAGCAATGTTGAGCAAAAGGAGCTGAATGAAGACTCTGGATGTATTTACAACCATCAATTTAAAACAGAGGAGTAGCATGGATAATATGAGTCAATAAAGTGCTTCTTTATGCATATCTTGTGGCATTATTTGTGCATTTACTGATGCTCCACCTGTTCATCTTACAGAAAAAGCTGTGATGAGATCACAACAAGGTTGACGTATTTATGTGCCACAGCCGCCGGGGTCCATAACCGGGCAATAATAAATAAATGCAAACGAGAAAAAAAGTGCAAACTAGGGAACGGGGTTCGAGCGTAGATCCCCTTCGGGAAAGCCTAGTGTTCTACCAATTAGCGACGCTAAAGGTTGATTGAACCTCCGTTTTAAACTGACCTTATGCCTGTGCGATAAGGAATCGCGTGAACATGCAGAATGAGGCGCTTTATAGCAGTAAAACAACAGCCAAGCATCACTCAATGCGAATTGCGTAACGAGTGTGTCGTTCATTGCTCAAACCTACTCAAAAGCCTCAGACCATTTTTCTCCAACGTCAACCATATAATTAAGCAACTGCGTGGAATGCCTAACAAGTGTTTAGCAGGTACCACACTTCTTCGAAGAACAGCGAATAATTGCATAATGGATGCTTATAATTCACAGTGTAGTGAGTAGCATGAAATTTTGATTACAGCAGTTACCCCAAAAGTGGAAGAAAATGCTTTATAAAGCTGACTTTTTCAGCTTTCGCTTTGACTCTGCCGTGCGTTTCACGCACGCCTGGTAGTTTTTTTTTGTTTTAGCACACTACGCAAGACGGTATTGCTCGGGAGAAATACGTGCGTAAGAAAGCTTGCCTTTGGCTTACGTAGAGTTTTGCTATTCACTGGAACGACTGGCACTGTAAACGAACAAGAAACTGTACGTGCTGGCATGTCAGTCAAATATCAATATATCTCTCACCCTCATCATCATTACCAACCTAACTACGCCCCATGCAGGGAAAAGGCCTCTCCCATGTTCCGCCACGACACAGCTACAGTGCACTGCACTTTGAGGAAATTTGGCCCCCTGAGATTACTTGCACATGGTTCTTTTTGTGCCTGCCGCCCATGCCGAATTGACAACTGTGACCCCCTCTCAAACGTGGATTGCTGTGAGTAACAGCACAACAGCTCAGCAGTTATTTTTGAACACATACAAATTTGTTTCACCACCTACTTTGCCGTCCTTATTCGCTGTTTTTCCTACCCCTAAAACAGCGTGGCAAACGAGAATATTAAATAAACTGTGACATGGTAGCTTTGTTAGTTGTCACGGCTCCTGAAAAAGCTACGCGAGTGAAGGTTCTATGCAGAATGTGCCAGAACTTAGACGTGCACGCTGCATTACCTGAGAGAAAGTGCTGAAAATGCTGCTGTGCTCTCGAGGATTGCCAGAGATCAGATTGACCCTTCCTTCTGAACGGATATGCTTCCAATTTTGGTTTAAATATTTGGTTGGTCATACAAAGCCGCAAGGTAAAACTGTTAGGCATAACGTTTAGAAACAGCAAGAGAACAGAGTGAATCAGTAAACAGGCAGCCGTAGCTTGAGTTTTTTACGACACTGGAAGACGAATATTCGCTAGAAGGACGCCGGAAGCGTGATTGATGTCTCCATTCGGGCTATATTCCCCAAGAATAAGTTTATAATTTTTCACGCTGCACTGGCGACTGATTCTGCGTCATGAAGTGTGCCGCTATAGTGGACTAGGCAGTCTTTCTGCTCATGTGGACAACAGAACGCTAAGCGTAGATAGCCGCGTGTCAGTGAAACGAGAAAATTGAGATGGACGAAAGCAAAGATGGCTGAGTGTAAGGTGTAAGATGAACTGTTCACAGCGAGAGAGTGGGATCAGCTCCCACAATGCAAGGCCAATAGGTGACGCTCCGGCGAGGCCTTTGTCCTGCAATGAATAATGCAAATATCATTGATGGGGGTGACAGTATAGATGAATATAAAACTCGTGAACCACACGCCATTCACTTGGTGAGAAACGCTGTTGACTTCTCGCCAACCACGTTCACCAATAAGGTCAAGCTATTGCTGAGGCTCACTGCCACTGTTTGTCTATGCGCACTTATTTCAGAAGTCTGTCATTATGATATCCAATCAAACGCAAATTTCCAATAATTATGAGCGAAGGCCTTGCTTCTGTAGCTCGTCCGAATGCTGTGATGACTTCGCGAGAAACTCATAGCAGCCTCGTCATTGAGAGTCAGTTGTAGGTTCAGCTATTCTTTTCTGCAACAGTCCCCTCATGCATCTACAAACCTTATATCTTGGTTTTGCAGGAATAAGAGAGTAGCGTTTCTTTAATAAAGACTATCAGTGAGAAATAAAGAGCGGTTTGTAAATGCGGCAGCGTGCATGTTTTGAGTAATGGCTCAAGTCTCTTTCTATAGACCTAGAGGAGTGTACGTGCTTGTTTGTTATCATGTCTGTACACCCAGAAGGGGACGTGTGCCCTCTGCATCTGTGAAAAAGGCGCAGAGGGTTCCAACGGCATTGGCGGCACCGGCGCCTTAATCGCAAGCCTCACTGGAACACGAGGCAAAGTATTATGAGCAGAGATTCGTGAACACTAACTTACGGGGTTTCGGCGAGTGTACTTTAGGCAGCACGGGCACTGCGAAAACATGGTCGGTACTTTGCGCCCTCATAGATGAAGCGTTTGTGAAATTCTGTTTGATCAGTCGCCTCATCCACCACTGTTTCCATTCCCGTGGATCATTGCCTCGGTGACGGGCTTCCCCAGGTCCGCCACGCTTTGGCTCAATGGGCCTGTGTGAGTGTTGATGCAGTAGGCCCCAGAAGCATGGTGAATGACGCACTTAAAATCTTGTAGATATCAAATATAGCAAAAGCTCGTTGTTCAAAACTGGAAAAGTGCTGCAAAAGTATTCAGATTACGTGGAGCTTGACTCAGCGGGCGGGCGCTAGAAGTAATGTTAATTGTGTCGCACTTAGCCGCAGAAGCCCGAGAAGCCACCTCCGTTCTCGTCATTGCTCAGCTAGAGGCTGCTAGTTGTTTTCAGCGGGTGATTTCGTAAATTGGTGAACCATAATACGGTTTGTAGTATTCATCTCGGTAGACACTGCCCTCACCAGCTTCGATGGCGCGAATAGCGACAAAAAAGAAAGCTCTGATAGGGTGTGTGCGTTTTATATTGCAAATAAGGTATTCAGAGCCTGTAGTAGCAGGTTGAAAGTGACGTGGAAACTTTGTATCAAGTGCACAAAACTTTAGGAGCCCCGCTTGCTGCTCATCCACATTGTAGTGAACGGGTGACGTGCCTCGCACTCACGGGTAGTGGTTGCATACTCTCCCTTTTTATTAGACGTTCCACAAATGTATACAATCACAAGGACCCAGTGTTGCCAACTCAAACACAGAAACCGAAACTACTATATACAGGATACAACATTTTCCCTCCCTCATTTATTTTTTTAAATTTTTGGACAGTGTTAGTACGTTAGTACAGGTTAATCGCGCACAGTTTATATGTGGAACGAGAAATACACAACAAGAAATACACATCAATATATACACACAAAATTATATAGACACATGCCAAAAATATTGAATACATTAGGTAACAAGTACACCAACTAAGGAATATTTACACATTCACACTTTATAATTATATCTGTCCGGTCGCCGTCTCTCTCGGTGCGGCTGAATGCGACGACCAGGTGGGCACGACACCACAGGTTCTTCTGTAGTGTTCACGGGCGGGCGTGAAACAGTTTCTGAAGCAGGAAACTGTCCGGCCGCTGGTCTCGTTGGTGAGCGGGAATCGTAATCTGCACTATGCACAGGTTTCGCTGCGGGAGCACTTGCCTCGGCGGACGCTGGCTGCCATGTTGCAGCGAGAAGCTTCGCGTCACCGGGATCGTGATGGAAAGAATATTCACGCCCTGCAGAATGTTGCTGAAGGCCATTGTCGCCAGGGCGCCGAGCAGCACCTTGCACAGCTTTGCCGCGTTCCATGTTTTGCGTCGTCGAGAATGAAGGATGCTGGGCCGCATTGCTCGACGACTTTCCTTGGCTTCGAGAAAGAGATGTCACCTTTGAATGAAACCAATGGTTTTTTCACCCGCACCATGTCTTCTACTGCCACTGTTGTCGCTTTTGCCGCTCGCCTCCTGTCGGTGTAGGCTTTGCTGTACTCTTGCCCGCGCTTGATACGTTGCCGCAGCCTGGCCATTTCCTGGTAGGGTGCCTTTGCGAAGGACTCGGGTGATAAGCCGAAGATGTCAAGCTTCGTTCTTGGCAGCCTTCCATGTAAAAGTACCGCAGGGGCCACTCCTGTTGTGGTGTGTGGTGTACACCTGTATGCGGCGAGGTAATCCCGTACAGCAGTTCGCAGTGGTCGTTGCTCTAGACGGGCCAGTTGTAGGTAAGTCTTGAACGTGCGGTTGAACCACTCGATCTGTCCGTTTGCCTGCGGGTAATAAACAGATGAGTGCGACAGGCGGATCGCTCGTTCTTGTAGGAAGTTGACAAATTCCTTTGACTTGAATTGGGGCCCATTATCACAGACTATCACTTCAGGATAGCCTTCCCGTGCAAATACGTTGAGCAGGAACTCGGTCACGGTTCTTGTAGAAATTTCCTTTATAAACTGTACTTCTGGCCATTTTGAGAAGTAATCTACGAGTGTCAGCACAAATCTGCAATCTGGAGGCGCCCTCTCCAGGAGACCAACGATATCCATTGCAAGTTTCTGCCGCCCCGCCGCGGTGGTCTAGTGGCTAAGGTACTCGGCTGCTGACCCGCAGGTCGTGGGTTCAAATCCCGGCTGCGGCGGCTGCATTTCCGATGGAGGCAGAAATGTCGTAGGCCCGTGTGCTCAGATTTTGGTGCACGTTAAAGAACCCCAGGTGGTCAAAATTTCCGGAGTCCTCCACTACGGCGTCTCTCATAATCATATTGTGGTTTTGGAACGTTAAACCCCACAAATCAATCAAATCAAGTTTCTGCCATGGTCTCTCTGTTAGCTCGACAGGTTTCAGCGGGGCAGGCGACGTCTTTGCCGATTTATCTGCTGCTTGACAGATGCTACAATTGTGGACTGCTTCTTCCACGTGACTGTCCATGCGGGGCCACCAAAATTGCTCCCTAAGTCTGGCTTTGGTGCGTCCGATACCCTGGTGAGTTTCATGTGCTGTTGCCACAGGTTGAGCCACAAGATATGATGGAACTACAAGCCTCTCTGCACGCAACAACAATTCGCTCACCACTGACAATTCGTCTCGAACTCTGAAATATGGTTCTAGACCTTCCGGCAAGTCTCTGTGTGACGGCCAGGACCCATTTACAAACTCCTTCACCTTTTGAAGAGTGGCGTCAGCAATAGCCGCTTGTTCAAACTGCTCCTTGGTCAGGCAACTTGGTTGAACCATGGAAACAATTTCTTCCTCAAAAGCCAGCTCTCCATCTGACATATGAACGGGTAACCGCGAAAGAGCATCGGCTACTCTGTTAGAAGAGCCTTTGTGGTACTCCACTGTGAAATTGTAACGTAGTAGGCTTGTGCACCAACGTGCAATTCTAAGTGGGCGTCGGCCTGAGCCCTGCGATGACAGAAGCGAAACGAGGGCCTGGTGGTCTGTTCGGAGAGTTAAGCTTCGTCCCCACAGGTATGCATGCCAATGCTGGCATGCCCAAATGAATGCAAGTGCTTCCTTCTTGCCAACTGTGTACTTTCTTTCAGCCGGAGATAGCGTGCGTGATGCAAAAGCAACAGTACGAAGCTTATTATCGGCGTGCTGCTGAAGGACTGCTCCAAGACCACATTCGGATGCATCAGTGGAAATGATAATTAGAAGCGCAGGATCAAACATGTGCAAGACAAGATCTGACGATAATACCTCCTTTACCGCGCGGAAACTTTTATCCACCTCAACAGACCAGGTGAGGGTTTCGCCTTTCCTAAGAAGAAGAGCCCTCATTTATTCTACCATCTCGGCCAAGTGTGGCACAAACTTGGCGTAGTATTACACCAACCCAAGAAAGGAGCGGAGTTCAGCGGCATTTCTTGGAACTGGGGTATCCACAATTGTTAGGTTCGCGTAAATCTAGACAAAGCCTAATACTTCCATCTTTCTTCTGAATGACTACAATAGGGGACACCCATTCTGACGCGCCGATACGTTCAATGATGTCCAAGCTTTCCAGGCGCTGCAGTTCGGAAGACACGCGTGGTCGTAACATGAAAGGAAGCCGGCGAAGTTTTGATGCTACTGGCTGAACACCCGCACGTGTCTTAATCCTGTGAACAAAACCTTTTGCAAGGCCCAGCTCATTTGTGAAGAGCGAGCAAAACTTTTGCTGAAGTGCTGACGGCATGGATGGCTCTATGTAGTAGAAGAGCCTTGCGTCACTCTGGAGAGAACTCTGAAGCACCAGACGCCAGCAGATAGACCTTGAACATGTCGTGCCATCGGAACCATGACTGCACGGGACGACCCGGTGTCGGAAGGAACGGATCTGGTGGGGTGATGCCAGCAAAAGCCATCTGGGGGCGTGGCTGGTTATCCCCCGCGAACTATCTCAGACGGGGTTCAAACACTCGTCGCCATTGTAGTGGTGGTGGTGGTAGTGGTTAGAATGAAGAGGAAAACGGCACCTAATTTCTGTCTGCCTTCAGGCGACACGGCGCAGTGCCTTATAGGGGTGGGGTGAAGGAGGGATAAAAAGAATAGAAGGAAAATAGACGGAGAAGAAGACAGGCCAGCGACGGAAAAAAGAAGGGGATAGGAAAGTGGGGGATCCGGTCGAAGCAGTCCAAGGGTGGGGCGCCACAATGCGAGAGCTGCACGGCGTCAGGAGACCGCGGAGGGCGAACCAGTCGGCGGGAACTACGCTGATGTCGGAGATCGCGAGGGCACAACCGTCCAGCTTGAAATCCTGCGAGCGAATCATTGTAGTGAACGAGTGACGTGCCTCGCACTCACGGGTAGCGGTTGCATACTCTCCCTTTTTATTAGACGTTCCACAAATATATACAATCACAAGGATCCAGTGTTGCCAACTCAAACACAGAAACCGAAACTACTATATACAGGATACAACACACATCTTTAACGCCACCGGATCACGCTTAAAATTAAGTGGCAAAACAGGCCTGAAAAAAAGCTGGTTATGCTGAAAACCGGATTAAAGATAAATGGACGGGTATAAATAACATATTTAGGAGAAATAAATAAGAAATAATTCCGATCATTAGATAAATCAACAAAGTTGTTATTTCAATTGGCAAATAACTGTTATTCTGCGCTCTGTGTTTATGTGTGTCTAGTCTGTTTTTGTGCAGGTTAATTTGCATATTACCCAACAATAATTACTTCAGACACTTACAGCATCAACGGTTCGGTAAGCGAGTGTCCGTGCTCTGCACTTGCTTCGGTTTCGCAGCAGCGAGCTACATTTAACGCAGTATCTAAAACTACACAAATCACTACTCCTTAGAGAGTGACACTTTCATTCACACCGTGAGCTCGGCATGCCTTTCTATATGCGTGATCACCCACTGTTCTGTGGTAGATTAGCACAAGCGTTCGGTGTTATTACGATTGCTGAACGGTCGCTTGTGTCAAACTTTCATAATATAAAGGGTACGGCGCAAACGCGGTTTTCAAGAAGACTGACTTTCACGGGAAAGAGCCGTTGTAAAAGGCCCCTCAAAAAATGTTCCTGCACTCTGTGTGGTAAATGATGAACGGCGCCCCAACATCACATTTACATGCTAATTCTTCAGCTTCCGTTTTCTGTAATCAACCCGCACAGCGACGACTCAATATAAATGCATAGGGGACAGCACATAAAGCAGGTACCTATATATCGCATGGTCAATAGTTTCTTAATAAAACCTCCATCTTGAGCCAAATTTTACGGTGGGGAAACGACGCCTTGGCAATGAGAAGCGGAGGTTAAGTCTACCGCAAAAATTTACGATCGTGCGTGTGAATTTACGATCGTGCGTGTGAAACTGCTTGTCCACGCCGGCTAACGGTACGCCACCTACCATCAACCACAGTGCTATAGAGCAGAGATGGGTCTTAGAGTTACATTTGCTGGTCTTTCAGTTTTATGCCGCCATGCTGCGTATTGCTAGTTAACAGTTTTCACGCGTAGCGTTCATATACATCAGTTTTCACCGTTATCTACAGTTTACGTGCAGTGCCTCAAAGGAGTGCTGTTTGGTAGATTGAAAGAAAGGAAGTTTAAAAGAAGGGTTGTTAGTGATCACAGTTATGCTGGATGACTGCTTTCGAGAGAGAAGTCGCGGCTGTGAAAGGGCACGTCACGTTAAAACGCGAGAGGTCAAATTGTTTGCGTCAAGTTAGAAAACAGACAGGCCTTTGACTAAAAGAGAAATGTGTCTTGGGTGCTGCTGTCTTGTGGGTCGCTGCTGACTTATCAGAAGTGCCGTGAAGGGCTTCCTGGCTACGCGCTCTCCTGGTCCGTACAATTTTGTGTTCGAATGTGCGTCGTCCCCCTTTAAATAGGCTTAATTTGGCGACATTCTTGAACTCGCCAATTTGTGGTATTCACTGCAGTGACATACTTATGAAAAAGCACATAATTGGAATTCTTTTCACCGAAATATTTGCGCCCGTTGGTACTAGGACGACGCGCCACCACCTTCTATTGCAGGCCAATTAACGAGCCGACCATCTGGACTCACGATGTACAGCCGCCAGCACGATTAATTAACACGAACGTTCTGTTTCGGGCCCTGGCCCGGCTTCGACTGACGCTGACGCTGCGAAATGTTGATCGGTATGCTTGCGGTAGTGTATAAAAGCTCAAAATACTTGCAAAACTTCTAAAAGACCAAATATTCACATGTTCCTTGAGTCACAGTGACAGCGCTGCGTGCAGCTTAGCGATACTTTTGACACCTCTTATCTGCTCTATTCGGTGCATCGCTGCTCGAAGAACATGGCCTAACGATACGAGGGGGAAAAAGATGCAAAGAAGAATGAGTAGTAACTCTCAACAAATTTTATTTTTTGGAAGTACTAAAGAGCTTGGTTCATGCCTCTCTTTAGAAATCGGTGTCACACGAAAGCAAAACGTGTCCTTACGGAAGTAGTTAAAGATTAATTGTGCATTGTTTCGCCATAAGGGCGATGAAATGAATGATGCAGTAAGTAATTGAAACGTCACGCGCAGAACGGCAAGCAACTCGAAACTTGCAACGCGCGCCTGAAGAAGAACGCACGTACGAAATGGGCTTACAAAAGACGAGTGCGGAGAAGCAACTATCGCAATTCTTGCTTCAGGTGCGAGAAGCGCGATCTTTTAGTAAACGTGGCCCCGGAAGTGAACGAATCGACATTGTGCTCTCTTAAGCTATTGTAACTTCAAAGCAAACTTGTGGCAGAAACACAAGAGGCACAAAGAACCTGACTCTCAAGATAACCGCTCCCATGCTATGTGGAGGCGCGCGCCTCCACATAGCATGGGATTGCGTGGTCCGCGCGCTTTGGCGGCTGCTGGTAACACGCGCAAGTAGTAGCGAGAGCAACAACTTCTTTTTGCGTCATTTCGAGGCAGCAACACAATCATTCATTGCTGATATGAAACCAGCGGCAAGATTGTAACCTCTTCCCCTTTCAAGTAGATTATAGGCCTCTTGCTTAATTGCCTTTTTTCTAGTTTTTTATTTGCAAAATGTGAATGCATAGTTTACAAAGTCATATTGCGACGGAATTACGTCAGTGTAGCCGTGGTATACCAAAACACTTTCTTGTGAAAAAAAATTTTTTCCTAGCACAAATGACAAAGAGAAGCGCAGCCCTCCCATCGCGCAGGGAACCAACTTCATGTAACATGTAAGGCAAGTGGCCACTGGTGCGTGAATATTTTGGGGCTTTTTTTTCATATTACAAGCATTAAAAGATGGCAATGTCACTACACGAAACACGTCGGGACGCTCTGGCAGGAAGCCCACATGACCGATAATGTAGGCTCCCTATCTCTAGGTCACTGCGGGTGCCACCAGGCTCAAATTATTCAATGATATGTGGAGTTTAACGTCCCAAAACTAGTTTATGATTATGAGAAACGTCGTTGTGGAGGGCTCCGGAAGTTTCTATCACCAGGGGTTCCTTAACGCATGCCCAAATCTGAGCACATGGGCCTACAGCGTTTTCGGCTCCATCAAAAATACAGCCGCTGTAGCCAGGTTTCGATCCCGCGACCTCCAGGCCAGCAGCCGAGTAACTTAGCCGATAGACCACCATGGCGAAGCGCCACCAGACTCTAAGCGCCTGGTTTCTTCTGCTTGTATTATTATATTTTAACAATATAGTATTATTATATATTTACTAATAGTAGTATTATTACTACTAATAATATAATTACTTACGAAGCTGTTTAGCAAATAGCTTCTGAGTCGAGTAAAAAAAAGCTTATTTGGAACATACACTACCGAAGTGCCAGGTAGCAGTATAAACTTCTCTTATCGTGCTCATATTAGGCCACACCTTAAAGTGTTCTGAGTTCCAAGATTTACTATTTTTGTAGCTTTTACTACATTAGAACTGTGACTACTGCGACCGCTATATTTACATTTCTCTCTTTTCTCATGGCACCTAAGATGGGAAAAAGGCTCCGCACTGAGACCTCTATAATGTTGCGTGCAATTATATTGGTAACATGCTATTATTATTTAGCGATTATTTTAGGCTATTGCGGCGCTCACGTCTCAGTATGCAAAAAGTTGGTATGTGCTTTCTCTAATCGCAAGTTATAAACCATGCGTTTGAGCAAGATAATTCTCTCAGGAACAAAAAAAAGGCTGTTTTCGTGCTAGTTAAGCTCATCAGTTTATATATTATATATATATATGTTTATATATTATTACGTTGTGCAGATTGCGCTATGGCCTAAAGGCCTCTCTACCGGGCTGGTCACGCATCTGCACACAAATGGAACTACGCCAGTAATCGCCGATGACACAACAACAGGGAACGAATCTGCGCAAGCGCCTGCGATCTTCTACGCACCTCTACAGCGCAGCTACCACGCCACGGACGAGATCTCGTCGACGCAAGCAGGCGCCCAACAGTATAAAAGCCTGGCTCATGACACGAGACACTTCAGTGGACTTGGTGGCACCGACCAGGGACCGATGCTTATTCCTGCTCTTTTCGTTGTGCAGATTGCGCTATGGCCTAAAGGCCTCTCTACCGGGCTGGTCACGCATCTGCACACAAATGGAACTACGCCAGTAATCGCCGATGACACAACAACAGGGAACGAATCTGCGCAAGCGCCTGCGATCTTCTACGCACCTCTACAGCGCAGCTACCACGCCACGGACGAGATCTCGTCGACGCAAGCAGGCGCCCAACAGTATAAAAGCCTGGCTCATGACACGAGACACTTCAGTGGACTTGGTGGCACCGACCAGGGACCGATGCTTATTCCTGCTCTTTTCGTTGTGCAGATTGCGCTATGGCCTAAAGGCCTCTCTACCGGGCTGGTCACGCATCTGCACACAAATGGAACTACGCCAGTAATCGCCGATGACACAACAACAGGGAACGAATCTGCGCAAGCGCCTGCGATCTTCTACGCACCTCTACAGCGCAGCTACCACGCCACGGACGAGATCTCGTCGACGCAAGCAGGCGCCCAACAGTATAAAAGCCTGGCTCATGACACGAGACACTTCAGTGGACTTGGTGGCACCGACCAGGGACCGATGCTTATTCCTGCTCTTTTCGTTGTGCAGATTGCGCTATGGCCTAAAGGCCTCTCTACCGGGCTGGTCACGCATCTGCACACAAATGGAACTACGCCAGTAATCGCCGATGACACAACAACAGGGAACGAATCTGCGCAAGCGCCTGCGATCTTCTACGCACCTCTACAGCGCAGCTACCACGCCACGGACGAGATCTCGTCGACGCAAGCAGGCGCCCAACAGTATAAAAGCCTGGCTCATGACACGAGACACTTCAGTGGACTTGGTGGCACCGACCAGGGACCGATGCTTATTCCTGCTCTTTTCGTTGTGCAGGTTAGTAACAATTACTCGGTAACCTCATTAATAGACGATGATGTAACCCTGATGGTGCTGCCAAGTCCACGCTTTCTTGTTGCCCTGATTGCTGATTGCTATGATGTGTGTAAGCTGCTGTTACTAACATCGGGTGATGTTGAGCTAAATCCCGGTCCGAATTCTGATTCGGAATCGGACACCCGTCCCAACAATGACATTTTAAAACAAATACTCAAAGAACAAACTAAAACAAATAAAACGTTAAAGGAAGTAGTGGCTAATTTGAAAAAGGTTGAACGAACTGTGGATAATATGGAAACCAGGCTCACTAAAATCGAAATTGATATGGAACGACTTAAACACTGCGAAGAAAAATTGGCCGAGTATGAAAGTAAGCACGCCACCATGAAAGATGAAATTGGAAGTCTTGCACTTAAACTGGATGATTTAGAAAACAGAAGCCGACGTAATAACTTGATTATCTATGGTGTAACGGAAGAGTCTGACGAAGATGCTATCTTACTGGAAAAGAAAGTAAAAGATGACATTCTGAAACAAACACTCGGTATCGAAGTAAAGACCATCGAAAGGATTCATAGAATAGGCAACCATAGAACCAGCCAGGGAAGGCCAATCATCCTACGTCTCTTCGACTACAGTGAAAAAAACAAAATCTTATCTTGCTGTTATAAACTCAAGGGTACGCCCTTATCCGTCTCCGAAGATTTTTCCAAAAGAGTAAGGGATATGCGCGCGCACTTATGGCACTCTGCGGCAAACGAAAGGGCCAAAGGAGCAAAAGTCAAACTGTCGTTCGATAAACTGAAAGTCAATGATAAAGTTTATACTTGGGACCCAGTAAAGAATGCTAGAACAGATATATCGAAGAAAGCGGGTCCACCACGAAACAACCGACCAACTTCATCTAAGCATAAAACTTCTACAAATAAGAAAAACTCGAACTGACAGCACAGTACTAAAACACTTAGAATCGTTTCCCTCAATGCCAGAAGTGTGCTAAACAAGTTTGATGAACTAGAGAACATAATTTCGTCCTACCAACCTCACGTTCTAATAATAACAGAGACTTGGCTTCACTCCGGAGTACGTGACTCGGAAGTCGTCCCTCCCTCATACAGACTGCTCCGTAAAGATAGAGGGTCAAGAGGCGGGGGCGTAGCGGTAGCAATTAAAAAAAATATCAAATCCTTTGAACTCGATGGCATTCCCGACCACGAAAGCGTCTGGTGCAAAATAACATATTATGATAAAAGTATAATTGTAGGAGGGGTATATCGGCCTCCAAATGCGGCACCTGACTACATTGAAGTGATTCATGATTATCTTTCAAAGCATACTAACTCTAGGTCAAAAATTATCCTTGCTGGGGATTTTAATCTTCCCGGAATAAATTGGAACAATGGTTCACATGATGGTCGTGACGTTGCTAGCTTCAGAATTACTACTGGACGTAGCGTTCGCGTTTTCATTGAATCAACTAGTAACTGATAACACTCGGATCACTGCGACGTCATCGTCTTTACTTGACCTAGCGTTTGTAAGTAGTACATTAGAAGGTTCTTCTGCGTCCATCGAGAATGGCATTTCCGATCACAAATCGATTACCTTAACCTGCCCTATTTCATGCGCGAAGAAATACAAAAAGCCACTACCTACTTACTTTAAAGATTACGCACGTGCAAATGACCCTGCTGTGCTACGTTTCCTGGAAACACAATTTCATGAATTCATTGAGCTTACAGACGTAAAAGAACTTTGGGCGCATTTTAAAAGCACTGTTAAATATTGCGAAGACACATTCATTCCGAATAAAAAGAAACGCATCAACCGAGAATACCCTTGGATAACGCGTGAGATAATTCAACTGAAAAGAAAAATAAAACGACGGCAGAAAAAGGGAACCAAAAACAACGTACGTGATCTTATCGGGACATTAAAGCATAAAATGTCAGAAGCAAAAACCCGCTTCTTTAACACTACGTTAGCTTCGTTTATGGCGCACTGTCCCAAAAAATTCTGGCGATACTTATCAGATGAACGAGACTCAATCTCACAAATTAAAAATTCGGAACAAATCATTAAAGATCCCGAACACATTGCTAATGAGATGAACAAGTTTTTTCAGTCAGTTTTCACGAAACATACCAGTAATGCGCTACTACCTCCTTATACTGTGAAAATACCCATGGAAGAATTAATCGTAAATGAGGAGGGCATACTTTCTCTATTACAAAAGCTTGATCAAAAGAAATCTACGGGCCCCGATCTAAATCACTAACTCATTTTTAAGCCGATACGCTAATTGGACATCTAAGTATCTCTTTAAAATATACACGTTATCTCTTCAAACTTCACAGATACCAGACGACTGGTGCAATGCTGTAGTAGTTCCTATACATAAATCAGGCCCCAAACTAGAAATAAGCAACTACCGCCCAGTGTCACTTACGAGTTCGTGCTGCAAAATAATGGAACATGTAATTTTCAAGGCCATAATAACTCACCTAGAAACAAACGAACTTCTCTACAAACAACAGCATGGTTTCAGATCAGGCCTCTCAACTATAACCCAATTAGCTGAATTAACTCATGACATAGCCAACGCAATCAACGATAACGTCCAATTAGATGCTATATTTTTAGACTTTTCTAAGGCGTTCGACGTTGTCCCACATCTGGATTTAGTCAAAAAACTAACGGCTTTTGGTATTGATATCAAAATAATATCCTGGATCAACAACTTCTTAACTAAACGGAAACAAAGCGTTAAAATTGACAATCAGCTATCAGAACCACTTGATGTTTATTCTGGTGTACCTCAGGGATCGGTTCTTGCACCTCTGCTATTTTTAATGTTTATTAACGACATCCACTTTTCCGTTGAGAACCCTATTCAGATGCGTCTGTTTGCCGACGACTGTGTCGTGTACACAGTCGTGCGCAATTCAGACGACCAAACTAAACTTAACAATTCACTTCAGGCAATTTATTCCTGGTGCAATACTTGGGGCATGAAATTAAACACATCAAAAACACATTGCATTTCTTTTACAAATAAGAAATCCCCCCTTAACTATACATATAGGATTGGAAACTCAATTATCGAAAAATGCAATCAAGTAAAATACCTAGGCATTACACTCACGCCGAATCTTAACTGGGAACCACACATCTTGGCCATGTGTCAGAAAGCGGAAAAGAAATTATCTTTCTTGAGAAGAAAACTGCGCAATGCACCACCACATATTAAAATAAATGCCTACAAAACACTAATTAGACCATGTTTAGAGTACGCCGATCTCATCTGGAGTCCACATCAAAAGTACCTGATTAGTAAAATAGAACGAATACAAAAATTGGCAGTAAGGTTCGTATATTCAGAATTCGCGAGGCAGTCCAGTACCGCAGATTTACTCGCAAGGGCAAACTTAAAACAACTTTTTCAACGCAGAATAATGTCACGATTAAAATTCCTTTACCAATTATATCATGGTCATTTCCACATATCACGCTCTCATTATCTGCAAGATCCACTTAAACAATCATTCCGACTAAATCATTCTAAAACAATACGCCAACCTTTAAGTCGTGTAAACGCTCACAAACACTCACTTTTTCCGTCAGCTATCTCCCTCTGGAACAGCCTACCCAACGACATTGTTTGTTGTAGTACGATTGACTCTTTCATCAACCGCATACAGTGTATTGAATTTGCACCATGATTTTTTTTTCATTTTTTTTTCTTTTTTTTTCTTTTTTTTCTCTGGCAATGTATGTATTTCGATGTATCTGTGTACCCACTCCTGCTTGGGCCGTGAAGGGCCTGCAGTATATTCAAATAAAAAAAAAATTATATACGTTATTAAAAGACAACGTATCAGCAACGGTTTCTGCAATTTGGAAAATAAGTGATTCCTGGTTATCAAAAGGGATATTGTTATCACCAAGCCCTCTGTTCTTGCGGATGCGTTTTGCGATACCACATTCCAGCACATAATGGCTGTGTGGCTCTGTTGTGAAATAACGTAACGCGGCAACATTTTCCAAAATTTTCACCCTTTACAGTATAACCCTGTTAGTGGCTCGAGCTCCACGAAACGTTTCCGTGAATATATCTCCCACAAATTCGCCCAGGCTGGAAAGGTCAGATTTCTTATTCGTTCGATTAGAATGATTCTAACATTGCGCTTTTGCGGAAACGTTCGCAAAAATAGGTCAGATTTCTTATTAGTTTGATTAGAATGATTCAAAAAATTTGCTTTTGCAGGAACGTTCGCAAAAATGTGGCTACAACAATTAAAAGTTGTGCATCATTGGCACTTTGTCAGGGAGAATGACCAATATTAGATATCTTTTGTAATTATTCTAAAATATCACTTCGTGTTCCTCGTAGCGCAGTAAGAATCACGTTTCTAAGCCACTAAAATATTTCCAGCTTTGAGTAATCATTCTTGCAACTTAACGTAATGCATGTATTAAAATGCATAGCAATGCGGCTTCAACTGTTTAAAATACAATTTCTATTATTGAAGTTTTTATATATATATACCACTTCTAAGCGATTCGTTGGCGGAACTTATTAACTATAATTGATAAGTGTAGGAGTAACCTTTATAGAAAGTGTTTTACACTGTTTCCTCTTGTGAACAACATTAGTACTTTCAGCGATCTTGACAGCTCATGAATGACGCAGGTCGGAATGAATGATGTCCTAAAATAAGAAATGCAATCCTACACATTTTGATTCGAAAAATGTGACACTAAATGAGGCAATGAATAAGACACAGAGTGTTTCTCGGTATTGTTAAAGGTCATAATATCAATATCTTACGTATCAAAGTGAAAATGTGGCACTCGTTACTTCCTGAAATAACTGAAACTACGCTCGTTGGGCTGTATGCCGCGCCATTAAAAGCCTTCCAACGCTAAATATAATTTAACTAGCTCCGCATGCATTGAGTTTTTCACAGGTGCGCTTGTTTATATATTCATCATCATCATCAGCCTCACTACGTCCACTGCAGGACAAAGGCCTCTCCCATGTTCCGCCAGTTAACTCGGTCCTGTGATTGCTGCTGCCAATTTATACCCGCAAACTTCTTAATCTCATCTGCCTACCTAACCTTCTATCTCCCCCTAAACCGCTTGCCTTCTCTAGAAATCCATTTAGTTACCTTAATTGAACAGCGGTTATCCTGTCTACGTGCTACATGCCCAGGCTATGTCCATTTCCTCTTTTTGATTTCAACTATGATATTCTTAACCCCGGTTTGTTTTCTAATGCACTCTGCTCTCTTCTTGTCCTTTAAGAATACACCTACCATTTTCCTTTCTATTACTGCGTCGTCATCAATTTAGGCTGAACCCTCTTTGTGTGTCTCCAGGTTTCTGCTCTGTAGCTAAGTACCGGCAAGATGCAGCTGTTATATACTCTTGAGAAATAGTGGCGATCTACTTTTCATGATTTGAGAATGCTTGCCAAATGTGCTCCACCCCATTCTTATTCTTCTGGTTACTTCAGTCTCGTGGTTCTGCTCCGCGGTTATTACCTGTCGTAAGTAAACATAATCCTTTACACCTTCAAGTGGACTATTACCTATCTCGAAGCGCTGCTCTCTTTCTAGGTTGTTGTACATTACTTTCTTTTGATGCAGATTAATTTTAAGACCTCCTTTTCTGCTCTCCTTGTCTCACTCCGTAATCATGAATTGCGATTCATCTCCTGAGTTACTCAGCAATGCAATATCATAAGCGAAGCGCAGGTTACTAAGGTACTCTCCATTAACTCTTATGCCTAACTATTCTTATTCTAGGCCTCGGAAAACCTCCTGTTTACATATTATGGGGCCATAAAAATGAATCAGAATGAAGCTGGCATGAGGTTTAAAGGGCAACTGTACGAGAAGGTAACCGAATTATGGTTACGCGGCTAATATAACTTGCTGAGGTCTAACACTGGCATATTTATCAGCATGACTTCAGCCACTCTGTTTGCCTATTTTTGTTTGTTGCTGCTGCTAGTGATAACAACTCTGTTGGGCAAGGTAAGAGTTTTTAAAATGCTATGAAGTATGAGCAAATAAAGCTGTTCGATATCGGTTGCAATATGCTTCGAGTACGGGCCTGTGTGATCTAGTAAATGCTTTTTGTCTCGTTGGTGAAGAGTGAGTGTGATAATCTGGGATTGAAAGATGAAGCTGCCACTAGATGCGAATAGTTTATTGATATGAGCATCGAGTGAGGGTATACGCTTTCTTGTCCACGCATACATGGGCGGGCACTTGCAATTTTTCTGGTACTTATATTTTTGTCCTCGAAAATAGCAATTCATAGTTTTGGTTGTTGTTAAGATTTGCATCACACAAGGAGGATATCGGAGCATAAGTTTACCTGAGATATTCGACAATGAGCTGTACAGATACGCTACAAAAATATTGTTATAAGATCAAAAGCAGCTGTATGTGGCACGCGGTGGAGCAGATTTCTAACACGTGGTTTCTTTCTTCGTGATCTCTGTCATACACTTTGGCAGCACGAAATACACAAAGTTAACGCAAAGGATCAACAGTGAACTCGAGCGCGAACACTTGAGTTTGAATACCAGCTATGTAAGTTCTTTGGGATGATGCACATAATAAAAATTTGCATACTACTTGCCTGAAGGTGAAAGTTCGCATTTATTTGAAGTTAACTCAGCGATAGCAACATAATTCAGTTACGCCTAGAGGCTAAAAAATTATACGTACAATAGACGCAGTCTCTGCAAAGAATACAAGTGATACATTGTTCAGTGACCTGCAAATTCCTGACTGCTTACTCTGTAACAAAATTGACATTCAAAATTTACAGGGAAAAAATTTTGGAAGAGAAAACGTGTTGTAATGTAATCAAATGAATGGTACCAATATAGTGGCCAGATTTGTTGCAAATCTATACGTATGATAACATGATACCTTTGCTGTTTCCGATATTCAGTGGGGACTACCAAAAAATGGCAGAGGTGTGAATGTGCAGTACAATGTGTTTTATGATTCAAAAATACAGCCAAAAGGCATCCAGGACATTTCCAAGCTGGTGCGATAAGCGTTCCTTTCTTTCTTGTTATTCTTGGCGAGCATTAATGTCTCACAAACGCGAGATAGTACCATGCAGAATTTCATGTCTGAAAACCAAGACGTGAGTACGAGGGACGTGGGATTCTACCATTTCGCCGCCACCAAAATGCGACAGCGTGGTCGGGTTCAAACTCGGAACCTTCGGGTCACCAGCCGAGCACCCTAACCACTACACCACCATGGTATACGATGACCGCAAGATATAGGAAAGCTTTGTACTTCACGAGTCCAATGAATAACAAACAAGACTGGTGTGCCCGGCGTTGAATTTTCTGTCTTAATTCAGAAGCATCATGCAATAATTGTTACTGTCGCGAAGGTGAAGTGGGGCAAAACATTGCCATTTCTACGAATGTTCAGTGTAGGATGACAAATAGAGAAAAATAACTAATCTAAGAAGACTCTAAAGAGGCCGGAAATCGTTTATATGCCCGCGTGAAGTACGTATATGCCTTAAAGCTGGGGCAATAAGATGGGGTCACTCATGGAAAATGGACTGTAAATCAAGCGCACTTACATGAACCGACAAGAAGATTCATACAAAATACTCATGTGCATTGTTCATGGGCATATATCATAATTAAGCCCAACAATCCTAATTAAGGCTGTCTTTATGAACTTCGATGAAAATTGTTGGGCATTTGGTCAAAAGAACACAGTAAACGGAGCACATGTTCGCTTTGCACTCTTTGCGTTTGCTCCGTTACATAGATCAGGTGTAACACTTTCGCGTTAAAGTAGAGATGAAATTTCACTGGTGGTGCAAGGAAAGTCTAGCAGTGAAGATTGTGGCCGACCTAGCTTTCATCGGCTTCTCCAAACTCGACTTAGCAGCTACTTGGTTGTGTAAGGCATTCAATATTTGGATATGTGGAGTGCGTAACTGCAATGCTTGGGGGCGTGCCATCATATATGAAAGAAAAAAACAAGTAATTAGTGTTCATAATTAGTGGTGCCTCAATTCGTAATATCATAGTCATCAAGATCCTAAAGCGCAAGTTGCTAAGTGTCATAGTCTTAATCAGTAAGATCCTGACTAGACGAAAAGCACTTATCAAGGTTTTATTCAAAAATGCCTTACGTAATGAGGTCCTACTCATGCATAGGCAGTGTCCCTCGCTCCATTCGTCACCCGGCTGTCCATGGTGCGGGCACGAGACAGCCGACATGGCGCATATACTTGGAGAGTGCGAGTGTACCTCAAGACCACTGGCGGAGCGGTGGCAAGCCGCCCTTCTCAGCCCGCGTGCAGTGGACCGAATCTGGGCTGTCCAGCGAGCCAGGGATATCGCCGAGGACATTGCACGATGCTCCATGGACGACGGCTCCTGGAGGCCTAGTCCGGGCCAGTGATTCCAAGTTGGATCCTTAATAAAGTTTATTAGCTATCTATTGAGGTCTTGACTGCAATTTCCTTAATTAGCGCGTATCAATATTGATTATGCTTAAAATAATAAGAACCGAGTTCTTAAGAAGGTAGAGCACGAAGTAACCATGCGCCGGCCAAAAAACACCCTAATGGTAAAGGCTGCCTACGAAGATGAGTTTCTGTTCACTCTGCAGGACCTAGAGTCAAGGTTAAGTAGCATCAGTGTTAAAATAGGAATCATGCGGACTGATTAGATAATGTTTTGTTAGAGCTCAATAACTATGAGTGTAGTGCCAACGGCCTACAATAACGTGAGCTCCACTTAGTAACAGAAATCTTGAGCACATGTATTTGCAACATGATCGGTTGTGTTTTTTTTTCAGGAGGAGCAGTTTTTCCACAATCATTCAGTAATGATCAGTTTCAAGCTACCTAAAATAAAGTGCTGGCTTCAGCTGTTTGGCCAAGTTTTGCAATTTTCATCTCTTTTTGTTTTTACATTTCTCGTTTTTCTCGAATGTTTGTGTACATCGTCTCTTTTTTATTTGTTTCTTCTTCTTTCTTTATTTCTCTTGTAATTCGTTTCTTTTTTATATCATTGCTAAATTATTCCTTCTCTCTATTCTTCTAAATTGTTTTCTTTTTGTTCCTTTTTACTTTATTTGAATCACTCTTTTTCTTCGGGCATCACTTGTTATTTATGTCGTGTATAGAGGGTATGTGGGTTCGAATCTCGGCTGCCTAAGAATTATTCTCACCATCTATTTTTCTGTTCGTATTTTATGTGTATTTCTTTCTTTACTTCTCTTTCTTTCCTCTGCACTGATTTTCTCTCTCATGTGGGTGATTACAGGCAATACTAGAGAAAACGGCGCACTTGCACTGAGAACGAAACAGAAGAGAACAAGCGCTAGATGAGGGTGTGAAGAACGCGTTGTGGAGCGTGACGATGACAATTTTTAATACCGATTGACAAGTTACGATAAGTTATGGTGAGCAGCAATGGTTTAGCTGATTAAAGGCTAGGCCGTGGAAGGGGTTGATTGAGGAATAAATTTGGAATGTGCTGCAGAAGGCGAGTCTTAAAAACACTGAGTAATGACGGACACAGAGGGTCGATTCACTTGCCGAGTCGGAGCAGGACATACATGCGGAGCGCGCATTACAGAACGACTCGGTGTCGGCCGAAGTGGTCGAGTCTCCACGGCGGTTGTTGCTGGTGGTTTACATGGCTCCAAGTCTTCTTGTTTCGGGCTGCCCGTTATATTGAGGCACAAGTTGCTACTTAATCGAAACGTCTGCACTCACCAATTGCTTAGCGCACAGAAGAAAGCGACTCAATATGTCCTTTTAGAGCTGGAGTCTAAACACAAATAATTTTCAGGAGCTTGCTCCTTTTGCTGAGGTTGTCTCTCGTCGTTTGCGCCGGTGTGTACGCTAGTGCTCATTGCTTCCGCTAGAGGAGCAGCTGGGCTCTTCGTTTCAAGAGTGCTCACTAAGTGGCACTCTGCCACTCGGGCGACGCTCGCTCCACTCTCGGCGCGTGCTTTAGTGTGGTGAGAGACCACTAGGTGGCCGCGCCTATGTCGAGCGATCGTTCTCTGCGTCTTTCCTTTATCTTTCGCCTGACATCATTAAGTTCGCGTCGATACTGCTGTTCAGTATGAACACCACAGATGCCAAAGTGGTGGCGCTGAGGTCTCGCTATGTGGGTGCCGCCCGGGCTCGCTGTCACGACCATTCTCGAACTTTCCACAACATCATGTAATTCAAGACCCTTTGGCTCTGTACGTTACGGATCACAAAGCCATTACATTCCTCCGAGCATATGTGATCCGTAAATAAGCTCTTGAAGAAAATGTATAGACTCCATCAGTGTGTGAATATATGTGTATAGTACATTATTATGTAAATAATAAACATTGTGTATATACAATAACACCACAACAACTCTCTCGTCGCGTCTTTATATGATCGGGATTGAGCATATGCACAGGGGATTCACCATTTACCGGATTTAACCTCTGGAGCAAGCTCTTTCACCATCATTGACTGCGTGGATATGTGGGAACTCTTTTCTTTATTTTCTCTGCTCCTCGCGTCAGCCTTGCTGCCGCGCCGCTTGAGGTCGTGCCTGACTCATTTTTCTTTTACCATGCAATACGATCGATTTTGGTGGCATCAAATGCATATCATTTTTGGTACTGAGCAGGGGTCGTCACAACATTCTTCACAGAGCCGTCAGTGTCTTGAGAACGTTTCGGCTGAAGAATAGGTTGTGTCCAGTGAAATATACCATAGACCAGCTGTTGAGGCAGCTTACATCTGCAAATTTCTGTACGCACAGCAACACAAAAAAGCTAAACAGTGTGAGGTCGGAGGGCAGTGGCCACTTGTTAAACCTCCTTTTGTAGGAAAGGGAGATTGTGTGGTGCCGTGTGTGAAAAACGGCGTCGTAAGAGTCAAGAGTCAAATGCGTGTTCAGGGAGAGACATAGAGAAAGTGTATGGCAATAAATATGAATGTGTAAATCATTTTTCGTACCCCGTGTTCTTATTGCACAGAGGAAGTTTAAAACAACGAACTTTTATTTTTCGCACTTGCCCCCCCCCCCACCCACGAAATAAAAAAGTCAAATTGATACCAAGAAGTTTGTTCGAAGTTTACATTTGTTTCTCGTCCACTCTATTGCTTTTACGCCCAGCTTTTTAGCTGGTGCCTTCAAGCTGCTACTAATGGTAGCAATACGGCTACGGGTCACTGACCTTCCTTGGTGGAATCTGTGCGAACTTCACAGTACTGAATCGCCCACTTTTTCCTTTTGTTCATATTGCGTTTTTCTGGTGTTTACCGATGTGGTTTGCAAATTTTCTTGTGCTTATCCGCTCTCTCCCCTTTTTTTCTGCAGATTTTGTCTAATTATGTCATAGATACCTTCATTTCATTAAATTTACTTGTATTTATTTGATTTGTTTTGAGATTGTTTATTTGCTCTACCATCTCCGTTTCACTGTTTTTTTGCTATTTGCTGCTGCGAACGCTGCGTGTCTTACTTCCTGGTTCGGGTGTTTCACCCCGGCTTCTGTCTTCCATAGATCTTCGTGTAACTCCCAGCATTGATGTTTCGCGGCCCCTTACCGAAGAATCAGCTTATCGTTGACGGTGGCGGTTTAGGGCAAGCTTGCACTGGCTTTCCAACCTTACGTGCTGCTCAGCTCATGGGACATCTCCGCTGATGACTGCGCTAGGCATCAGTTTGAGTAGCAACAATTCAAGCCATGTGACAGCGACAGGGTGGCCGATTCAGCTCTTTCTCCGTTAAATTAGCGGGACTACTTATTGAGAAATGATTGGAGTTTATTGCAGATACGTTAGCAGTCATGCAACCGACGAGAAGAATGTGCACCGAAGCAGCTCGATGGTAGTCTTGAAGGCCTAATCAATCTATTTATTTAGCTTTTTCATCAAAGAACATCACTTTTTCGATAAACCCCGCTGCATTTCTCTCCAGTAAGATTTAAGTTAAAAGCATTCACATTATATAGCCTTCTGAAGTGAACAGCATCTTGAATTGATGCAGTCCACTAAGGAACGTAAGTTTTTTCAATAAAATTGGGGCGTGAACATGGGCTGTCACATCCTCTTATTTTCTCTCTGCGAGTAATTTTTTCCTACCTGTGTTCAGAAAATGACGCAAGCAGCGTGATTCAGAACTGCATTAAAGTGCTTGCTGCTTGCTGTATCTGTTTCAGACAGGCGAGTTGCTTGTCATGCATGACGATGGAAAATCACTGGAGGTAAACGAGACAAACCATAAGTTTTCCGATCACGTTTGTAAGCAATCACACAGTAATGACGCTGTTTTCTATTTATTTACAAAGTAAGTACTATTCTTGCATAAGTTTTTTCATTCACAAGGTGTTTTACTAAGTGTGTCCGAAAATCGTGAAAAATGAGGCAAATTCAATACTTCTTTGACGTTACTTCTTTCATAGCCGCGTCTGTCTTAACATGGTTAAAGGCATCTAGGATATTAGTTAGGCAAGTCAATACTTACAATAAAAAGAGGATACGATAGTTACCAAAAAATAGATTCAAAAATTATATATATATATGTATATATATAAAAAAATATATATGTGCTCTCGTCTCAACAGCTTTAGTCTTTTTACATCGGAAATATCACGTATCACCACGTTGTGACACGTCGCCGAGGTCTTCCAAGCGATTTTGGGTGCAAACTTGCACAGACATCCATCGTACTGAAGTATATTGCACAGCAAGGAAGTTATCGCTTAAGGAACCAGATTCGTTATTTTCATTACGACCTACAGCTCCAACACAAGTAAGCACGGAACCAACCTAGTTTAACGTTTCCTGATTTAATTTTATTACCCTCAGCCTGGCTAAAGTGGCTGCTTGAGAAGTATAAATGTGTTTTCAGAGTTTCTCGATGCTGACATTTGCGTTTTCAAGTATGTGCATCAATATTGCTATCTCTGCCTGTTCACAATCAATTTCTGTTTTAATAGATTGAGTGTGGGGGTGGTCCAGGGTTAGAATAAATATCACCGCAGCATAGAAACTACAAATATGATTTAAATAAAGTGCACGATGTTTCACAGAGCACTTGTGGTTACAGGATCATTGGCAAATAATACTTGTCTGACATTCTAGCAAAGATAGAAAAGCAGTTACACACCTTCGGTGCGTGGAAAACGGAAGCGTCAGCCATGTTTCCGTGGCGGCTGTTCGCACGCCCACTAATGGCCCTGCAATGCGGCACGTCAATTGTGTAGGGAACGGAACTTGAATCTAGCGTTTATCTTGTCAGCTTGATAACAGGAAGACTGTTGATCTGAGGAATGAAATCGATGCATGCACGCGCACCTTCAGAAAAAAAAAAAATGACAGCATATCCACGGAGTGAATGATGGGGAGTGGGGCGAAGCATTCGTCCGTCCACTCGTCCTTGCTTCCGTCCGTTCCTGCGTACGTCTGTGTAACCGTCCATGCGTCCATCCACCCGTCCGTGCGTGCGTCTGCTCGTGCGTCCGTCCCTGCGTTCTTCCATGCATCCGCGCCTGCGTCCGTTCATGCGTCCATCCATGCATCTGTCTGTGTGTCCGTTCGTCCATCTATTCAGCACTCCAAGTACCACCATCTCGCATCTCTTCATCATATATTCTCCATATAGAAGCACCACCATCCAGCGGACATTTCAAGGACTAAACGGGAGGTGGCACACGCACACTTTCTTACGGCTTGCGCTTCGGGTTTACTTACCACCTTTCACCACCTCGAGTTCATGGTATATACTAGTTCACATTATTCATGGCTATGCGGCCCAACGCTCACTAAACCTTTCTAAAACCAAGGAGGTTACACCCAGCGAGTATAACGTAGCAACCCTTTTTTGTCAGATCGTGCTCAATGTACATTCCGATAGCTGCTAGCGGGGATCGCAGCGTGCGCGTTACCTAAAGGCCGAATGCTCCTGTCTCTCATTCCCCCTTAGCAGCCATTAACATGTGCATTGAGCACTATCTTTTATTGTTCAACAACGCACAGAAGAAATCTCTCACCAAACTACCTTGGAGGTCAAAATGTAAGGACCGCTATTTCGGGTATGTGCCACTGGTGGTTACGTACTACGAGGGATGCACAAGCCACGTCATAAGGAGCTTCGCCCCTAAAAGCAGTGCGCGTACTTTTCATGGACCTGCACTGTCAAGGATGAAATGGTGGCCGGTGAAACGATAAGCAGGTGCCCACCAGGTTAAGAAAAATCTGCGAAGGGTAGAAAATGAAGCGGTTAACTTGGTTTCCGTGGTGGCTGCTCACACGCCCACTAGGCTCGTGGTTTTTTGGGTTCACAAATTAAGCTCAGATGAAATTTGCAAGTTCCCAAAATAAAAATTCCTGAAGCAAAAGTAAGGCTGGTTTTCATAGGGAAAGTTGTCAAGAGATCAGAACATGGGTCATTTGCGGCGCCATAGTTCTCCGCCACTGTCGGTTTCCATAACCAGTATAGCGAAAAAATAAGGAAATAAACTTAGTAAGTGGAAAGACAACAATGCGCCCAACGAAATTCGAACACTGATACGCTGTATGCCAGCCCAGTACTTTTCCACTGAACTACGCCGCTGCTTGCAACTCGTTTTTAAATTGCCTTAGGCAGGCTTGGTGCCGCGAAAGAAACCGCGTTATTATGAGTACTAAAGCATTTTAGGCCATCAAAACACAACCAGGTGTCACACAATGCTAATTTGTAACGAGTGTCCATTCAATGCTTCAACCAATTACAAGAGGTTGTTCTTGATCCTTCATTAACTATGGCGCTTACCCTCTGCAGACATAATTATTCATCGTCGTCAGCCACGGACATTAAAAAAAAAATAGCGCAAAACTTCTAGCGAGTGTGTAGCGAATACCACCCTTCTCCCAAGAATGAGGAAGGATAGCATATGAATGCTGGCCTACTACACAAAATATGGTTATTTGTGGCGTAGTGGGTACCCAGCCAGTTTGCTTGTAGCAGTTACCCAAGAAGTGTTGAGAAAAGGCTCTGGAAGGTCACTTTTCGCGCTATCGCTGTCGCTCTGCTGCGTGTTCCACGCAGGTGTCACAGTTTTCTTTTGTTTATAAAGAAAACACAGTGTCTTTTTTTTTTTCAAAGATTAATTGAACAATTTTTTTATTTACACACGAGACTGCCTTGCTTAAGTAAGTGGGTTCTATCTGAGTGGGCGTGTTGAATTTTCTCCAACCACGTGAAATGACACCTTACCCTCTTCACCTTGCTCACCTTTCATTTTTCAAGAACTGCGGGTGACCTCAAAGTTTAGTGAATGTAAAATTTTCGTCAGCGTCCCGCAGATCTATTATGCTTTGTACCTGGCATGCCTTCAGAATGAAAAAGAGCAATACGTTCCGTGCAGAAACCTGCGCGTGAGATTGCCGACATGAGATTACGAATGGACGCCTTTCTAACAATCATGAAAGGTTTCAGTATAGTCCAAATGCGACCGAAGCGTGCAACTTCCATTTAAAGAAACGTGACTAACAATACCAAAAGATTGCTCAGGTTTAGAAGAACAATGTTTTAGATTGTCTAATACGTTCTTGCTGAAATCACGTGCCGTTCAGTCTGAAAAACACTACTCGGAAAAGCAGGATAAGAGTTTCTATCAAGAATATTGCTTCCCCTTTAGCTTTCTGGGAATAACTGTTAATTTAAAGACAAACTTGCGTAACAGGGCTTAAAGAAATAACAATACGAGCCTAGCCAAACGGAGAACTATATTGAAAAGCACTAAAGTTTGGAGAGATCTACCGGCAGCGACGATACGAACACAGATATGAAAAACTGACGCTTTCGACTTTGTTACGAAGTCCAATTAATAATATCTGGCTTCCAGCCATCCGCCGGCACTCATAACGGAAGAAACATTCATCGCTGTCTGAAAGTTCCGCAAGGTTGTCGCCATTGCTTTCGAGGTTGATGTAACTGTCGCTTTCTTTTCCTCTGTCGATAGGATACTGTAATTTATACAAACACACCAGCACTCCTCGAACCCATTACTTTATCGCACGGTTCATAGTGCGTGCTGTGTTAGAGAAGCCTGCTTCAATTATCGTGGTGTTTGACTTCGAAAACATTGCGTTATGTCCGCTTCACGAATATGTAAACACCAGTGCACTCCTCGAATCACATTCGAGTTCTCGTTGCAAAGCTGAGAGCTACTGTGCAAATACTAGCTGTCACTGTGCTCTGTGTTTTTATCCGGAACAGTGTCAAGTCTCAGTTGCTGCTTTACATGTCAAAGCGAGCGCCCTTTAGGCGAAAGGCAGCTTTGGACTGTCAAAATACCAATGTAGTCTAGCTTGATTTCCTGAATGGAAGGTAGAAAACAAAGGAAAGATTGTTCGCTACGAACACCAAGATGATTCTATGAATTTTACGAACTTTCGCTACGAACGCAAAGAGGATTTCGTTAGCTTTACGGACAGCACAAGGAACGAACCAACCGTGTTCAAAGGGCTTCGGGAGTGGAGGATGCAGAGTTTTGAATGTTCCCGGTGGATGCCTTGTAAATCTGCGTTGCTGACTTTTCTGATCACCGTTACTTCTACGTGTCTGGTGTTGTTTAACCTCTTCGGTGGCAAGGTCAGGTGAACCAACTTCTTTTTTTCTTTCATTTTGAGTTTTCACTATGATAAACTAAATATATTGAATACGGTGTTTGCTTGTTAGAAGGGGTGATCACCCTCTTTGTTGCTTTTTATTGAAGCCATTCTTCATTAGGGTAAATGGTTTTTGTCGTTTGACATGGTTCTGCTTTGGCGTTTTTAACTGAAATATTAAACATGTCTTAATAAAACAAAAAGATCTTAAAGCTTCTTATTTTGTAAGTGGTCCTGAACACAAGAGTTGAATCCAGTTGGGCAGGATTTAATTGAAGTGGCACATCAGATGTCTTTCTCCGTTATGCATTTTGATTGAAATAAAGTGCCTACAAAAATAAACAATTGTTGCGATGATAATTATGACGCCGATATTTTTCAGTTGCTTCTGGTCAATTATTTTACACATTACTTATTTATATAGGAAAATTCTACTCTTCGCCCGAAGGTGTGGTAATTCAAAGCTTGTTTTTTTTCCCTTGCAGTACTCACCCTGTAGTGAAAGTGATGGAGCATTTTCTCGTGAGTTGTTCGCTATGTTAATAATCTCACAGTACAATCACATCGCAGTACTATTCAACTGTACTATCCCGTGTGTATTTGTTGATGTGAATAAAGCTAACTGAGCAGTCACAGTTACCCCGCTCGGCACGAGAATGGCACGGCAAAGCAAAATAGCAAGGACACATATATATGTAATAAACAGATATTATCGATATAAAAATTTTGCAAGCAGTCTAATTTTGAACAAATTCATGTATAATTACGTTATAACGTTGAAATTTAATCGAAAGATATTGCTACAATCTTTCAAAAACAAACTGATACATTTTAAAAGTGGTAGTTCAATCCACAAGAAGTGTTGAGAAATGAGTCTTGGCTTTGGTTAGAAGGCTGTATGTTATATATCGGTATTGAAATGTTTGGCTAAAAAAAATTCACCATATCATTGTAGCGCTAGCGCTTTTTAAACTAATTGAGCTCACATTATTGGTGCAAATGCAACCTTTATTCTTTTACTTTCGCACCATTACATTAACTTCGGTGAATGCGAGACCCTATGCGTATTTTATTAGTCTAGTGCACAAAAAACAGACGGAAACACGAGGTAGAAAAAAAAAGGAGACAAGCGCAGACTTTCAAGCGAAGCTTTATTACAGGACCGAGGCACTTTATAAAAGAAAGTAATAAAAAGCAAGGAGGGCAAAGGGGGAGGAGAAAAAGGCACGAGGGGCCAAATAAACAAAAGCTGGGCATCATCAGGAAAGCACGCACGTCATGCAAAACCTAGATAGGTCAAACTCCTTATCGTGTATGGTCACAGAAGGAACACTGACGCACGACTCGGACATCTTGCTAATATGCGCAGCCTCGATAATCTCGCGCACTCTTCGGTTTTTATGCCGAAACAGCATAGAATTTTCATCAAATAGCGGCATGCAGCCAAATTTCCTACAGTGAGCATGCTAAATGAAGGCTGGAGTGGCCTTTCAGGGAATTAAACTGTATTCTAAGTCTAATTTTTAGACAACGACCTGTATTACCCACGTATACTCGATTGCATGACAAGGGTATGGAGCAGACAACACCGAGTAATACATGTTTCATAATTACGAATATGATTAACATTGGATGTATCTTGCCGGACATATATGTTATCCGCGACTCGCCTATCTACTTTGGCACATGATGTGGATAACTTGTTCCTGGCAGAAATAACTACTCGGACGTCATATTATGATGGCACCTTTTTTAGGTGGTGGGTAAAACCGTGAAAATATGGAAGGGCAGCAAATTTTTTATGCTTTCCCTTCTTATCCAAGTTGCAACCAACACTAGGGCCTACCTTTATTTTCTTAATCTATTTTTCGCAGACTTTTAACAATGAATCCCGTGGGAAGCCTGCTTGTCTAAGTTTTTTGAGCTGCCCAGCAAAACTTTTTTTTTTCAAATAAATGAGTGCAGGATTTCTTAAGTGCAGAGCTAAAACAAAAGAGTGCAATCGCATTTTTAACCAGTTTCGTATGACCCAAGTTATAGTTCAGCACAGGTTTCACAAACCGATGGGTGTGGCACCATCACATATGCGTGCGCGAGAGCTGTGGCGGGAGATCCAAAAATTGGATACATTGGTCCTTTAGGGGTTCCGAAGTGAACTTCAGGCCAAGACCACACTGCTCAAAACTGTTTAAAATACCTGCTGGCATATCTCCAGTTCCCTTATGAAAAAAAAAATCAATGTAGTCATCGACATAACGAGAAATTGTGATTACGGAGGCCTGTATACATGCAATGTGAGTCATATTTATAATTATGCATCATGTATCACCGCTGTTGTCTACTCTATACCCTTGTCATGCACTCGTGTATACGTGGGTCAGACAGGTCGCTGTAGATCTAAATGTTAGACTTCGAGAACATTTTAATTCCCTGAAAGGTCACTCCGGCCTTCATTTAGCAGCCCACTGCATAATGCGGCTGCGAGCCGCTCTTTGATTATACTTCTGTGCTGCTTCGGCATAAAAACCAAAGAAGGCGCGAGCTTTTTGAGGCTGCGAATATTCACAAGGCGTCGAAGTCATGCGTCAGTGTTCCTCTGTGACCATACACGATAAGGAGTTGACCTATCTAGGTTTTGCATGACTTCCATGCTTTCCTGTTATTGTCCAGGTTTTGTTGTCTTTCTCTCCTCCTTCTTTGTTCTCCTTTGCTTTTTTGTATTTTCCTTTATATATTGCCTTGGTCTTGCAATAAAGCTTCAGTTGATAGTCGGCGCCTGTCTGACCCCTTTCTCTACTTTGTGTTTCTGTCTGTTTTTTTTTTTTGCGCAGTACACATATGGATCAGTGCCAACCTGCCGAACGAGCCATTCTTATACGTATTTTATTACGATTACGTTTAATGATGATTTACGCTTTTGCTGCCTCACTGCTTGAAGTGATGAACCTGCGCCTTATCAGCCGAGGAAACGTTGTTCACTGTTGCTTGGGAGAGACCAAGTTGTCTTTTATCTTCACTCAGATGGGAGCCCGATATGTATGCCGAAAAATTAATGCGAGTGTTCAAGAAGACGGAATGAGCGGCACTATCATTCAACCTAGCCAAACGCAAGTCACCTGCGGCCCATTCAATGCGTCTGCCAACTTCAGCATTGGTATCACCACGCTTACTGTGGAACCTATGAAGCAATGGTCAAAATTGAGTACACTTGCTATATTCATGGCCGCAAAAAGGCAATGTGTAGCCTGAAATTACCTGGCTTATCACTAGCACGTAAGAGCGAGCCAACCGAAAGCAAGAAACAGCTGTAGTGTAACGTATTCGAAATTGTAAATACACGTTTTCATGACAAGCTGACTTGTCATTATAAGGTAGCGTGAAAATTTGAACATTTTACATCATGCCGCTCTATCACAATTACGAGTGGAGTCACTCTATGCAACTTTCCCACGATATGCTCCAATCAGTTTCTAATATTACTATGTTTGGAGAGAATCAGCAGGATTCGATTACACACATGATACGTGGTTTTCAAGTCATGTTCTGTGGTAATCTACGCTGTGCACTAAAACATGCAGTACGCGTATATAAAATATGCAGAGCAGTATTGTGTGTACCTAATGTGTTTAAACGAATACAACCTACATAATCGCACCACGATGAGTGAAGAACACTAATCTTACACGGTGTTAGAACCTTAAGATATGTGCAATAAAATTTGAGAACAATTTGAGAACTTGCGTGATTGAAGCAATCTGACGGTTTTGATGTGTCGCAGCAATAAATATTTTATCATGTACATAATATATGGTGAGAAAACGTGGCCACAGTCAAGTCATTATGAGGAAACTATGTTTATTTTGTGTGATTCCAGTAGGGTAGTTTTATTCAGACTACATAATTAAATGCTCTTTCTGGTGTGAGTGAATCTATTACACTGCTATTTATGGCGTACTCCTGTTACTGCTCTCCTTGTGCCTGGTATAATATTTGTGGTGCTCGCTGCAGGACAACCACTTAGGAAATCTGCGGTTACGACGTGTCGTTATTTGCAATCAGGCACTCTTTCACTGAAAGCAATAAAAAGGCAGTCGAAACATTGAGAAAGAGGTTATGTGTGCCCGTACTGTATGTAAAAAGCAGAGAGAGCAGTATACCGTAAAAACAAGTTGCACTGGCAGCAAGAATATGTAAATGAGTTTAGAGTTTAAAAGGCAGTGATTTCTGTTGAGCAAACTTCACAGAGTCTTAAAGGCTAAATTATTTCATTTTTTATTTCTATTCATTTTATTCAAGGCAAAAGTTTTACAATTTGCCAGGAATGCCACGACGAAATGCTGAATAAACGCCTGACTAGATCGTGCCACCCTGGCAGACAAACTACAAACACACCAACGGGCATGTGTCGTACAGAATGCAATGGTAGATAATCACCCAGAATGGTTAGTTCCTCTTTCTGAAATATTGTCAATCAACTGGATGAGACATAACAAAGTATGACAGTTTCAAGGCCTTTCTTGTGTGATAAAAAAACACTGTTGAAGTATGGAAATACGCAATGGTCATGTCAGCAAGAGCATACTCCACATCGACGTCCAGTCAGTCTGTAATTTTCTTTGAAAATTGATAGACAAATTTTATTTGCTTGTAAACATCAGTTTAGCACTGAGCTCTTAGCAAAAAGCCTTGAACGACTGAATTTTTTTTCTGGTAAGCTTTATTTCACAAACCATTCGGACTTTTAAATTTTTGACTTGAATGTGACGAGGCCTATAATTCTTCGAGGTATAAAACATTGTCCGCTTGACCATGTGATCTATACACGATCAAACGGGTGCTTCTATTATCATAAAATAAATGTAAAATGTAATAACTGCGGATCGATTCACACATTTTTAAATCAGTTTTCGCAGTCACAGACCTTCCAGAAGTGCGGAACTTGAGTCTTGCAGCAACTACCGACAACTCCTTCACTGCAACATGGGAACGACCGGAAGGCAACTTCGACTATTATGTTATTTACATTTCAAAAAACAATGATGACAGTGAGGAGAACGCTCACGGCAACGCAGCAGGATCCTGCGCCAACGGAACCATTATTCACCGTGACCGGACGCAGTTGACCTGTGAGCGTCTTGAGACTTGTTCAACCGTGACAGTCGACGTGCGCACGCACAGCATGGGACCACCTGAGCAAACTTCAAAAGGAGTTACACTGCGTGACGTTTTTACTGCAGGTGACGGTAAGCAGACCCACTCGGCACCCCTATCCTCATTCCCTAACGCCAATCTTCGCAAGGACTGACACTTTTCGCTACTGCTTTTTCCCACAAACTATAGCTGATTAGAATAACCTAACGGAAGCGTTTTTCGAATGCCCGTGACCATTTTTGCAAATCGTTTTGCTCTTTTGTTTCTTTCTTAGAATTTTATCGTGCCCAAATTTAACGTGTCCTTTTTTTATACCCCCCTCCCCTCTTACAACCAAAAATATTTTGTGAAAAAAAAAACACTTTGCAACCTTGTTCTTCGTTATTGATATATATTTTACTCACCCTGCTTGGGTTTTTTGTCCGCAGTACTTTATAAAGAAAAATAAATCATTAAAAAGTGTATGACGTGCAGCTCTCTTCAAACTCCATGTAAGCCCACTTCTACAAAAGGCAACAAAACGTGTCTCCATTTATTAGCCTGAATTTAATAGCTAACTTGCAGTGTTCATATTGTGTGGTTGCAGAGTAAGACCGTCAATGAAGAAGATTTTAGCTGAGCCGGTTGGGCTATATGAAGTCATTTAAATCAACATGAAGATCTGTGTAGCGAAGCTTCCAAACTCTAAAATATATCGAACTCTTGAGTATACCTTCTAGTGGGGCGACCCAACAAGGACGTCGCTCGCGCTGGGAGCCCGTGCTTGACCGTAACTGTCGCCATTGTGTGTGCTCGCTGGTTGCCGGCTAATAAACGCCTTAACATCTGTAAAAGTCAGCAAGATAAACGCAGAATCATTGGTTTAAGGTTATTGCTCAATTTCCGCCAGTTATTGCTTGAACAGCACGACGTGTCACCAATACAGCCATTTATGACAATTACATTCCTTGGGAAGAACATAATTGCAATCAGCCGTGAATACATTTGCATTTTCTATGCAGATTTTTAATTAAAAAGCTCGTTTAGATTAGGGCCTAATAAAAAAATGAAAACAATTATTTGGCACCTTTGAATATCAGGTATCAGAATCATTTGGCACCTTTGAATTGTCAGGTACTATAATTACCGTTTTACATGTCAAAGCAGGCGTCTTTTTCTCTTATGTTTCAGGCCAGGTTCCACCAGTCGACATTACCATGGTCTCACTCTCAGCGACTGAAACACTAATTCACTGGCAGCCTCCTCCGAAAATCTTTGGTGTTCTCACTGGATATACCGTACAGACTTGCCACACCTTTGCACTCTGTGACGCCGATGAGAACGTGAGAGGTTGCATCGGGCACCACACTTCCGAAACATCACTGAAGATTCAAACCACTGCTGACACTCCCTACTGCATATTAGTATTCGCCACTGTGCGTTGTGGTATTGACACAATTAGCAGCCTTCCCGCTGCTCAGCAAATAAGGACACCAATGTACGGTTAGCACTTAAATTTTCTTGTCCTGGACGTGTGATGAGAATATTTCTTCAATGACTTTGCCACATAAATTCTGTAGATTTTAAACCGAAAGGGGGCAGTGCAGCCAAACTGAAAATAATATTTTTTCATAAACATTCCCATTTGCAATTTTTCATGCCAGTTACTTCATCTAGTTTTTGATCGATTCACCTTTGCAGCCCTTCCTGACGTGCAAAACCTACGTTTGGTGTCAGCAGAAAACTATGTAATAACTGTGTAATGGGAACCGCCGCAGGCACAGTTCGATTATTATCGTATTGACGTCACTGCTGGTAACAAATGTGTGAACAGGTCTTCAGGTGAATACATAATTGGTTGATGCAAAATTGGCACAATTATTCATCCTGACAAAGATTGTGTGACATGCGGGAGCTTGGAAGCATGCAGCACGTGGCGTTTAAAATTAGTGCCCAGAGAAAAGGCCACCAGAGTTGCTTTCCTCGGACACTTTACTCCAGGATATTTCAATCCTGGGTGAAGGTAACTATGAGCTTTCATTTTGCGCATAGTGTTTTAATTGCATCTCAATATGCAGAGGTTCTACGTATACAGGCCTGAAACAGATGTGTTTCTCGTACACAGAATGACAAGAAGAAAGCCTAGCACAAAGCTCCTTATGTTATTTAACTGCCCGTCATATTCTCACCGTCTAGAAGCTGAGAAGGACCACCAGTGCTCCAAAAAGGCGTTTTCTGTAAAACACCAGTGTTCGGCACCCAAAAGAGCAAACGTCACCATATTGGTGACCAGGAAGTGCTTCAGAGATGTCTAGGGGGGCTGTTTAGAAAAAAAATGGACGCCATTATTGTAAGCAGTGTTACAAGTGCTTACAAGTAAATAGCGTTGCATTAATGGAAACAATATGATACAAGGATGAAACGAAAGAGCCTGTGAATTTTATCGTTCCATAACTGTAGATTAGCTGTTCATAACAGAAAGTGTTATTGTTGTATGATGAGTATGATCATGCATAAAACTCTGGAGCTCATCAACCGTGGTGACCTTCGTTATTTTGCGCTAAAAGGGGAACGAGTCACTTTCAACTTGCCAGTGCCTGTTGAAACTTCAACAGCAATTATGTGAACAGTTCTATAAAAACGGTAACGTTCTCGTTCAGCATTTGTGTGATCTATGTAGCATAAGTCATGAGACATCAAGCCTACCCACTGTGTGCCATCCTATATCATTTTAGTTAGCTACAAGGAATCTGATTTCAGCAATAACATTGCATATATCTTGGCTTTGTTTGTAATCGCACGTCATGAAAACGACTAAATGTTTTATGGCCGCTGTTCGAGGCACCTAACCTTTTCATACGGTCACGCATCTCCGGATTCACCGAGAAACATCAGCGTTGAGATGCGAACAGCTGCGTCGACGGCAATGATGTGAGAACCACCTGCGACATTTGAAGGCGTGCTTGGCGAATACATAGGGAAAATATGCATGACCTACGTGACTTGTGGTTTTGGAGATACAGTGTGGAACTGCAAGGAGTATCGTACGTCATCGATAATGTTCGAATTCAATAGTGCATCCGCTCCGTACTGCATGCTGTTGACAGCCACCTCCGAACGTAGTACCTACGTACTCGTCAGCTGACCATTAACAACAGAAGTGACGGCGCCAATGTTTGGTGAGGCGGCAGTTTCATCAACGGCGCGTTTTGTAATACCACATACTTTTACTTCAGGGAGCTGAGACTAGGGTGTGCTATGCGTGCAATTTTAATTTGCGCAATATTTGAAGTGTTCAGCTCGTCGTTTTAACGGCGCAGCTGCTCTAGGACTGGCCATGATGACTGGTGAGTAACCGCGTCCCAGATCTATAGCTCCGTTTCCCACATGCACCAATAGATGGTGTATATGCCTAGGTTGTGGGAAGAGCGGTAAATGAAAAGTGAAACCATGAAATGAAATTCCGGCATACATATGGCCTAAAGGCAATGTAGCTAAGAAGGTATGGCGTGTGCACTTTACAAATACCACACCACAGGCACCAACAAAAAATGAAAGAGCCTCAGAACAAAAGATAAGTTGAACACAGGAGAACCAGACAACTGCTTCACCACATTTTACACCAGGTAAAAGAATGGTGAATTTTTTTACGTGTGTTTTTTCGAAGTACTCGATGATGAACAGGTGACATCTGTAGCGAGACTACTGAACAAAATAATCATCCATGAGCGATCGTGTAAAGAGTCGGATAGCTACTGGAATGAAACGATTAACTTGAAAGCTATTTACACAACTCGCAGTGCTTGTGTGAGATCCGTTTAATATATGCATATACACCTCCTTAATCTCCGCAGCCTGTTAACCCCTGCGTAAATTTTTCTTCACAGCGCATATACAAAAACCGTTGTTCTAGTGGGTTGCCTCGAATGAAGAGGCCATCCCTAAAAATGCAGTACCTGGTGGGCAGGATTAGTTCGGCATCATGTCTATCTGTCGAGCCAGGCATCACGGTAACGGGATACCAGGAAAGCTCGTACCCTGGCACAGCAGGTGCTACATTGCGGATGACAAAGCAGAGCACGGCTCTGACGACCAGTTGGAGGTGCCCACATTCGATAAGCTGTTTTGGCTGGTTTATACGGACTTGCGGTAGGCCCTTCAGTAGTAGAGAAAAGAAATGTTTTAAGACCTCTCTGCTTGTGACACTTGTAGTTAACTCTGTAGCCGGGTTAGTTAAGGCTTGTAAGAAAAGCATACTACACATAGACGAACGCATAGGAAGTGAAATATCTCAGAACAGGACCTTTCACTTCCTGCTCCTTCTGTTGTGCGTCCGTTTATTTCCTGCACACGCTAACAGGCATTGTTTCATAGCATATTGTTATCGTGGAATACTACATGTAGAAAGCAACAATGTAAAAACCAATACGAGGAGGTATAGTTCATTCGGAATACCTAGTAGATTGTCGGATTATGGGAGGTCTATAGGGACACATTAGCAGATTTCTAACATACGTTGATAAAATGAAACAACCGAGCACCACAGTGTTCCTTCACCCTTCTAACTTGGTCATGCATACCAAAAATGCATATCAGTCTAACGCATTTTTATAGTATAAGGAAAGCTTATTCACGCATGCTTCTTTTATGCATCGGACTTCATTAGCCGTAATTTACGCAAAACTAGGTGGATAAAGAGTTCTAATGTATTTGCTGCCGGATGTTTTATTATTATGTCTCACTGAAAGAAATGTTCCGGATCTATTTCTCGCGTAATTCTTTCCGTGAGAGTAGCTTTTGGCGTCGGAGTAAAAATAGTTCAAAAACATAAAGTAATGATGGCGAAAACTAGGTTAACCCTAGAAAATGCATTCAGGCCCACTGGTCATAGAAGGTTTGAGTAAAAGTCGATAAACAAAAAGAATGCGTTAGTACAAATGTACGCACGCTGTTAGATTTAACACATATTCACGGTGTTTCTGAGTACACTCGATGCCCCACGCTATTTGAGTGGAAGCCACCATAGTGCGTTGTGGTAATGAGTATTCGTTGCTGAGGCGGCGGTTGCAGATCAAATTATTGTCGTAGTGGTCGAAATAGCATGAATGCCAAAGGCGAGAGCACTTAGATTAAGATACACGTTAAAGAACACCCCGTGGTCAAAATTTCTGGAACACTGAACTATAGAATCCTTCACAAACCTGTCCTGATGTTAGGACGCACATTTGAAACAATTCTTAATATTTTTCTTGGTGTACTATGTGGGATGTGAGGCATTCTTCAATTCGCAGGTTCTCATCACCGAAGAATCTCCTGCTGCGGTGGAATGGGTGCCAGTGTTCAACTGTTCACTGCCAAGCGGAACCCTTCAAGGGGGCCTCGCATACGGCGGCGCACCACTGTATATACATCAGGCGCTCAAACCACAGTGACCGGCTCAACATAGAGAAGGTGGTCTCGACTGATGGTTGCTTCTACATACCTTTATATGGCAAGGGACACCGCTACAATGAATACAAAGCACTAGTCGCCGAGTACTTCAACTATTGAAAACTGCCTGAAAATATTTTGACACCTTGTCCCTTTCTGTAATAACGAAGCCTTCAGTAGAAGACATGTATACTTTTTCTCACATATTTTATTAAGAGTTAGCAAGTATATAAAAGCCTCGCAGAAAGTTATCAAAATTCACTCAATAAAGCAACAATGTTTGATGGTGCGTCATATATCAACAAAAAAAGCGTGCCATAATTTTTTTTATTCTTTTTAAAACAACTTTTTATCCCACCTAGCTACTGATTGTTCAAATCTTGAAGCAAAATAGTTGGGAGGGTGGCATCTGCCTTGACCGGAACTGTCTCTTGATTCAGAACTAAATAAATTCAATGAGGCAATATGATTTTATAAAGGAAACGTAGCTAAGCCGCAACTAATTAGTGATGTCCACTAAAAAAAGTCGGAGTGCAATTATTCACATATGAATCATGAGGGCCCGACAAGGGAGCGTCCGCATAAGTAGTGCCATCAAGTCACTCTAAACATTCACTTCCTTTCGCCTGGCGTACGAACTGACACGTTCCGTCGCAAAAGCATCTGTTGTTAAAAATTATGCCTGTACAAAATGAAAGAACCACTAGAGCTCAAGACTTCCATAATTCGGAGGCAGTTCTAGTAGTAGACTCTCCTTTTGCATTAAAAAAAAATTACGCATGCCAGAACATATTGATTCTTAGAATCACGTACATCGCATGCTGTGAAGGCATAAAAGTGACTAATCCAGGTCATACCAGCGAATGTAAAAGTCGAGTGGCGGACTCTACATCGCAGCCTTGTAAGCTGTAACTGGTACTTTTTTCACGCCTAAATGTATATAATATGGCGTTCCAAGGATAGCTTAGTTGTAGGAAATTGTACGCTGCTCTTAAGACACTACTTGGCAAGCAATGTCATGATGTCTAGTTGTCAAGAACTCTGCTTTAAACTTGGGCAACCATAGTTCAAGTCCAACCACTGCAAAGAAATTTTGATTCCAATTTAATTACTTTGTTATGAGGCGTGCCAGGTGTTCTAGAAAATGGGGAACCGGAAACGAGTAGTGTCACTTGTCTGTTTCGTCTGACAGATGACCGCTGAAAGCTTCGCATAACCCCGGGGATCAATCTCAAAGGTATGAAGCCCTTAGCCTCTAAAATTCGCTTGTCACCGTTTGATTACTAACTCTTCATTTATTTATCTGAGTAAAGTGTCGCTGCTTTTTTCCTCTTAACGAACGCGCCCACCAAACCTCCGTGGTTGGTTAGTATAGATGTGGTGATCGATTTTTGACGCGCAGGTGGTAAGATTGAAACCCAGCAGTGGCCACAGTAGCCGCATTCTCGATGACGGCGAAAAACCTCGACGCCCTTGCACTTAGACTTAGGTGCTAGTCAAAGAACCCAAAGTGGTGGTAATTTCCGGAGTCCTGCACTGCATCTTCTCTCTCGCAGTAGCGTGGTTTCATGACGTTAGAGTTCGGCTGTTATTGCTGCACCCACCAAAGCAGTGAATCGACGCTGCCTATTTCATTGAGCCTCTTACTTAACCACTAAAGAAACGGCTGAGGTACAGCTGGCCAACACTTTAACTATCGTGTGCAGCGGATAATGGATTGCCTGTGAGCGCCTTATGACTGAGCGAAGCTGTAAAAACATTTTGTACGTGTGCTTTGTTGTTAGCGCTTGTCCTCACCATTTTCAGAATTTTATTCAGTGATACAGATACGCAGAAATGAACTGCTGTTCATGCGCAATAGTTAAAGTTTTGACCGATAACATGATTCTTTTGTGTTCTTTGGAGAAAAGGCTCACGTACGGGAAACCCGCTTCTGGTCCCTACCAGAGGATTTCTGCTGATTGTTCACAACGACACATTTCCTCGACGTGTACAGCAATTTGCCTAACAGTCGATGAATTGGTGGCCCTTTCACCTTCGCATTTGCAATTTTCATGAAGAAATTACTGCTATTCCGTGTTTGCTCAAATACGCGCTTCTCTTACGGTCATCCGATTTTGTCGCTAAGCGCATAAATCATAGCATTTTTCAGGCGCGCTCCTCTTCATTGTCGATCATGGCTTAATCTTCTGGAAAATATTGGGGGGCCCTTAGGCTTTGCGTTAGGGAGTTGAACGTGATAGCGATATTCTCTTCCCACAGTATAAGAAATACCATGTCTACATATGCGTGAGTGTCAAGCCTTTTTTTTACACGCATATGCTATGCATAACTTTTCTCCACGTTTACCAATTACGCCCTCTAGGAGTTCTCAGCGAGCTCCTCTTCATGCATGACAGGCGTGACATATGAGCCGCTTTTCGCACGCTTCTTATAGCGTGACTAATATGCTAACTTAAAGATGGCGCCGAGCATGTGCTCTACAGAAAGAAAGGGGCGGAGTTGCGTGAGCCTCGCTCCCTCCCAAATCTTTCATTGGGCACAGATACCAGTCAGCACGAGTCACTCTCTGCTTGTGTCACTCCTTCGAAGTAGGCTTTTCCCGCAATGCTATTCTTTCCTCTCCAACTGCAGCAAGCAGGCAAATCAGTTGGTGAACACTCTGCAGCAAAATCACGCAAGACGTTCCTGCCATTGATATCGAAGCTATTGTATTAACAAACGATTTTGGACAGCCCTGGTGCATTTTAAGGAAGAAAAGCAATATACCGTGTAAACAATTATCTTTCTATTAATTTGAACAAATTAACAAATGTTTTATCAAGCACGCTGTGCACGCTAAGCGTTTGAATAGAGCGAATCATGAGCACGAGGTATGAGATGATACGCTGTTAGTGTACACTGTTGTCGACCAAAAATACGCGGTCAAAATATTTTATTCTCGGTTTTTATTGTAAGACACGCGAAAAATACATGCTACAGAGAGCGTATGAGCCATACACTTTTCTGATGCTAATAGTGTTCACTCCCAGAAAACTCGGTGCACCTAAATGATAGCTAAAAATGAATGACAGATTTTACAGCTGTAATATTCTTGTCTAACTGAGGAAACTTAAGCTGGTGTAAATTGTCAATTTAAGAGCGCAGTGCAGTGATCAAGTTCTTTAATCTATTTGTGCTCTTGATGACTCTTTGCTTCGACCTGGTTTCATAACTGACTAGACGAAGCTAAGCAGGTCTTCATATGCTGCCAGATGTGTCAAATCTGTCATGTAATACAGGCATAGGCAGATCTCTAGTGCATTCTGCGGAGACGACTCTTCGCTCATTTCAATTCTTTTTTTGTTCAAGTCAGGTCAGTTCAAGTTTATCACAATTTATACATTCGATTACACGATTGAACTAGCACAGGAGGAAGTCCCAAAGTTTCAGAGAAACTGACGGGGGGACCTCCTATGGCGACATGAATAGAGTAATTACTAAAAAAGTACAGTAAAAGGTGCAAATTTGCGAGCAATGACTGATAAGCTTGAATAACAGTAAGAATACAAACATTACATAACCGGATAGTAATACATCTGATAGAACTAGGCAATGAAAATTATCAATAGCAGGGGATAAAACTAGAACAAAGCAAAATTAAAGAAGTGTAGATGACAAATGCTTATAGTTTTATATCATTTGCATACGTCACTCCCGCCAAAGATAAACCTTCTTTTCTACGCAGAAAGCTCTAAGTTTTATTGGGTCCTTCGACTGTGTCTGTAAAAAACATAACCTATGAAGCGCATATAAGGATAAGCGAGGGTGCAAATGACCAGTTAGAAACACATCACTGTCAGAAAAAAAAACCCGAAAAAAAGCAACACACCTACACACGCGTTGAAACACATCATCTCTAAGGAATTCACTAGTCCGGCCATAAAGCTGTTTGGAAAAATATGATGGAATATATATAATAGAGATATGCAGACACAGTGTGTTATTAACACGACAGCAGGTTATCACCCTCCGCTAAACAAATAGTGCCCACCTTACACTCCTCACTTAAGACGAGCATTAATGAAACTGTTGCAAATCATTCATGTCGGCTGCCGTAGAGTACGATCGAAACACGACAAAAGTGCTTACTTACATCTCAATGGTTCATTAATGACAGTTCTGTCGTCTCAATATATGCAGCATCCATGTAAAACTGTTTCTCCCGAATCGTCAGAGCGCGTTGAATTTTGTCACATAACACGTAACGGAGACAGTTGGTGTGCCTTCTCCACTCGCGTCGAACGTCAAGAACGTCTGTAGAAGTGAAACCAGCCAAACTGTTTGCACTCCAACAAACAGACCCTACCACAGCCTTCTGCTGAATCTGCAATAAGTATGGAGAAAAGCCGCCTTTGAAACGCACGATCTTCGAAAACCTTCTACGAAGAAAAGTTTCATACTTCTCTCCAAGGGCGCGTATTTCTCTGAAGGGTCTGGCGACGCCGCATATTGCGGCTCCCCTATTTGGATTTGTGGATGAGTGATGGCAAATCCTTACACGTGTTCGCCGAGCAATTGTAAGCGTGTGATATCCGCTGCACACACGTTCACGGCTCGCTCAGGCTTGCACATGACAAAAGCACGGCACGCAGACTTGCCCTCACGCTGACCTGAAAGAACTGCACGCTTGCTTTTGCTAAAAACGTCATCCATGGCTCATTTACATGCGCATCAAGCTTGAATTTACAGCTCATCGTGACATTAAGCGTAGTATTTTAGGATGTAGTGCATACTTCCAACTTTTAGTGGTGGTGGTCATAACAACTTTATTATTATAACTCCGGAAACATCGTGGCCTAGGCCTTGGCCGCCCCCGAGAGTGAACGGAGACCCTGTTTTCTCGTCACCTCGCGGGCTCGCTGGATGGCCCACAGCTTATCCTGGACGTTGGAGCGGCGCAGCAGAGATGTCTAACACGTCACAGCTTAATGTGGGGGAGACTGAATTTTGTTCTGTCAAAAGTTCACCTTTCCCAGAGAATTCACCTGTAAGGGATGCGCGAGTCCAGCCGCACACTTTGCAAGTATTAACTGGATACACGTCTGGATATATCCTTCTAAAATGAGTAAGGTTGGGGACGGCCTCATGTTTACCACTTCTGATCTGTCGAGTTCAGAGCTTGGCAGTGGATAAATACGCCTAGGTATTTTACTTCTGGTTTGTGTTGTGTATAAATCCTCCCACTACCTGGAAGTAATGGTGTAGTAGCGTGTGTATCTTTTAGTATACGAGTTGTAGTATACGAGTGAATGTCCGAATCCCATATTCGGGCACTTCATTGGCAACGTACGCGTGTACCACACATTCTTATGGCAATATTTCATGTTGTATTGTGAAACTTGTATACAGGACGCGTGTTTGGTAAAGCATGAGTGTTGCTTTCATTGCGTTTCCAAGTAGAGGAGGTTTTTTTTTTTCACTCTATTCACAAGTAGAGGCCTGGCTGTGTGGTAGAAAGCCTGCTTGCCTCAAAAGCGACTCCGATGTGATCCCCACTCAGACCAAGAATTTTTTATTTTATTTGCGCTTTTCTAGAATTTTTCGGTCACACAAACATGCTTACTTTTTATGTCACGCAAAGATGATTTTTCGCTCACGTCTAGTGACGCTGAAGTCGTAATTTCTGCGAAACAAGCTCTTTATCGCTGTCGCGTTAAAATACGAAGTTAACAAGGGGACCCAGCTGCTCCTAAGTGACTTTAAAGCGTCGTTTGGTGTTATGGTCAATCATTATTCCTTTGTGTACGTTATTTTGATTTCTAGGCCCCGTCAAAGCTGTTCAATACAGTGTCTATATTTCAAAAAGTGCGTAAACATTTACACTAAGTGCGATTCATCTGTGTCGCAATCCTCGCCGAGAACAGCCTCAGGTGTATTGCAGTAGAAATGCCGGCGGTAGCAATCTCTCATTTAGGCTTACTCTGTCCTGCGTGAACCAACTTTGTTAGCGCCTGAACATGTTTCGTTACGCATACTTATTTTCATCATACCAGCTTTCTTCTCATATTTAAGTACCCATCCTATCGCTCCAACGGTCACACGACCTTCACATCGTGCCCTACCACTGCCAATTTATATTATTTATTTGCGATTCCAATTCAACGGTATAATACAACTACGCACTCTTACTCTAACAAATCTTGAACACAATGAGTAATAGACGGCGAATAAGGCATATACAGCTGCCACAACCCTGAATAATTGGTTTCTTTTAGTTTTACGATTGCGGTAGGGTGATGGCTTGTTTTGTTTGTGATTTCTTCAATTCCAACATTCAATGACTCAACCATTCACTCCAGCTACTATTCTGATGGTAACATTGTAAGCACTGCTAAGCGCCAACGTGTCATATGCAGACATGCACAGAATCAACCGTTAAATTTAAAGTGGGATCTAGATACAGCGAGCTTCTCGCCAACTTCTTTCCTTCTCAAATCTCTGCAAGGCTGTGCATATAGTCTCACCAGGGACAACATGCACGGCGAGAAATAATTGTTAAAATATAAAGCGCTCTTCACACGACATACCATCATCTTTATCGTCCACACTACGCAACCCATCGATGCCCAATTATTTCTCCTTGGACACGTGGAACGTGCACCTGTTTTTTGGATTTAGCGCCGCACCCACAGGACAGTTGAACGCCTCCGCAAACCTCTCTTGGTTGTGCAATGGCAGGTTACAGCGGAGCATCATGGGTGGGTATATCCCACTTTTCCTCCAACTGTACGCGCCCTCCGAGCAGAATACGAAGCAGCTGGCCACGTAGAACGACTGCTCGGGCGTGTAAGACAAGATTCCTCTGGTCGCTTGCATGGAATTGTACGCGAGCCGAGCTTTCTCCGTGCCGGCCGTATCGGCGAACGTTTCGGAAAGCGCGTTCTTACTGAACACAGCGTCCGATGTGTAATTCCCCAATAAGTTCTTGACGCAGTCCAGTCGCTCGCGGAACTTGCCGAAGGACTCCGTGGACCACCACGTCGCCGCGTCTCCGGTCCTAGTCAGGGTGCTGAAGAGCGGGTCGAAAGCGTGCGTCAGTTCGTGCCCCAACACTTTTCCGATGGCGCCTGTTACGACGGAGTGCGAAGTGGTACTTGGCGCGAACGGTGCGTTCATGATGCCAGGTAAGATGGCCATGAGGTGGAACAGCGGTGCGTAAAACGCGTTCACACTGGAAGCGCCGTACGGTATGTCCTCGCGATGGACGGGAACTGCCGGGTCTTCCTTCATAAGACGCTTCTCCTCCTGAAGGCGCCGTTGGAACGTGCTGTAATGCCACGCTATAAACGGCTGCGTCACGTTCTGGTCTAAGAAGAAGTAGTATTTCTCCAGAGCCTCGTCAGTCTTGAGGTGTTCCGGCATGGCTAGTACGGTGATCAGACTGTCCACGTGTTTGACGGCGCCCTCGGCTGTCGACCGGTCCATCCAGGAGAGCTTGTGGAAGTTTGCCCTCGTGGCCCGCTTCACAGCCGTCCAGGTGCGCATCGTGTCGTTCACCTGTGGCTGCAGCTCCAGGCTGTCCAGCATCAGCCGAACAAAGGCATACGTGGAAACCTGCGTATCGTGACTTCGAAAGTTACGCGCGCTTCCGTACTGATCACCCTGAGAACTGATCGCCCTGATAACACTGCTTTACTACAACTAAGGATTGTCTCATCAAAAGATTTTGAAGGCAACGGCTTGTCAGAAATGGCTCATTAATTCAGTCGAACGAAAAGAAAAGGAGAACACGGCATTCGCCTTGTCACCAATTCCGCATTCAAAGACGAAGCACTTCTTAACCAGCTGCAGGCTTTTTGACCATTTCTATCTCCGTATCTATCTCTAGCCACGTACAATAGGCCACTAACGTGGTGATGCCCCTTATTTCACACCTAAATTTTTGCGGATGAGAATTTGTGTATTGCGAATACAACAAAATGGTTCTGACATACTGGTTGTCGTGTAAGTCGCAAAACCCTTTCCTTCAGTCATGCGTGGCACATATCTGCGTACTACGGCCGCAGCAGTGCAAGTAATTTTCATAGGTTATTATAGTTTGCACCAAACCCCGCCAAGAATTTTATGAAAATGTGTTACGAAGCTTGCTATCACAGGCAGTGCAGTACTCGGCTGCTTTATCGGTGAGGGAAAAATGAAATGAATGGAAAAATAAGGATTCCCCGTGAGAGCCCAAATCGAAACTAAGCGTTTGGCGTTTCCATCAACTATTCATCACGGACTTACGCTGGCGCTTGAAGTTACTTATCAAAAGGACCTCATAATGACCTCTCATAGCAGCAAGGCTTACTGTGCTTGTAATGATCCCTAACATCGTGAGAAATATTACGTATGAACTCCTATGGCTTAACCCCTGCCCATTCACAAGGATATGACTGAAACTGAATATTATGTAGACACAATCAAAAAATAAAGTCCACTTCGTTTCGAGTAAAGCCATATCTGGGCTGAAATACGAGCACCGGCTTAACTTAACAGAATCGGACAGCTATATATGCGCGTCACTGACGTCGGTGTGATTGATAAGCACACTTTCAGTAGCTTAGCCATGGGGGCCACAAAGCGTGAAGTTAATGAGTTCTTCCGCCTCTACATCCGACTCAAATACGCACTTGTCTCGTTTGCTAAATAATTCAGTAATTGGTTCTTTCTAAAAAAACAAAATTGCTCGCTAGAAGTCTGCCATACACGTGAGTACTCAAATGCATAACGAACTGCAGTAGTACAGAAATCCGAACTAGTTGGTAATACATTGCAAACGTTGTCCTCCTGCAAATCTCGTCCTCCACATGCCTTTTGCGCTATATTAAAGTGCATAAAGAAATTGGCTTTAGTCGCAATGCTTGACTTAAAGCAGTAAAAAATGCTATGAAGATCATTACACGTGCCCATTGATTTGCATACGATTACCTAACATGGTGAGTGGCATGTGCCGATTTTCGTTCATGCGCATAATTATCCTCGAGCGACCAGTTAGAAAAAATAAAAGTTTTTCGTTACTTAGTTAAGGGTAATCTTAAGTGCCCGAATGCTTCTCCACGTCAGAACATATTTCACTTGCGAAGACGACCATGGAATACGATAGAATTTGCACACGGAAGTTCTTGATATAAAAAAGACACTTTTATATGAATATTGCTGATTATACGTCCATGCGTTATACGTTCATAACTAATGCTTTAAGTTGTGTTTGTAAAACAGCTGCAAAAAGGCATACTGTCTCTATAAAAAAACACTGTGTACGTTTCGGTATTTTTTTGTTTGTTTTCTGGTGGGCAACAATCGCGGAACAGCTGCGAACTGCTTTGTCATGGTACCCGTAGCATAGTTCATCAAATTTGCGCGTTTCTATCTTCATGTCCTTGTGGTAGAGCTTGAGTAGGTGATATATTGTAACATAATTATTTTATTCACAAAATGAGACTTCTTAGGAGTCAGGTCATGCTCTTGGAACGTCTTGCTGTCTGGGGGTATTCTGGTTACTTTCGGCACCGGGACTATCTTGTAAACAAAAAAACGCGATATAAAGAATAGCCAATAAGTGAAGTACGAGCGTTTTACCAGAATGTGCCAGGTCTTAATCATCTGCTGAAGAAATCCCGAAATTAAAAGGTGTGGAATGATTTGGATTGAATACAGATAGTGTGAGTGCATTTGTTTTCAGAGCTAGGAATTCAAAAACGTAATGACTAAGCATTGTTAATGCATTGATTGCTGGCATGGTGGTGTGAAACGTTCACAATGTGGTCTGAGCAATTACTGGTTGCGATCTTCGTAAACTCTTACTTCAGTATCAGCGTGGTCTTGGAGTAAGAGAGAAACAAAATGCTACATATTTCTACAGCCCTCGTGCTTACGGTTTCATGCAATCGAAGTCGTCCACAGACCATTATTGTCTTTTTTTCTAGCCGACGAAATGGGGTCTACGTTCATTCTGTAGTCATTTTTTGCAAATTAATCAATAGCACGGCATTTTCTCACGTATTGCCTTCAACTATACCTCGCCGGATCTCATGTGGCTCCGACTCGTCTTCTTGTGTCATGACGCTTTACCACAAAACGTTTACTTGACCGATCAATAGGGCAATGCCTTGAGGAGTTGGCACCTACAGATAATAAAACACAGTTTCTTCAACAGGATATGTACGAACCTGGGACATGATTTCCAAGCACTGAGTCGCGGACTGTATCCGTGCCTGAATGCCGGTCCCATCCATACACTCCACGAGCGAGGAAGACACCAGTGCTCGCAGGCTATAGAACGTCATCCAGCCTGTGTACAGCACCAGGTCGACGTAGCTGGACTGCTTGGCGTTGTCCAGAATAGCTTTGAGAAGCAAGCCACTGCCGTTGACCGCCAGGACGGGCTCTGTCTTGTTTACCAACCGGTCGGGTAGCATGTGACCGTTGATAACCTTCAGCCACTCGTCTACCGTACCGTGCCCGGCCACGTCGTCTGCCAGCTTCTCGATGGAAGTGAAGTTCAGGGACACCCTCTGGCTTGGATAGATGGCGAACGCGGCCGTGACTATGTCGGACGCGGTATTGTGAATGCGTTCGGCAAACGCACTTGCCAAGTCCGTCGTCACCGATGGCGCCACGTGCATCATACACTTCTCCACGTACTCAGTGCCAGCTGTTTTGTTGTCGTCGGCATCCGTGACTATGTGAATCTCAAGCGCCAAGCCATACCGCTTGTCGGTCTTCAAGTCTGGCGTGAGGCTCAGCACAGCTGGCGTTGGGATACCGTACTCGAGCGACATGCCCAGAAGGTACTCCAGCAGGTCAAAGTCTGCGGGAAGCCTCATCGAGGGCCACTCGAAGTTGAACTTCCTGAATATGTCCAGCACAATCTGCGAAGGTACAGATGTACAGGTAAACTGCAAGCATCGAGCTCTCTCTTTTTACGCAACAGGAAAAAACTGCTGAGTTACTTAAACTTTAAGGAGAAATGAAAGCTCCTTGCACAGGAAAAATTTGGTTGGCTTCCAAGTAAATTAGCTCACTTCATGGCGTAATGCACCAGTTATGCATTTTTGGATGGCAATAATATTGTAGCGAAGTACTCTTGATAAATCTTTTAACTTAATAAGGGCTTTTGAAAAAAAGTTATGTAGCGCGAGGCGAAAAAACGAACACAGGAAAGGAGAGACTGAGAAGACAGAGCGCTACTATCAACAACATGTTTATTTTCGACCTCCAAGCTGCTTTTAAGCCATAATTGTCAGACGACCAAGCAGATAAGCACGTGTAATTCAGATATATCGACGACAATGCCATCTACCTACAACAAAAACGATAAATAGGACAACAAAAAACCTCACAAATAAAATCACGTATCACTGCGTACGCAAGAACGCCAGTTCCTTGGGTGCAAGGCAATTGAAGGCTTGCTAATACATACATCTCCAAGAGCATCAATAAGTTCGGCTTCTATGATCAACCGAGTCATCTCATCCTTATGCCGACCAACAATGATTGTACTCTGGAACAAAGGCCGGCAGCCACACGCGTGAAGGTGAAGAGCAAGAAAACCTTCTGGCGGCAGGTTATTCGCCTTGTAATTGTGTTCTCTCAATCGCTAATTCACACACCTACTGGTTTGGCCGACATATTTTTTCCCACATGTGAACAGAATAAGATAAATGACGAATGAAATGCACTCCACAAATTTGTGTGTATGCCTTTTTGTGCACCAGAGACCTTTGGAGGGGACCTTTGACGCAAAAATGTTGGTACGTATGTCTATTTGTCTATTTCTCCGCCCCTAACGATATCGAGAACTCTAAGCACCACCAGCCGGTACCCCAAACGGCCGACCGCATCTGCAGCGCTCACTAATGTTGCTCTAGGTTCAGCGTTCATACTTGTGCAATAGTCGAATAAAAAGAAATTATTGCGCATATTTGAGGCACCATAACAATACGTATATACTCTGTACGTGCGTGTATTACTAGAAAATGCATACACAAGTAACTATAACGACCGCAGCGGTTATCACGCTGCGCTGACCATGCAACGCTTGCACGAAAAGGCAAGTGTTTCCAACGTTTTTCTAAGACGACACAGTGATGGCCCTTCCTGTCACCTTGCGTTCTACACCTTATCGCCACCCGTCTCAGAGCCGCACGCTTCGCTTTCTAAGAAAACTGCCAGATAGCGCTCTTGTCTCACGTGTGTCGTGACTTGACGCACTCGTTCACTTTCGCTGCACACTCGAGGCACTCTAACGCAGTGCCTACAGAATACCATTCACAAATTTTCTTGCGCAGAACATCAAATAAACGTTTTGTTCACTCTCTTCAGACGCAAGACTATCGTCTTTTGATGACATTTGGAGATTGTCATGCGGACATGAGGCCAATTTTCGTTTCAAGGTCTTCGATTCTGTGGAATACGGAGAATTTTCGATGTACATAAACGTTTGCATTAAAGTTTAATTTTAGAATATTTTTCTGTATAATCATTTAAAGGTTTCTACTGAAACCTGGAAAGTGAAAAAAAGTTTTTTTTATATTTTAGGCTGTTTCGTAATTCACGCATTTAAGGGTTAAAAGAACAGCTCACCTTGACGTCATCTCTGCCCTCTTCGTAGACATTCGTGCAGGTCTGGAAGGCGGAGACGCTGGTGCGGACCGCTGCTACGGGGTGCTTAGGAGGCGACTGCTCGAGCTTGTTGAAGAGGAACCAGAGCACCCGATACTGTAGCACCCGGAACTGGCCCCCGGCACCCTGACTCGGGTACGGGTGGAGCCTGTCCCACTTGCCGCACACGTGCTCGTACATGTTGTCGCAGGGATTGATCCTGGCATCCACGCTGGCGGCAAGCTCCTCCGCGTAGTCGAAGCACTTCTTCGGGTGGTCGCAGAAGGGGAACGCGAGCTGCGACAGCTGGATGACGAGGAACCAGACGACGCCGTAGAGGATTCCCAGTCCAAAGACGACGTTTAGATTCAAGACAGTCATGTTGCAGGAAAAGGAGGGCGGTTACAGACGTTCTAATCTCTGCAATCTCGAAATGAAAAGCTCGTGGGCACGTTTCGTGTCTTCTTTTATTCATGGCGAATGCCCACAGCAAGTGATCGACGAAAATGGAGTGAAGTTTACAGCACACATCAAAGGTAAGCGGCTTATACTGGCTGGTAAAGGGTATAACAATGCTATAGTAACAGTGATAGCTTGTTTATGCATAATCTATTTACACAATTAGCCCAAAGGTTTCGTCGCATTCGTTCCCTGTTATATTGAAACCTATGCCACGAAACACCCACAATTTCGGCTATGATGCGAGTCCCTTTAAAACAGGACATATAATACCACGTACATCCGGAAGAATTCGCGTTGAAATAATAAAAAAGCAACCAAAAATAAACTTTCTATCAATATTGCCCGGAAAATTTACCGAGTTTTGCACTGGTGTTTTCAAGCCAGTAAGAACGTTGCGAGGCAGCTTTCCTCGTTTGTCTTCATGTTTATAATTAAGTGTGCATTTCTGTGATTGTTTTCCGTTCTTTATATTTTGATGTCTCTTTTTTCATTACTTCATTTTCTGCTACTTTTTTCTGTCTACCTCAGGCTTGTGCCTTTGTTATAACTCTTTCATTGGATATGTTTTCCCGTTATTCTTTCATTTCCTATTACTTCATTTTTGTTTCTACACTATACTTTGCTCGTTCACCCTATTCTTTTTCCTTTCACCTCGCCGTCACATCTCTCATTCTCCCAACAATTACTTCTTCTAGACTTTTGGTGTAGTACAAGATACAAGAAGATTTTGTGCTCTACTCGCGTGCCTCGACAACCGAGTGGTTATGATGCTAGCATTAAGATCGTGGGTACGATGGTATGAATCCTGCCTCGTGTAGAACTTTGTCACAGCGATAGCATTTAGGAGATGACTTTACAAAAAAAAATGCAGTGTCAGTGCCGGCTTCGCTGGTCGTCAGGGGAAAATCAATGTTGTCCTTCACCGCAAATTGGAGATCTATAGAATAAATACTTTGGTTCGGGTGGGAATCACCTATATAGGCCTTTCGCGTGCACGGTAAGCAGGCGTTGTGCTACAGGGACAGACTGACGCACAGTTGCGTGACACTCCTTTAAAACCTGCTACTGCGACCTCATGTAATGCGAACATTATCCGTAAGGTATACGTATTATCACAGGCTCCTGACGTGGACGAAGGGAGCAGACTATATAGATCGAAGATGAGACTGTTTATACGGGCTGAACATGTTGGCGACAAAGGAAAAGTAAGCATACAGCGATATACACTGGCACCGATACCAGCGAACAGAGCGTCGGCCGTCGATCAACTGACAAGCTGTGAAGCGCGTCGGCATTTATACACGTGCCATCAAATGTTCTAGTCTTATCGCTAATGGGGACCTAGATTCCAGAATGATAATGTTCACGGAGTGGGCGTAATGCAAACGAAATGGTCTACAACAGTCCCGAATCTTCTCGAACACTGCAGACGCGTTTTGCGCTGAATATTACGTACAGTGTAACGGGACGACAACAAAACTTGAGGAAAAGAACGTGGCAGTATTATTGCGCTGTGAAAATTATTGATTGCACGAGGTGAAAAAATATGCTATACTTGCGCAACGAGCACGTTGTTTCAAGGTGTCCGCCCATTACAAATTGTGCAGTTGCGCAGGTTCATGTGGCACCTTATTGATGTGTTGTGGCTATATCGCAAATTTGCAAAAGAAGGAATTACCACGCCGTTGGCACTTGGCCATTGCACTTGCAATATCCATTCTAGTATAGTCTGAAATGTTCATTGTTACATGCACGTACTTTGTTTTTTTTTTTTTTTTGCTGCTTGGTTGAAGCCTTTGCGCACTGTGCCCGAATGTGGTGTCACGTACGCTCCCAGGTTAAGCACTAAACAGCCAACAAGTTCAGAAACTTTCTTTCTTTTTCGTTTCTTTCCGTGTGTTTTTTCTTTGTCTTTTATTCTCTGTGAACGCGTTCTCCTACTCATCATGTGTTTTGGAGATCATGTGAGACAAATCTGTACACGTGTTTTGCGAGTAAAGCAGAAGATGGCCTAGAGCAACAAGAGGGTGAAGAGAGCGCATACAGGCTATGATGTTGATCATTGGCGTGGACTAATGCTAGACGAAACAGAACTGCTGATAATGCTCGAAATTAAGCCCTACAATCCATCATTAATATGGTAAATGATGATGATGAAGTCTTTTTCGTTTCGTTGGCACTATCCCACAAAAAAAATAGAAGAATAACGGGTTGGAGAGGTCCTTGATTTTACTACGTATGAAGCTAAAAAAACAAACAATCTATCTTTTTAGTAGGAGAAAACAGCTTATAAAGTTATTTCTACCTTTAGTTTTTTTTTATCCCATATCTTACAGTTTTGATGATTACATGCTCACTTCATTAGTACAGATGATTAAGCGATGAGTACACGCATGGGTTAGAAATTTAGCGAATGAAGTTGTCCTGGTGGTCTTAAACATCAAGGAGTCAGCCATCTCTAAATTGGAGGACTGAGACATCGAACTGTGGTCTAAACCCGGTGTTGCATCTTGCTGCGGTGATTAGGGCTGCCGTCGTCATCCTGGAAATCAGCATGCTTGGCCGTACACTCTTGGCGTGCGACAGTTCGGGGGTTCACAGACAGAGGGGAAGGGGAGGGGTTAAAACAGACATACAAATAAAGTTTTATTCTTTGCCTCTCCGAGAACGGAGATAGAACCATGGTCCGCCAGGATGGCGTTGCGGTTACGGGGATTGGATGCGGCGGGTTCCGATCTCGACCTTGGTGGTGACATTTCGATGTACCCAAAATGGTAGAAGCCTACGTACTGTGTAACGATGGTGCCCGTTAAAGAATGCCATATGGTCAAAATTTCCCGAGTATTTCTACACCGGCATCTGTGATGATCATATCTTGCCTTTGAGACATTAATCTCAAGATATTATTGTTGAGAGACATAAAAAATTAGCACCGTTCTTTTTTTTTTGAGCTTTTGCTCGTGATAAGCGCATTTCATCTACAACACAGCGCACACATGTGCTTTGTGTTACACGGGCAGGTGTTCTGAGAGATTGCAATCGACCGATGTGTGAATAATCCTCTGACTCACCTCTTCTGGTGTACAGAATAAGCGTATTTGAATTTTTCGTTTTCTTTTGTTTTAAGCCGAGTAGGCGAAAAGAGCTATTGGCAGCGTTCATTAGATTTCATTTTTTTTTTCATACCTCAGTGTTGTCAGTTTAAACAGGAAAGTCGCAGCAAGCCTATTTTCATGCCTCTTGTGTTCGTGAAAACAACGGCATACATCCAGCGTTTCGCATGTACTGAATATTTAACGGTATATTGAAATGACACTGCTGCTTTCTACGTCGTGCCAAAACAATAGTTCGTCTTGTCGACAGGACGCATGAGCTGCAGTGACACTTATGTGTGTTCATTCATCAGCACGCGTTGCTTTCGGCTCGGTATGAACGCCAGAAACGCGACTAACAAGGCATTCTACCTACCAGGTTCTTCGACAATGCGTGACTGTATATAAAAACCACGGAAGACATATAAAAATCTTTGAATCGCTGAGTCCCATTCGAAATATGGCTCGCCTAACTGTCGTGATGGTGCTGGGTGTACTGCTCGTCGCCGCTACTTGCAGGCCGGAGGGTAAGGACTATGAATGTAGAGATAAAATTACCCAATGTTGAGTACGTGCTAACGGCATACTATTGCTCACCTAATGTTTCGTTGTCTCTGATTCTAAAGAAAAGTTTACAAAAGCCCCGTTTTTAGGAAAGTTATCTTGTATGATTAAGTTATTTTAATTATGGTAAAATCACATGGTGAAACGCAAAACGAGCGCATGTTTTGAACCAACGGCTGTCCATTGCGCCTTTTATTTTAGGCACCCTAGTGTGTCCGCGTTACGCTCATGTCACAGTGCTGCCATCACGGCCGTACTTTCAACCCACCAGATCAAGGTTACCAGATTGAATTATCAACTTCTAATAGATATGTGGGGTTTAACGTCCCAAAACCACCATATGATTATGAGAGACGCCGTAGTGGAGGGCTCCGGAAATTTCGACCACCTGGGGTTCTTTAACGTGCACCCAAGTCTGAACACACGGGCCTACAACATTTCCACCTCCATCAGAAATGCAGCCGCCACAGCCGGGATTCGAACCCGCGACCGGCGGGTCAACAGCCGAGTACCTTAGCCACTAGACCACCACGGCGAGGAGTTATCAACTTCTATGCTGTCCCCGAGTGAATTAACCAGATTACCTTTTTTCGTGTTGAATACGAGCACGTCTTTTAGGCAGAAGTATATATTGCTCATGCAGCGTATATAAGATAGTGTTTAGAAAGAACAGCTAATTACTTTAAGAGTTGATTGTTCACCGCCATGTACTCAAAGAAAGTATTGTCTGGTTTTCTAAGCGTAAGAGTGTTACGTACGCCGCTTACAATGGCGAACACAGGCTCAAAAACTTACGTTGTTCGGTAGGAGTTTCACATGGGTGTTACAAAATTATGTAGAACGCAAGCTCACAGACTGTGTGGACTTGCTCAAAAGATAGTTAGTGGTGCACACTAAGGATCTTTCGATATCCAGTTGTGAAAGTAAGCTGATTTTTTAACAATGAGTAAGGCCTTTGGGAATAATGGATATAATTACTAAGTATTCAAGAGATGTGGCAATAGGTAGCACTCTGTTTGAAATTTATTTTTAAAACTATTTACTTACTTATTATTATGATAGCAATTATATGGGCACTCTCGGCTGGATTTCACCGTTGGTGTCGGTGTCGATTTCATGCACCTCATATGTATACGTATCTCTATATATGAAAACGAAAGAGAGAAAAAATCTTAGAAAAAACACTCCGGCGCGCGGAATCGAACGTGGGACCTCCACGTCGTGAGTACGAGGCGTTAACTACTGAAGCACCGAGAGGTATCTCCTTCAACGTTGAAACGGCTAGCTATTCATATCTACCACTTACCACTGTTGGCGGCATCTCGGGGAGGGGGGGGAGGCACCGTGGCCTCCGAGATTGTGGGCGCGCAGCGGGTTTTTCTCCGGCCGTCCTAATCGCACGGAGAGCGAGTGGTTACAGAGTTGGGTGTGGCCCACTTTTTTGCGCACCGCGGTGCTCTTTTGGTTAGAAAGGCTACAGCGCTGTTGCACGGCTATCAATTTGTTTCCAGTTGTTGATGTGGAAAAAAAGACTAAGCAGGTCTAACCCAACACAATAAAAAGGTTCCGCGGGCATGTCGATTGGTTGACGATGGCCAGTGGGTAGCAGCGACGGTGTTTTACGACGTTGGCACACGTCACACGTGGCGACGTATTGGCGGACCAAGCGAGCAAGGCCTGGCCAGAAGAAACGGCGGCGGACGCGCTCGTACGCGCGGGATATGCCAAGGTGTCCAGCCGTGGGAGCGTTGTGAAGTTCGGTGAAAACATAGCGCCACAAATGCTTAAGCAAGACAATGAGAAGGTCAGGCCCATCAGGTCGGAAATTGGGGTGGTATAGCACACCTTTGTGAATGACAAAGTAGTGGACGGAAGCATCATTTGGGGAGGATTCCGTACGGCTTATGGTGTCAAGCAGCACTGGATTGCGCTTCTGTTCTTCCCCCATGTTTAGAAAGTCGCACACTGGCAAGATAGAGTGCTCCGTGAGCTCCTCAGTGCCCTCAGGATTGTCGACAGGGTACCGGGAAAGGCAATCGGCATCATGGTGTAGGCGGCCAGATTTGTAGACCAACGAATAGAAAAACTCTTGCAGGCGCAAAGCCCAGCGACCAAGGCGGCCTGATGGATCTTTCAGAGAGTTGAGGCTGCCGAGCACATAGTGGTCGGTAACTGCCGAAAATGGGCGTCCATATAGATAAGGTCGAAATTTCACCACCACCCATACAAGAGCCAATCACTCACGCTGTGTGATCGAATAGTTACGTTCAGGAGTGGAAAGCAGACATCTGGCATATGCGATAACATAATCGTGCCCACGTCGTTTCTGAGCCAGCACTGCACCATTGCCATTTCCACTTGCATCTGTACAGATTTCCGTAGGGGCAGCAGGGTTGAAGTGTGCCAGAATCGGAGGGGTAGTGAGAAGAGCGACGAGAGTCGAGAACGCAGAAGCCTCTTCGAAGCCCCATGAAAACGGGACGTCTTTTTGAGGAGCTGCGTAAGCGGCCTTGCTATGTGCGCAGAATTTTTCACAAAGCGTCGGAAGTAGGAACGTAGTCCGATAAAGCTGCGTACATCCTTCGCAGATCGTGTTACAGGAAAGTTTTTGACAGCGCTGATTTCTGCTGGGTCTGGTTGTATACACCATTGGCGTCTAATAAATGGCCAAGAACTGTGATTTGTTGGCGTCTAAAGTGACATTTGGACGAGTTGAGCTGCAGGCCAGCGCGACGGAAGATTCCTAAGATGGCTGAGAAGCGCTCTATATGAGTTTCAAATGCTGTTGAAAAGACGATGACGTCGTCCAAGTAGCACAAACAGGTGAAACGTTTGAATCCTCTCAGCAGGGAGTCCATCTTTTGAAGGTGGCTGGAGCGATACAAAGGCCAAAGGGCATGACCTTGAACTGATATAGGCTATCGGGGGTAATGAATGCCGTCTTTTCACAGTCCATTTCATCCACCTTTTTCTGCCAGTAGCCCGAGCGAAGGTCTATGGAGGAAACATAGTCACCGTCGGGAAGTGGTGGTATTGAGACGAGATCTACGTAAGTCAGTGTCTGTGGAGGGAGGCACGCATGTCCCGTTATGCAGAGGCGACTCAGCCGTTGTGCAAAAGGTTCTGTTGCGGGCAAATGTAGACGGAGCGTACTGGTCGAACAGTCTCTGAGGGCAGAATGGGCGGACAGTAAGTCGAGGCCTAAGATTACGTCGTGGGGGCATTTATAAATGACGGTGAAGAGAACAACTGTGTGTCGATCCGCAAAGCTTACGCGAGCGGAGCACATTCCAACGATAGATGCTATTCCGCCATCCATAACATGGACGAACTGATTGGTCGCAGGTGTGAGAACCTTCTTGAGCTTTCGGCGAAAATCACTCGTCAGCACGGAAAGTTGAGCGCCGGTGTCGACAAGAGCAGTGACATGTATGCCGTCTGCTTGTACGTCTATGAGGTTCCGTTTCCTCTGTATCGTCAAGAGAGGATTTTCCGTCAGTCCGAGCGATGCAGCGCCACCTCCGTGGGCTGCAACACTTAGTTTTGCATCGGGGAACCTCGTGGGAAGGCGCGGGAAGATGATCGGACGGGCATTGGAGAACGAGACTGGCGACGTTGGGGGGATGGAGAGCGGGAGTAGCCGTGTTCAGTAGCAGGTTCCTGGGCAAAATGATCGCGGCTGGTCTCATGGTGATAGGGGGGACGTGCATGGAAGGTACGAGAGGAAGCTTGTGCAGGAGGACCCCAGCGACTTCTGCAATGGTGAAAAGTGTACCCGACTCGGTGAGAGGAGAAGCAGATCAGCTTGTCATTGTTTGTTCGCCAAGCGGACGTATTACACAACGTTGATGGAGAGCCGGTCACGAAGTGACGTGCAGTCGTGTATTGGGGCTAGCAGTCAGTGCAGGGAGGCGGTGCAATAGAGTAAATTCCCAAGCTGGTGATTTCCTGCCAGACGACTGCTTGATTGAGGGGCAATGTAATTGGAGGAGATGGGTCAGGGGACGTTGGTCCCACCTTAACTGGAGCAGCAGCTTAAAGTTCCCGCCTTACGGGTCGCGTCAAGTTGTCACAGGTGTCTGGTGGATGATATGTGTCGAGACACGAGGACGTCGCAGTGGTGTTTGGATGGCGCTAGAACTGATGGGAGAGGCGCCTGCCTGCCTTTAGCTTCTTGTAACTGGCGGAATTCTTAGTTAATGCCATCAACAGAAGACACATTGTTGAATGCCAACAAGTTGAACGCATCATCGGCGATACCGTTTAGAATTTGCGCAACTTTGTCAGGCTCAGACATCTTTTCGTCAGCTGGGCGGCATAATGCGAGGATAGCCTGAATGTAACTGATTTATGACTCCGTGGAAGTTTCTACGCGAGTCAAAAACTCATTTTTCGCGGCTCGACGACGACGAAAGGGGTTCTCAAAAGGCTCACGGATATTTTCCTTGAAGCTGTGCCAGCTTGTAAAGTCGTACACGTGGTTGTCGAACCAAGCACGAGGGGTTCCGTCGAAATAAAAGATTACGTTCGTGAGCACAAGTGTGGGATCCCGCTTGTAAGTGGCGCTAACGCGTTCGTAGAGGCGTAGCCATTGGTCGACGTCGGAACCCACGTGACCCGAGGATGCGCCAGGGCCTTTGAGGGCGGGAAGCGTCAGGAAAATCGGTGTGGGTGCTGGGCTGGCAGGTCGGGCAGAAGGGCGGGCGACTGGAGAGGATGTAGCCGAGTCTTGAGTATACATGTTGGAAGCCGCGAGGGAGCATCCGCTTCGGAGTTCCGTGGCGAGGACGGGGATCACACAACTCCACTAAATACGTTACGAGAAGGAGACCAACTTGGAGGAGTAGTCACAGTTGTTTTTTCAGCCGGTTGACCAAGCAGCGCCAGCAACATTGTTTGTTTGTTTGTTTCCCTGGACTCATGGCTCACACCCACTCTGGGGAATTGGCCAAGAAAGCGTAGGGCATTTTTTCTGTGAGCATTATAACTATGTGTAAAAATAAATTTGTAATATAATATGACTAATGTAAGGAAAACCGCCTAAAAAGAGAGCGAACAAAAATAGAAAATTCAATTGGAGAAATTCGGAGATTTCAGGTGTTGTGATTACCACTCAGCTGCGTTTACTTCACCTCACCATTGCGAATTTTTTACATACTAAATAATAGTTATTTGATGGAAGATCACAATTGGATACATTTGGATGCCTGAATATAATCGCAAACGGCATTGAAACCATCCCCGTGGAATGTCCCAAAACTGAGGCACCAAAGTTTAGTGCAGTTTACGCCCTCAATGTAACGCCTATTCTCAGATAAGGAATAATTAGAAGTCTTTTTCTAAGTATAGAGTGTCGGCGACAATACAACAAATAATGCTCAGTTGATTCCAATTATCAGCAGAATGCGCAGAGGGGTTATGTCGTCTGACCAGCTTTGTGTAGATACAGGTTTAGTGGGAGGGGGACATGACATCGAAATTTAGTAATTAAAACTTCGCGCTTTCTGGACAAACTCCAGTGGGGTCACCGTGAAAACTTGAAGTGGTTATATTCTGTCGATGTAGTTACTTTTTCTATTATATCAGTGCAGATTGCTGTTTGTCGATATCCTATTGCTGTAATATATTGAACTTCTTGCAGTGCGGAATAAATTGAGCGATCAAGTTCGGCTCGTGCTAAGAAATTGGCCAGTTCATTTAATCTCATTCCACAGTGTCCTATAACCCACAGTAACCTCGGAGTCTCCACTGCGCTGGTACTAATGTTCTGAATGTCCTTTGAACGCGAGAATTCTCAGCTGCCAGAGCTGCACAAACTAAATGAGAATCCGTCATTATGACCGTGTTGTTTTGAATAAACGGAAGTTTTCAAATAGCTAAATTGATTGCCTTGAGCTCAGCTTCAAAAACTGGAGTAAAATCAGGCCGTCTTACTGAGAAGGACCAGTCAAGCGAATCAGAGGAAATGCCTGCACCTGCCTTCTGATTATTTACTGAAGCATCTGTGGCTATTATATTTTTAGTTTCTGCATGCTCAAAGTAAGCTATTAATAGGTTATTTAAAAATTTGAGAGAATGTAACTGAGCGTTCCGGGAGAAATTATCATCTTATTCAATTATAACATTACATTTGAGTCATTAGTCTCAATTAAATTTCTAATGCTCACATTTATACTTTGCAGTTTCTTTTGTACAAACATTATCTTGGGGTGTGTGAAACCGTGGAAACGAGCAAGAAAGAGTGCGTATGGGTTTGAGATAAAAGCATTTTGAGGTCTTCTTGTCGGTAAGTGATAAAAATTTAAATATGCTTGAACTGTCAAAATTCGAAATCGACAAAAAAGTGTAAGCTGGCGCGCTTCCTGGTACAGTGCATTGATAGTCACTTACCTGGGGAGTCCCAGACACATTTACAGTGCTTCTCGCTCCAAAACAGCTAGAGGTTTTGTTTCATAAGCAGGGCCACCCGAGAATAGTGTGCATCCAAATTCCATGATGGGCGCATGTACATCTTATACAACATTATCAAGGTGTGCCTCCGTAACTCATATTTACTGTTACATAGCTTGTGCAGTAAGCTTGAGGCCCATTGTGCCTTGGTAGATATATACTCTATGTGTGGACTCTAGTTAAGATTTTTATTAAAAATGAGTCCCAAATATTTTATAGTGTCCACTTGCTGGATAGGTTTCCGTTTTTATAGAATTGAAATTGAGTCTGCAAACGGAAACACCACAAGCGCACTTTTGTTGGCATTAAACGATAATGAAACCGACTGCAGTCAAATTTCTAACATATTAAAATATCTTTGTAATTTAAGTTGTAGTGAGTAAATATCACAGTCACAGATTAGCTCTTCTCCTCATCTCATGGCTCTTACCCAATGCAGGGGATTGGCCGAGTGTTAGGTGAATTTTTTTTTGTTTCTTCGCAATACTACTCGTACATGCTAGGGATAGGTTACGCAACAAATAATTACTGAATAATAATATATGAATGTTTAAAGTAGTGAAGAATTTAGCTCTACTATCTTATAGTCTGACTTATAAATTCCTATAGCGTGTAGTAAGTATCCCGGTGACCGTAGCCTAGAGTAGAGGTGCCGAATGATAGAACAACTCATTCGGATATTTTCAGACCAAGGTTTCGAAGATGAAGATGATGACGAAGATTCTCCTTCGTCAGCAGTCGTCCGCAAACGGGGATAGGCCAAGAATCGGGCGGCAAGATCATCAAGTGAGTTGGTTATGCATTTAAAATCACTAAAGAGAATATCAGTATAAAGCAAAAAGAAATCATAAAAAATGTATGAAAGTGCTACATGAGCCAGCAGTCAGGCATTCAGTTAGTCTTGGAGCCGAAATGTTAATAACAATAGACTAACAAGGTAATCTTTTTTGTTGCCAGTATGTACGCCCACACAGCAGAGCAAACCTTTTTGTGGCTATAACCCAATGTAATTCCTCCGAAGAATAAAATTACTGCCACGTTTAATTTTAAAGCTAGCTTCTCAATAGGTTCGACCAGGTATCTTTTTCTTTCATGAAAATATCGGTTACAGAATAAAAATAAATGATCTATTGATTCTAATTCCTTGCAACAGAGACACAACGGAGATGCTGTGAGTCCAGCTTTATGGAGGTGATAATTCAGCTGCGGAGTTTTGCGTCATATTCTGGTGGTTGTAATTTCTGAATGCCGAGATAGACACCACTGTTTGTTCCAGCAAAAACGTAGATGTACGAAGTCTCTCACTCTATCATACGATAATTTTTCCATTTCCCTTTGCAAGCAAGCATTTCTATATCTGAGTGCTGTTACATAAGCGAAATCAGGTAAATAGGTATAAGAGTGGTCAACTTAAAGATGCTTTGGCCATCTCATTTGGATAAATCCCGCAGTGTCCGGGTACCCATTGAAAGTGGAATTTCCTCAGGTTTGCTGGTAATAAAGTACTAATATTACTCTATAATGTCAAATTTTCGCTGCAGATAGTGCAGTGCATACTGAGAGAGAATCAGTAAGTATGACTGCTTCTGATTCGCTTGCAGGAAGTTTACGAAGTGCTAGAATTATAGCAAATAATTCAGCGATGAATATAAGAGCATAGTTTTGTAATCGAACTGACAAAGACCAGCCAAGAGAAGTACAGAAGGTACTATAAACCTTCGCGCCAGTCTGTCTGTTTTGTCTTCTTCATCCCCATTTACTGGCACGTAGCAATATATTCCTGAAATAAATGAAAGAAGCAAGACCTGACGTTACTTTTTTAAGAGGAAAAACTAAAGCATTGGTGTAGCATCAATTGTGTAAACCGCAATCAGTCGGCAACTTAAATAATAGATAGCCACTATTGAATCAAACATTGAATTTGACTTCCACTCTAGAATTTTCTCTCCTCTATGCGGAATGCCAGCGACGCATGCGCGCAAGGTAACCACGCGACCACCGCAGCATAAGCATGTTAAGAAGAAATAACACCCGCTGGAGAGGAACGGTCGCTAAGCTGACCAAACTCGGGGCTCAGCGCTCACTAACTGTCTTGCTGCCTCCTCGCAATGTCTGACGCAGTGAAGTCTGCCACGAAAGTCGCGCTATCAAAGCGTACAGCACTTCACACTCACTCTCGAGGCTTCCCCAGTTTCTCTTTCAACGACCTCCCGTCGCACCGCTAAAGCAGGTGACAGGGAAGAGTCTGGACTACGTCTAGACTGGACGTTGCCGGCTCTGCGACGACCACGGGCTGGTTACAGGGGCGTTTTGGTCACTTATGGTTGCCCATTCGCACAGTCAGTTAGTTCTACGTTGTTCAGTGGATATGTTGGGAAATGTAAGAACGAATATCGAGATGTTTTGCTTGTTGGAAAAGAAAGCCTCCCGCGTTAAGAACTTTGTGTATCTGGGAAGAAACATTGCGATTTACATAGCAGTGATAAATCACACTTCTCATTCTTCAAGTCTACCTCGACGAATACTTGGTTTTCTGAAAGACGCCGTTCGGACGCATGTGCAACCCTTCGATTTGAATGCAGTCGAGACTACTGTACGTTAACACGATACTGATATTACCATTGTCCCACGAAAGCATAATGAAATAACAGATTTCGAAAAAATGGGACGATAATAACTCAAGCACTTTCACTGTAAAGGACGTGGGGAGTAAGTGTAGGTCAGCTAATCGTAGTTTTTCACAATATTCCGGCAAAATTACTTATCACAATATTAAGGGGCATGATCACGGCACTTATTATCTAGGGCGTAAGTGGAATTTGGTGGAACACCTGATAAATGTCGGTATGCGATAGAATAGTAATACAATCTCTGACGATAAGAGGGCAATGTATTTCAACGACGATAATTAGCCCAGTTTTCGTCTATATGCCCGTCTCCAGAAAGAGGGAATGCTAGAATGCCTCGTCACAAACGAAATAATACCTCTTTGCAATGATCTATATAAAAAAATTCAGCAGTCTTCATGCTTTTACTTGCCGATTGAACAAAATAAAGCAGTAAACGAAAAAAATACTTGCCTTCCATGCAGCTGGAAGATTTGTCGGTAGTTTTCGTTCGCACGTCAGAAAATAAAGCATAAGCACGCTGTAATCACGTGCGCTCTCCTTTCTGCCATGCTCTCCGCCGCTCGAGAAACCCACATTAAACGCACCCTCTAGCTGTAATTGCAATCTAGCTAAGCGCCCTCTAGCTGTAATCGGGTGCGTGAGGCGAGACTCGCTGGTTTGCTGGGGAGTGCGGAGATTGGGACGGCCAGACAGAACCACGCCGCGCGCCCGCAATCTCGGAGGCTATAGGAAAAATAACGTGTTTCCAGCACTATCAGAAAGATGGCGCCGTGAGCGCGCGGCGGTTTCAATTCAGACTGGCACGCTGGATAGACGTGTTTTTTTAGCACTCCCGACGGAATGCGCAGATACGTTGTTTTGCATGTTTTGAGCTTGCTTTTAAAATAATAAGGCAGCAGTTAAATCTTTGTAGCACCTAATACATTGTACGGCTTTTCCGGGGGTCAGTCACCAGGTATTTACTAGTTTGTGTGTGTGTGTGTGTGTGTGTGTGTTTCATTGTGTTTTTTGCCACTCCGTGGGGGAGGTTCACGTACAATGAACACGCAAATTTTTGTCATCATCATCATCATCATCATCATCAGCCTGACTACGTCCCCTGCAGGACAAAGGCCTCTTCCATGTTCCGCCAGTTAACCCGGTCCTGTGCTTGTTGCTGCCAATTTATACACGCAAACTTCTTAATCTCATCTGCCCACCTAACATTCTGTCTCCCCTTAACCCGCTTCCCTTTTCTGGGAATTCACTTAGTTACCCTTAATGACCAGCGGTTATCCTGTCTACGCGCTACACGCCCTGCCCATGTCCATTTCCTCTTCTTTATTTCAACTATGATATCCTTTACACCCGTTTGTCCCCTAATCCACTCTGCTCTCTTCCTGTCTTTTAAGGTTACACCTACCATTTTTCTTTCCATTGCTCGCTGCGTCGTCCTCAATTTAAGCTGAACCCTCTTTGTAAGTCTCCAGGTTTCTGCTCCATAGCTAAGTACCGGCAAGATACAGCTGTTATATACCTTCCTCTTGAGGGATAGTGGCAATCTACCTGTCATAATTTGAGAGTGCTTGCCGAATGTGCTCCACCCCATTCTTATTCTTCTAGTTACTTCAATCTCGTGGTTAGGCTCTGCGGTTATTACCTGCCCTAAGTAGACATAGTCTTTTACAACTTCAAGTGCACTATTACCTATCTCGAACCGCTGCTCCTTTCCGAGGTTGTTGTACATTACTTTCGTTTTCTTCAGATTAATGTTAAGACCCACCTTTCTGCTGTCCTTGTCTAACTCTGTAATCATGAGTTGCAATTCGTCCCCTGAGTTACTCAGCAATGCAATGTCATCGGCGAAGCGCAGGTTACTAAGGTGTTCTCCATTAACTCTTATCCCTAACTGTTCCCATTGTAGGCTTCTGAAAACCTCCTGTAAGCACGCGGTAAATAGCATTGGGGAGATTGTGTCCCCCTGCCTTACACCCTTCTTGATTGGTATTCTGTTGCTTTCTTTATAAAGCACTATGGTAGCAGTTGATCCCCTGTAGATTTCTTCCAGAATGTTTATATATACTTCATCTACGCCCTGATTCCGCAGTGTCTGCATGACGGCTGATATTTCTACTGAATCAAACGCCTTCTTGTAATCTATGAAGGCTATGTATAGTGGTTGGTTATTTTCTGAGCATTTCTCTATTACCTGATTGATAGTATGAATGTGGTCGATTGTTGAGTAGCCTGTTCGAAATCCTGCTTGTTCCTTTGGTTGATTGAATTCTAAAGTTTTCTTTACTCTGTTAGCAATTACTTTTGTAAATAGCTTGTATACTACAGAGAGCAAGCTGATCAGCCTGTAATTCTTCAAGTCCTTGTCATCTCCTTTCTTATGTATTAAGATGATGTTAGCGTTCTTCTAAGACTCTGGTACTCTTCCCGTCAGGAGACACCTCGTAAACAGCAGATCTGATGTTACCTTCAGATTGATGTTACTTTCAGCAGATCTGATGTTACCTGACTTTCACCAGCAGCTTTGCCTCTTTGCATGCTCTCCAAAGCTTTTCTGACTTCTTCTATCATTACTGGTGGGGTGTCATCTGGGTTACTGCTAGTTCTTATAGTATTAAATGCGTGGTTGTCCCGGCTACTGTACAGATCTCTGTAGAACTCCTCCGCTATTTTAACTATCCTATCCATATTGGTAGTTATTTTGCCTTCTTTGACCCTTAGGGCATACATCCGACTTTTGCCTATCCCAAGTTTCCTCTTCACTGCTTTGACGCTTCCTCCGTTTTTCAGAGCATGCTCGATTCTCTCCATGTTATACCTTCTTACATCGCATCATTACATCATCATCATCATCATCATCATCATCAGCAGCAGCAGCAGCAGCAGCAGCAGCAGCAGCAGCAGCAGCAGCAGCAGCAGCCTGTCTACGTCCACTGCAGGACAAAGGCCTCTCCCATGTTCCGCCAGTTAACCCGGTCCTGTGCTTGCTGCTGCCAATTCATCGCATACGTCGCATACTTTACGTCTATTAATCAACTTCGAAAGCTCTGCCAGTTCTATTTGGTCTTTTGTACTTGACACTTTCATGATTTAACGCTTCTCAATTAGGTTCTTCGTTTCCTGGGAAAGCTTGCCAGTGTCCTGTCTAACTACCCTGCCTCCAACTTCCACTGCACACTCCGTAATGATACTCGTCAGATTATCATTCATTGTATCTACGCTAAGGTTGGTTTCCTCACTAAGAGCCGAGTACCTGTTCTGCAGCGACACTCTGAATTCCTGTACTTTGCCTCTCAGTGCTAGCTCATTGATTGGCTTCTTGCGTGTCAGTTTCTGTCGTTCCTTCTTCAAGTGTAGGCGAATTCAAGACCGTACCATTCTATGGTCACTGCATCGTACCTTGCCAACCACTTCCACATCCTGCACGATTCCTGTGTGTGCAGTCATTATAAAGTCTATTTCGTTCTTAGTTTCGCCATTAGGGCTCCTCCATGTCCACTTGCGGTTTTCTCGTTTTTGGTAGAAGGTATTCAAAATCCGCGAATTATTGCGTTCTGCGAATTCTACTAGTAGATCTCCTCTGGCGTTTCTAGTGCCGATGCCATAATCTCCTACTGCCTGGTCTCCAGCCTGCTTCTTCCCTACCTTTGCATTAAAGTCGCCCATCACTATAGTATACTGTGTTTTTATCTTACTCATTGCCGATTCCACGTCTTCATAGAAGCTTTCAACTTAAGCGTCATCATGGCTGGATGTAGGCGCGTAAGTCTGTACTATCTTCATCTTGTATCTTTTATTCAGTTTAATCACAATACCTACCACCCTTTCATTAATGCTATAGTATTCCTCTATGTTGCCAGCTATGTTTCTGTGAATTAGGAACCAAACTCCCAGTTCTCTTCTGTCTGCCAAGCCCCGATAGCAAAGGGCGTTCCCATTCTGTAGCACAGTATAGGCCTCATCTGTCCTCCTAACCTCACTGAGCCCTATTATATCCCATTTAACACCCTCTAGCTCTTCGAATAGTACAGCTAGACTTCCCTCACTAGATAAGGTTCTAGTGTTAAACGTTGCCAAGTTCAGGTTCCAATGGCGGCCTGTAGTCCAGAGATTCTTAGCACTCTCTGCTGCGTTGTAGATCTGACCGCCGCCATGGTCAGTTGCTTCGCAGCTGCTGGGGACTGAGGGCCGTGAGTTATTTGACGTATGCATGTGGGAGGTAGTGGCCAGATACTGCACCAGGGTGGCCAATCCTTCTCTGGTGAGGGAGTGCGTTCCCGGCGGTGGTTACCGGTGAGGCCGCACCCCAGGCCTCTTATAGCAGTTCCATCAACACGCAGATTTTTTTTTTCCGGTTGGGAACTGCGCAGCACCGGGATTTGAACGACGGACCTCTTGCATGCGAGGCGGATGCTCTAACCACTACGCCATCGCCCTACCCGGATTGTTATGTTATAAATGTAGGTTTCAGTGGTGTATCAGTCAAGTTTGTGATTATTTTTATAAAAATGTTTCAATGAAACGAGATTTCTGCTGATTACCCTCTTAATTAGGGTCTAGAGAGCACGGAGTTGGGCCTCCGATTAGCCTATGGGGTGCTGTTTATCAATTTATTAAGCGGACAAAATTTAAATTCGTTTGTGAGGTGATGTTACCAAATTAATCTTTTTAGTGATTAGGCTTAATTTTGGTCACGAAATAGTTCCGGTACTATTACTCCTGTCCTGATGAAACCTGAGCGGCGACAGGTCTACAACTAGGGCTTTGCACTGTATGAGTTAGAAGTTTCCCGGTAGGTTATTAAGAAAGTTAAATTGATCGTAAGAAAAATAAAACACGTGGTTCAAGAATTTGATCTGACAGGCGTACCTTTCTCCCGAGCAGTGAGCCACTCTCCTCCTAGGAGGGAGGAGGAAGGGAGGGAGGGAAGACGTGGGCGCCACACGTTTATTAGCGGTTCTCTTTATATTCTTTCTAACTCTGTATCTTCCGGTTACTTTAAGCTATTAAAATTATTTTTACACGGAAAAAACCGGACTGTTATGCTCTAAAAGAAGATATTAGCTATTTTTCGGTGGCGTTTGTAGCTTCTTTTGAAAATTTGTTTCAATGAAATGAGCTTTTTGCTGATTACCACCTTAATTAAGGGCCTAGAGTGTACGGAATCGGGCCTCCTGGTAGCCTATGGGGTGCGGTTTATTATTACATTAAGAGGAAAAAATTTAAATGCGTTTGCATTTAAATTTCTTAGGGTAGACCTGACGCTGCTGAAGTTTTATCAGGCTAGGTTTAATAGTTCCAGAGTTATTCCGCAATCAAAATTAAGCCTAATCACTAAAAAGATTAAATTAGTAATATCACCTCGCAAACGCATTTAAATTTTGTCCGCCCAATACAGCAATAAGCCCCACCCCATAGGTTAATTGTAATTAATCCTTAAACAGCACGAATGACAAGAACAAGAGAGGCACATCACGGTGTTTGTGGACTCTCTTGTCTCTGTTCTGCGTGCAGTGTCTGGATTAATTTACTCTATAACTTATTGTTAAGCACAGAAGTGGCCGTAATGTTCACATTGCACATCAATAGAAAGAAAGAGAGGACAGGGAAATGAGCCAGTTCTCAGACCGGCTGGCTACCCTGTATTAATAGATTAAACAATATGGTAAAAGAAACTACTATTTTGTGCATAATCTTGCAGTGTGAATGCATAATGTTATCAAACAGGACTGCATTCATGCACTCATAAATGTGCATGCAACAAAATGTCTGCGTGCTTTTCACCCTTTAGAATATGCATTTATATACATGTCTGGTAACCATTACAACCATAGAACCTGATTTCATCATTATGCTTTGCTGGTGCGATTCATTGGTTTCTAAACAGCATGTTTAGAATGTTTAGACTAAATACTCCATATACTGGTGACACTCATTATTGAACTGCTGTCACTGCATTTGTAATGCTATTGAGGTAATTTTTCGAAGTCCAGATGTCACGCTGCAAACATGCTTCATACACTGCTCGTTGAGCATCAGTTTTACGTTAGCTGTGTCAACAGTGGTGTTTATACACAGTCATATATTTTCAGCCTACCAGTGATCTGACTAATTGACCGCCCAATGTCATCACTCTGACAGATGCTCCAAGATCTTTGCTGAATTTGATGCAATAAATTTGACTAAAGACAAATATATCGAGTTCACAGTCTCATTATTTTGTAGCATCATTATTTTGTAGCATTGCATGCGCGTCTGTTCGCCTCAGTGGAAGAGTGGTTAGGGTGCACAACTGCTGACCCAAAAGTCACGGATTCAATGCCGGCAGCAGCAGTCGCATTTCGATGGAGGTGTAATGGTAGAGGTACGTGTACTCTGCAATGTCGGTGCACATTAAAGAACACCACTTGGTTAAAACTTTCGGATCCCTCCACTACGGCGTTTTTCATTCGTAATGTGGTTTTGGGATGTAAAACCCCAAATAGTATGCATATGTGCATCGCTGCACCTAAAAATAGGTGTCATTTGATACATATCAATTTTAACTGCAGAACTGCTATAGACAATCTATGGACGTTGACTCTTGTCAAAATGGACATCCTCTAAATATTGTACTGTAACGAGGTCAGTGGACACGGAGCTAGAGAAGAGAAAAGAAGAAGACGCGCTGTGATTGCAGGCTTGCATTCAGTTAGCCCTTGCGCTAAATAAATTTTTGGTTCGCCAAAATTCTTGTAGTAGAACCTAGACGTTCTCTTTTTCGTAGGACAGGGATCGTGCTTTGTAATTATCGAGTGAGACAACTCAATAAGGACAAATGGTGTCAGAAAGACAAGGTTAAAAAGGCTGTTAAGTGTTAACAAATAACCTTTCAATAACGCGTTCGATGCTCTCGAACGCATTATGTGAATCGAACGCGTTATTCGAAGGTCGTAGGTTCGATTGCTGCCCACGGCTGGTTATTTTTGACCCACTTTTCTTTCTTCTTATTTACATTACATTTGTTCTAATAACTTTCCTATACATTCCTTGGCATTATTGCCTGTTAGATCTCATTATTATTGTGTCATAACACGGAAAAACAAGCCCTTAGGTATACACCACTTTCCCTTGTTCGTTAACGAGGGTCTCTTATAGCCAGACTTGGTGTCATTAGGTTGTATACGAGGGACTATTGGTCAGCTGCCCGCTCGTAATAAGTTCACGTGCTACGTGACGCCACACAGGCTCATAAAATGGTGTTCCACACTCGCCGCTTGGCTACAGATAGCGCTGACTGACACTTCCACGTTTAAATTCACATAAACCCAAAAAGTGGGTTGGGGGAGGTTGCTGTGATAGCTCAGTGGTTAGAGAATAAAACGCGTTATTTGAAGGTCTTAGGTTCGACGATTCCTGGTAATTTTTTCACCCACTTTTCTTTCTTCTTATTTACATTACATTTGTTCTAATAACTTCCCCTATACATTCCTTGGCATTATTGTCTGTTATATATAAGACATTATTGTCCTTGGCATTATTGTCTGTGATATATATATATTATATATATATTATATATATATATATATATATATATATATATATATATATATATCAGTAGAAAATTGCGATCGTACAGGTTCTTTTGTCTAGGCTGGGAGGGCAAGAGCCAAAAGAATGCATTGCTGTTCTTTTAATCAACGCACAAAAAATGAAACTTGCAGCAACCTGATTGTTGAAATGCCGATCAGTCAGTACAAGTGTGTCAAAAGTAAACAGTCTTTAAATAGAATTATTCTAGTCCGCAATTGGTACTCGGTGACAATGTGTAATGATGACAGCCATAATATAGCATTGACTTTCAGCTCGAGCGGTGCTTTCTAAGAAAATAGGTTAAGAGCATAACTAACTAAAGCGAGTTGCAGAAGACGACCCATGCCACACTCCCAAGGCTTCACTCTAAATCCACCATGACCAGATAGAGTGTGAAAGAGTGAAAACCGACATCGTTCATGTCGCGATGAGTCGAAGGTGCGGAAGAGAACGTGTGGCAATCTTTTAATCAGCGTGGTCGCCCACCAGGTCCATTGAAAGCACATCCGAGAGCTTTTGTTGAAGGCATTCGCCCAGTCGGTTTTAGTGAGGATAATACGTAGACATAATCTCGAGACATGATGGACGATTTTAAGGTGGGTCATGAACCACACAAAGCAGCGACCATGGTTCGTGAGTTGCTGGCTAAGAGAACCGGGCTATAGAGGACGACTCAGTTCGGGAACCAGTCACATCGGTACCGCAGCTCAACGGCAATCCTCTAATGTTGGAATGTCGTCAGACACTGCAATTGTTTATCCTCTGTTGTAAAAGTGACAAATTAACATACAAATCTCAATTTCATCGGGTAAAGTTACTTAAAAAGTATGGCAGAACCCACGTGCCTTGGGAAACAACGTTATGCAAAGCTTGCAGAGAAAAGAATGAAGGCATGGGCCAGCTGTTGACAGTACTTGAACAGATTTTAACATAGTGTATGACTACGCGGACACGAAAGAATAAGGTACAAACCGCAGCGCTGGGGTTTGTACCTTCTCTTATGTTCGCGTAGTCGTGCGCAGCAATAAGCTATATCGATTGATTGATATATCCAGCTTAACGTCCCAAAATCACCATATGATTATTAAATACGCGCCGTAGCTGGTGGGCTTCGGAAATTCTGACCACCTAGGGTTCTTAAAAGTGGTATTTCCTCTTCACATGGCCAAGAAAGCTTTTCCCATGTCTCAGTTACGGGTCATTTCTGAAGAAGAATAGTGGCTTTGCTTGTACTGATCAGCATATCTATACTGATCTTCAATATGAATAAACCTTGGACAGTGCTTGTGGAAGAGTGTTTTTCTTTCACGTGGAGGCCGCATGAAATGCTTGATGAGAACTATGATTTAGACAAGTCACGCCTTTGTAGCTAACTCACATGCCTAATATGATATATATATATATATATATATATAGGCAGGCATGGTGGTTGAGTGGCCGTAGCGTTGCATATAGTCCAGTAGATCCTCCGTAAGCGGTCACAACGTGGTTTATTTCGACGTTTCGGCCAAGAGTCTGGCCTTCATCAGGATTAAAGGTACAGTTTGTTGCTGCTCAGCTTTATACAATCAACTTTATATCAGCTTTATACAATCTCAAATCAAAGGGATAGAAAAGAGGAAAAAGGCAGAAAAACGAGAAAAAAGAAAAAAAGAGAAAAAGAATATAAGGCGGACTCCCCTCGGGCGCCCCCCTTCCACTCTTTCTTCCACTTCCCCCTTCATCTCTCTCCCCTTTCTCCCCTTCACCTTTCTGATGTCAGTGGTTCTGACGTCAGACCACTGACATCAGAAAGGTGAAGGGTGACGTAGGGCAGTATAGGTCACTCCATCCGGACCTGGGGACGATGAGCGTCTGCATGTGTTCTATGCCGCATGAAGTTCTTCTGTGGTGAATGCAACCTCTATTTGCTGATCTCGTGCGACTGGAACATCCTGCGGCAATAGATCGATCGGTATAGAGATGTCGCCCGCGATCTTTGCACAAAATTCTCCAGAAACAAGAAGCTGTGAGCGACGTTGATGTAGCGCCAGAGCGGCGAAGGAATGACGCTGTTGCGGATGCGAGTGAATACCTCGAAGAGTCCTCCATACGGTAGAAAAGGGCTTTGGAGGGTCTAGCGAGTCTCAAAAATTCTTCCACCGTTGTTCATGAAGTTTGTGCATTCGAAGCTGGATTTTTTTTCTGAATGCGTCTGGATTCTCTGAGGTCAGAGATAGATTTCGTGCGTCTGTATCGTCTTTCGGCACGTCGGCGGACCGCTCGAAGTTGTTCGAACTCTTCGTCGAGTGCCGTGCGTCTCGATTTTTTCGAACATATCTTCGTGGAAGTCTCCATTGCACAACTAATCACTTCTTCAATGGATTCTGGTGGTTCGTGCATGCCTTTGCTCTCCACTGATATCTGAAACTCTTCCCAGTCAATAAGTCTTGAATGTCTAGGGGAAGGAGAATCGTCAAGACCTGTGACTGTCACGTACGTGGGGATATGGTCGCTGCCATGTGTTTTAATATCTGAACCATTGGACTTTCGTGGCAATGTTATGCGACTCTAATGTCAAGTCCAGGCAACTGCTGTAAGTTACTCCTCGGAGATAAGTAGGGCTGCCGTCGTTCAGCACCTGAAGCCCGTGCTCTGATGCGAGATCAACTAGGTTCGTGCCTTTTCAATTTGTCCTGATGCTTTTCCACATAGAATGATGGTCGTTGAAGTCACCCATCAATATCCAAGGTGCTAGAGTCGTTGCAAAGTATACCATTAATATATGTTGATCTAGCTGACGTGACGGCGCTATATATGCGCCTATCAGCGTATACGACAACTTCTTTTAACATATAGACACACGTAGTGATTTCCATTGTGAGACTCTACTCTTTGGAGAACGTAAGTGAGTTCTTTACGGATGTACACAGCGACTTGGCATCGCTCAATGCGCGATGAAGAAACGAATGATTCATAGCACGACGGTCGAGGTATTTTTGAAAAATGCAGTTCACAAGTGATGATGATGGGAAACTTATTTTCGTAAATGATTGTCTAAACTCAGGCATTCTTGACTGTAGACCTCTTGCGTTCCACTGAATTATGGAAGCACGCTTGACTTTTTCTCGGAAAGACTGATGTGGTCTATGGTGCGCCATCCTGTTACTGAAGTACGGCAAGAACTGGTTCTAGTGTGTCCAAGATTTGCAGCGCGCATTTAGCGGCAGGGATCTGTAGACTATCCAATAGAGTGCGAATAAGCACTCATGAACGACCTCAATACAGAAAAAACTTGTACCTCTTGGGCGGACAGACTGCCTGATGGGGGCATATTCGTTGTTGACTGTCGATATTGTGGTTCCGTAGACACGTGTACCCGCGGTAAAGCGGGCCAGTCCGAGCCGGATGTTCTCTGTTGCGCCACAGTGTCTACCGGCACCTCTGGACGTACCCCACCTTGGTGGCGGGGGCGGGGGAGGTCTCTGTGGTAGTGGCGGTGGTGGTGGTGGCGGTGGCTGCGTAAGTGAAGGCACCTTCGGCACTGGACTGCTTTTTCTTTTTTTCGAGCACCACTGTCGACGGGAACGCCGTCGTTGAACAACCATTACCGCTTCCTTTCGTGAGGATCCGTCTTTAACCATTTGTCTCAGAATGATCCTCTCTTTCTTCAGTACTGGGCAGTCTTCAGACGAGGTCTCATGGTTCCCGTTGCAGTTGCTGCATTTTAGGAGAGTTGCTTGGCAAGCCTCTGCTTTGTGGGGTCCGGCTCAACGTGGGCATGCTTGCTTGTTGTTGCACACAGCACTAACATGACCCAGTTTTAGACAGTTGTGGCACTGTAGTGGTCTTGCGATGTATGATCGGAAAACGTGACGAAAATGACCAACCTTTACATGCGATGGGATGAAATCACCTCTGAAGGTCACCTCGATGCAACGGGATTTGCCAAGCCGGCATACTTGCAATATGTCCGTTGCCCCAGTAGCTGGCTTTATCAGCAGCAGGAAGGTCTGCGTTCGGTATGAAAACATCAAGGTCATAAATGACGCCCGTCATCGTGTCACTATCGTGCGGAATGTAAGTACTGAGATAGATGCCTCCAAGCTCTGTGACAGTTCGCAGGGTATGTAGCGCAGCCGGGTGCTCAACGTGTATGGCCAAGATATTTTTCCGTGGGTTGAGTCTAATATCCTTTATCTCATTAGGCACGATAGGTTCGAGACGCGCTGATATCACTTGCCTGTTCATGTTCTTCAGGTTGATCGAAGAGTCGACAGGAAAAAAAAGTATGGTATGGCATTCAGAACTGCACGCCGCCTTCACGGTGGAGACGCTAGCTGGCGAAGACGCGCCGACCATTCTCCTTTCAGCTTTACGCTTCACTGCAGAGATGAAATCATCGTCGCTGTCTTCACTACTCGCCGTGTACAGTTCAGTTCTGTCACTGGTGCTGTCGTCCTCCCGGCTGCCTGCGCTTCCTTGAGGTTGCACAAGGTGTATGAGGGGCCTTTGTGCAACCCGTTTGCATAATTTGCAAGTACAACCCACCCTAATCTTAAACAATCACTGCCGTGCGAGAGTGTGAGAGAAAAAAAACTTTATTTGCACATAACGCTGGAGCATTTCAAATGGTCGGGCCCCTATTTCAGGGCTCTACTGGCCCTAGCCATCACATCTACCCGTTGGACCAGCCAGCGCTGATCAGCAATGGCTGAGCTGGACACCAGTGCCTCCCATATTCCTATGTGTTATTCATGTTGTTGTTCTCTTCACTATGATGTAGTACATGCCCACGTGATGGGAACGAGTTGGCGTGGCCTCCACACCACGGACATATATCTCTGTATGCTGTAGGGGTAGAATACATGTAGCCTGTGTAAGTTCGTGTATGTGTTTATTTGGATTCTGCGTAATTGCCACCGATTCCATTGCTGTGAGGTTCTTATGCGGTGCTGGATACAGTTTTCTATTGTCCCTGTAATGCTGAAGAATTGTACCGAAGTTAGGGTGTAGGGGCGTTGTGATCAATGCCGAGCTGTGATCTTTTCTGTGTATCTTCGTAGTATAACCGAACTAAGTTCGAAACAGGTTGAGGGCAAGTGGATGCCACTCGGAAAGTTGTCCACAGAACAATTTCCGAGAACTTCTTTCATAATATCGCACTGACACGCAAAAGTCACTGATATGCACGATTGTTGAAGACTTGGGTGACTGTTACTTAACGAGCTTTTAGTAAGGCATGATCATGATCATATTGCTAATTAGGAATCTATTTCTTACATCTAAATTCTTCATTTTACGAAGTAGTAAAGTACCCGCTGCCTGTCTCTAAGACAACAGATGCTCCTACGCAGCTGCACTGTCTATTCATGGTGCGCATGATGACAATGATGCAGAATCACCGCTGAACCTTTCGTAATAGCCAGGAATCTTTTTCACCAATACGTCACACCATTCGATCCTAGTTTCTCCTATAGCATTGTTTAGTTATTCAATGTTGCTATGTTACATCTGTTAACTTGATTAATCACCTGGCATGACGCCCCCATAACGTATTCCAGTGGAGGATTATTCGACCATCCCTATCACTGTAGTTGAAATAACGATCAGATGTCTTTTTTTTTTCTTATCGTACGCGATGGATGCGATGATAGTGGCTGGCAGTCGGGCTGTGAGAATGGACTGCCGCTCACGACATCTGACGTGGCAAATGCAATAGAATGGAACAAACAGCCAAGTAAAAAGCACTGAAGTTATCGAAACAAAAACAAATCCCGTCTGATACCCACACCTTACTACTCTGTGAACCCCGTAATGTGCAATAGCGCCACTGACCACACCCACAATATCCAGGTACAGTTAGGGTATAACGTCGCTTAAACAGGTGGCTTTATTCCGCAACGCTTTTCAGACAATGAGCAAGAAGAATTCAATTTATTCTTCTTGCAGTTGATTGTTTCTGTAATGACGTAAGCTACAATAATTGATACTTCACGATGCTGCCAATAACAGCGGTGCCAATTGGTTTAACGTAAATGAAGACATCATATGGACGATATTCTGTGACATATGTAGGCGATTAAGTATACTAAAATCTGTTGCACTTGAACTTTCAAGGTAACATAACTTTTTGTAACAACTGTACCATGCTAATTTTAGGTGACCATTTTTTTTCAGCTGATTCTGACTGAAGGAAGTAATAGTGTAGCACCTCTGCACCTGGCGCCCGTCAAAGAAGAAGTTGGCATTCACTGGCGTGGCGGCGGCAGTGCCGGAATAAAAAAAAATTAAAAAGTCATTGCTTTTGGGATTGCATCTTAATCGTGTTAGCTTTACAGTTATTGGTGACCCAATAAATAATCCACTGCCCTAACCAATCTGCATAGATCCCACCGGCTCTTTCCCCCTTTAAAGTGGTCCTTACATCCAAGAAGACGCCACACCGAGGGGTGCGCTAGTGGCTACACTCGAACATGTAAACCTGCCACCATTTTGGTCCAACAATCTAAAGACAAGGTTTCCAAAGGTCGAAGCACACTTCCGTCTACGGCGAATCACCAGCCATAAGGCCTGCCCTCTCCAAGCGATCAACCATTCTGCCAATGGCATGGTCGATCGGATTCAGCCACAACTCCAGTGCTCATCAGCTTAAAGGTGTTTCCCTCGGTCTTCCAGGAGAAGTGTTCGAGACGTTACCTGTTAAATAAACTCTTACATTTCTAATAATGTTCATTTACATTCTGGGATATACATTTGGCGACATTATCAGCCCAGAGTTCTAAACTGTGCTCTTAAACTTTTACTCACTCGTGTAAGCCTAACATGCCATGGCTTTCATGTTTATGAAACCAAATTTCGTATCAGGCATCATTGATAATCAGGCATACAGGCAATAACTACAATGACACCAATATTATTAAGAAAAGTGAGTCAGACAAAACTGTAGTTTTTTTTAACAGCAGATAAGTTGTCCTGATGTCCTGACTGTGGCGAGAATCCTTCAAACGTTTCTAGGTGGCAAAGTTTAGGCGTTGTGGAATTGTTAGTGTGCATACATTTTACAGGCATCCCAAATCCTACAATAATCATGATTGTTGGCAGTAATAAAATGACTGATACACAATGATATCTTAATAAGAGGAGTTGAAAGTGGAGAAAAAATTGCAGAGAACTTCTGACAACATTTTTGTGAGATTTGAGCAGGAAGGACCTGTTTGGTGAAGTTGATTTTCAGAAAGTTATGTTCTAAAGACGCCTTCATCGCCACACGATCTTGTAAAAAATTACGCTGTGCCTTTCTGCCTATAGTTGTGCAAAGACAGATGGGTAAATGTAGATCGTAGTAGGGCTACGACAACGTTCTTCAGGGCGTCATAGGAACCACAAATGTACTTTTGCGGAGTGCACAACGCATTAAAAATTGTTGAAAACAACAAGCAGGAGTTGCAATCCATCGAAACTGGCAGCAGACAACAGGAAAGAGTGCGCATCGAAGGCGCGTACAATGGTAATAAACAGAGAAACGAAAAAAAAAACGAGTTTGCTTTCGTTCGCATAAAA